>OX103975.1:10730240-10859388 GCA_944470395.2 Schistosoma turkestanicum
CGGTACCCTAGGTGCGATAGCGAGTCACCTAGCGTTACAATGGACATGATGTTGTGTTGAATATGCAGCATGATGAGAATCGAGACCACGGATATTGTCCACTCGATCGCACTCCACCAGTCATTTGAATTGATACTACAAGCTTTGAGATGAGCACTACCAACAGTGATAAGAGAGAAGAGGTTAAAGACGCATTCCCCCCCCCCCCCTCCCCCTCCCCCCCCCCACCCCCCCCCCCCCTAGTAAGCAAGTAATCTTGATCCGCGTAGAGTATGGACACTGTACATGAGTCGACTGTATGTTGGGAAGATAGGCTGGACTACTACTCACAGCCTAGCTGGACGATAATGATAATAAGCATTGATATTACTCTAGCCGCGTAATAGTGATCGCCCCCCCCCCCTCCCCCCCCCCCCCCTTCCCCCCCCCGTCCCCTCCCCCTCTTTTTCCCTCCCCCCTCCCTCCCCCCCCCCCCCCCCCCCCCCCACCCCCCTCCCCCCATGGAAGTTGAAAGACACTCATCGTCATCGAAATGATCGTTACGTTACGCTCAACATACTGCGTACCCAAGCTAAGAAGCCATAAGAAATAAAACATCGATGCCTACTATTATTAAGAAGCGTAAACTTCGCTTCTGTTTCTTGGGATCGCTATGACTAGCAATGAAATAGCTAGTCATCAGAATCGTAGCTAAGGACAGCGATAGTAAGGAGGACAGAAAGTGTTTAGCAATCCATCTATGGATAGTGTTAGTGTAAGTGGCAGCAAAGGTAGCTTAGCTTTAGAGCCTGCATGCCAACTATCTCGCAACTCGTCATTAACTGTGAATAGTCGGAACATCATTGTGGACAACAATAACGTCAAGGTGGAGGTGAAACCTCATGTGTCTATTGATAGTTTGGTTGATGTGAATAATAAACGTGATGCTAACGATAGTGGAATCACTATAGGTAGTGCTGTTTCTTCTGTTGCTGTTACTAATGTAGCTTCTTTGAGTACTTCGGATCAAGACGAAATTGGATGTTTGAGAGTGGAGAATGTAGGCGTCGGTGGCAATAGCGTTAGCCACAGTTATGGCACTACTGAGGGGGCTAACGTTCGGTACCCTAGGTGCGATGAGGAGTCACCTAGGTTCAATGGACATGCTGTTGTGTTGAATATGCAGCATGAGGAATCGAGCACGGAATTGTCCACTCGTCGCACTCCACCATCTTTGACTTGTACTACAAGCTTTGAGATGAGCACTACCAACAGTGATAAGATAGAAGAGGTTAAGAGCATTCCTAGTAAGTAAAGTAATCTTGATCGGGTAGAGTTGGACACTGTACATGAGTCGACTGTATGTCATGGGAAGATGGCTGCTACTACTACAGCTGCGGCGACTAATGATAATAGCATTGATATTACTCCTGCGAGTAATAGTGATCGATGGAAGTTGAAAGACACTCATCGTCGTCGAAATGATCGTACGTTACGCTCACATACTGCTACCCAAGCTAAGAAGCATAAGAAACAACATGATGCTACTATTATTAAGAAGCGTAAACTTCGTTCTCTTTTGGATGCTATGACTAGCAATGGAAATAGTAGTCATCAGAATCTTAGTAGTGACAGCGATAGTAAGGAGACAGAAAGTGTGAGCAATCCATCGATAGTGACTAGTCGATCAACTTCATCGAATGAGCCTTCTAGTGTTTTGACGTCATCGGACCCTGCGGCGAATGTTAACTTGATTAACTTCTCATTAGTTATCTCACTACTGAATTGTCTTCATTAACCTACATAAGCGCAGGTGTAAAGTGCTCTGATATTAAAAATGTTTGGGTAAACATACCTTTTTTATCCATAAACGTATGTGCAAAGCGATTGTTCGGCTTTGAACACGAATATTTTCTGTTCTGCTCCTCGTCCCGTTTTCTTTATTCCTCTTTTTTCAGAACCTTATTACAATCCACATATATTAGTCTGGATATTTGCAGTAGACTTGGTTACCCTACCCAAGAACATGTGAAATCATTAGCTGACGAATATCAACCAGACCTTCGTACATTTACCGCATCAATTCTTGTTATATGAAAACCCATCTGTACCATGAATCGTTTCTCAGTCCATAAGATGATTGTCGTAACGCAACCTTCATAACTTGCGCCAATTGCTCGCTTTGTACATTCCATCTTTAAGAAAACAATGAATCTTGTGAAATGTTTCAGTAACTGTATACCGTTTAAAAAAAAATATGTCGCTAATCTTAACATTTCGATCTTGCCTGGAAATTGGCATGTCTCTTGTAACATGTTTGTTATTTGAGAATAAATTATTATTATTATTATTATTATTATTATTATTATTATTATTATTATCAAACCTCCTCTGTATCAGGAGATGGAGAGTTAGATATCGTTCCTATGTTATGTCAGTTAGAGTCTTCAGGAGACGAGGAGATGTCAAAATTGGAGATCCCACTCTTGCATATTATCAATTGGTCAAGAACTTCTGTTGATAAGTCAGCATCACGGACTTCATTTTGTTGAAGTGATTGCCTTTTTAATCCCTTCCCAACTGTACTCCAATGTTGCTTCCTCTCCATTGTGTAGATCCTGAAACGCCTGGAACCTATTGGTGAGGGCTATCCTGAATTCGTTGAGCTTTACGGTATCCCGAAGAAAGGCTGTAATAAACTTCTGTGATATTGTCTGCCCGATTGTCCAGTGCTTCTTTAGTTTCAGTTTCATTTTGGCGACCATCAAGTGGTGATCTGAGGCTGTATCTGCTCCTCTCTTGGTTTTCATATCCTCCATGGTCCTTCTGAACGTTTTGTTGATACAGATATGGTCAGTTTTGTTTTGAGTAGTGTGGTCCGGTGAAATCCATGTGGCTTTGTGTATGCGTTTGTGCGGGAATATTTTGCCACCGATGACCAGTTTGTTGAAGGCACATAGGTTTGCAAATCTCTCACCGTTTTCGTTCCTTTCTCCCAGTCCATGTCGTCCCATGATGTCTTCATATCCAGTGTTGTCCATTCCAACCTTGGCATTCAGGTCTCCCATAAGAATCGTCAAATCCTTCGGTGAACATTTCTCGACGATTGACTGCAGCCTTTCGAAGAGTTGATCTTTAACGTCGTCATTTTATTCATTGGTAGGTGCATAACATTGGATGACGTTCATTGTAATGTCGTGTTTCTTTGTTTTGAAGGATGCTTTAATGATCCTCGGCCCATGAGATTCCCATCCTATCAGTACATTTTGTGCATGTTTGGACAGCATCAGTGCAACTCCTTGTGTATATGAAGCATTTCACTTTCCATGACCACAGTATAAAAGCAATTCCCCTCAAGCTAGTCTCAGTTGTCCTACCTGTGTCCAATGCGTTTCCCTGATGCCGAGCACCTCGACGTTGTATCTTTTCATTTCTGCCGCAACTTGATACAGTCTTCCAGTCTCCCACAATGTGCGAACATTCCATGTACTGAAAAGAATGGTTGCTCTGGTTGTCAGAAGAGGCATCGGTCCCGTGACTTCCGAGGGAACTCGGCTTTCATCATGAGACGTCATAATTCTTCTTCCGACTCCCAGTTTAGAGTTAAAATGGTTTGAATTACTTGTTTTGGTTAGCGTTTCTTGGCAAGTCAGTTTTTTTGACGGGATAAGGTCGCCAAACCCATGCCTAAACCTCCTACTTTATTCAGGCTTGCGACCTGCAGTAGCCCCGATGGGTCGATCATATATTGGCCAAATCACGACATTGTGGGTGATTGTGGAACAATCAATTGAATGGAATTCACCACTCTTCATTGACTGTGAGAGAACATTCGACAGCGTGGATAGGATGACACTATGGAGGTATCTTTAACACTGCTATGTGCCTGAGAAGACAGTCAACATCGTACGCAATTTTCGCAATGGATTAAACTGCAAAATCTTACATGGAGGACAGCTCATGGACTCGTTCTGAGTGAAGAACGGTGTCAGACAAGGTTACTTACTCTCACCTCCTGGTGATCGATTGGATTACGAAGACGTCAACATCTAGAGGGGAGCATGGGATACAGTGGACAGCCAGGATGCAGCTGGACGATTTGGACTTCGCAGATGATCTTGTTCTTTTATCGCATACGCAATAACAAACCTCGGAGAAGACAATCAGTGCAGCAGCAGTAGGTCTCGACATACATATAGGGAAAAGCTAGATTCTCCAATACAACACAACGTGCACCAGCCAAATCACTCTTGATGGAGAAGCATTGGGAAATGTGAAGACCTCTACATATCTGGGCAAGCTCATTGATGAGCGAGTTGGATCAGATGCGTATATGAAGCTGTGGATCGACAAAGCAGGGGCAATATTTCTAAGATTGAAGAACATCTGGAACCCAAACCAACTGTCAACCAGCACCAAAGTCAGAATTTTCAATACGAACGTTAGGGCAGTTCTTTTGTATGGAGTGGAAAGTTGGAGTACCACGAAAGCCATCATCCGGAAGATACAAGTGTTTATTAACAGTTGTCTAGGGAAAATACTTCAGATCCACTGGTCAGACACCATCAGCTGCAACCTGCTGCGGGAGACAACAAATCAGATTCCAGATCAGGAAGAAGCATTAGATGTGGGTGGGACACATCGAGGAAATCATCCCACTGCGTCACAAGTCCTCAAGGCCAAAAGAAAAAAGGAAGACCAAGTAGCACACACTGCACCGAGAAATGGAAGCAAACACGAAAAGAAAGAACAGCAATTGGGTAGGACTGGAAAGGAAGGTGCAGGACAGATTAGGTTGGAAAATGCTGATCGGAAGCCTATGCTCCATTGGGAGTAACAGTGGTAAGTAATTTGATCTGAAATCATTCATATATTAGTCATTTGGTAAAAAATACGGTACTCACTAACGCCTCTTGCCTGTCATTTAGCACTGTCCGCCAACCAGAATTCTCCAACCAACTCTGTCATTGGTTTTCCTGTCCTATAGTGTCCAAGTGCTGTTCATTCTCTGATATCTCCTTCCGATCCTCCGTGGTCTTTCGTTTTAGTTTATACGCTTTCGGTCCCGACCGTAGCTGCTACCTTGACGTGGTGGTCGGCTTGCCTATCGTAATGACCCAACCGAGCTATATTAGCTGGAACATATGTTCCTCAAGCTTCTACCATGCCAAGCAGGTCGACTGGAGAACGATGAGACTAAAAGCAGCTACTCAAGGTCTGAGGACGAAGTCGTACTGCTGACTGTAGAGGGGTGTGACAGCAGTAAGGTGTTTCCCTCGGACAACCAGCATCTGCAGCGATGTCGCCTTCTCACAAGGAAGGAAGGGTTAGAAAAGGTCGGCCCTAAAAATGTCACACCTCATCCTGCCTCACGGATTTCCATCTCTGTCGGTAAGGGGTGCCCAACAAAGGCTTTAAAAAGAGCGGAGCTCTAAAAACCTTTCATAAAATGGCCGTGCGTGACCGGCCTCAAGCAGTTGTCCGTTGGGCTCTGTGGTCACGCTCACAGGTCGTCAAGACCAACACTAATCTACTTTCTTTTACAGGTTCTTTAAGAAACAACCTTCCATGGTGTGGACAGCCAGGAAGTAACAACCGCTCGTAACAGCACACTAGACCGAATCGGTCACAATCAAATCCTTCCTACACCCCCTAACATCTCTCTTATCTCCACGATTAACTCTTCTCACATTGCTTTATCACATTGCACAGCTAATGCAAACAATGCGAGTTCACGAAACGTCAATTCTGGTCTCCTGAAACTCCGTTCTAGACTACATGTTGGAGCATTTAATGTACGGATATTGTGTCAAATAGGGCAACAGGCTTCCTTAGCCAGAACTTTAGAAGCTAGCGCCATCGATTTATGCTGCGTCTCGGAAACGCGCATACAGGATCCTAGTAAAGTCATTAATCTGATTTCGCCTTGTACAAACAAAGAAGCAACTCGATTTACTCTTCGTGTATCCGGTAGCCCTGGTGCTTCTTCCCGGGGTCTCGCTGGTGTAGATATCGCATTAGGTCGTAGAGCTGAACAATCTCTCCTAGACTGGATCCCTGTACATAGTCGTTTGTGCGCCGTCCGACTGAACGGGACAGTAAGGACTCGGAAAGATAGGGACACCCGTTGTTGCCTCTTTGTCGTATCTGCCTATGCCCCCACTAACTGCAGTTCAGACGAGGTGAAAGACGAGTTTTACAGAAAGATTTCGGACCTCCTCCAAAACGTTAGGCGCTCGGATATAGTAATAATGGCTGGTGACTGGTGGATGCTCAAAAACTCATTCTGCCTGGCTCTGAGGGCGATTAGGGGCGGAGTCAGCTTAGACGTAGGCTGATAAAAGGCCTACACGCTTGCTGTCGATATAGTTCTATTTGGTGAAGACGCTGACAAAATACAAAGTCTTCTTGCTAACCTAAGCAACAGTGCAAACATGTTAAAGATGCGGTTTTCCACCTCGAAATGCAAACTGTTGCTCCAGGATTGCGATACATCAGCACCTGAGCTAGTGATAGGGAGTGAAGTAGTCGAACGTGTAGACCGCCTCACTTGTCTCGGCAGTCTCATCAGCGCTGATGGCTTAGTGACTGACGAAATTTCAGCACAGATACAGGAAGTTCGATTGGCTTTTGCCAACTTGCGTCACCTATGGCGCAGGGGCGATATCCGTTTGTTAACCAAAGGTCTAGTCTACTGTGCATCAGTTCGCTCCGTCCTACTGTATGAATGCGAAACATGGCTGGTGAGAGTAGAGGACATTCAGAAGTGCCTTGTTTTCGATTATAGATGTCTCCGAAGCATTGCTTGTGTATCATGGGGAAACCGAGTAAGCGATGATGTCGTTATGAAACAAGTACTAGGCATGCGTGGCAGATCAATAGATGAAGCAGTGAAACCACCAGTTGAGGTGGTTGGGACATGTGTTACATATGCCTAACCACCGACTGCCTCGACGAGCTTTGTTTTGTAGTGGAGTAGGTTGGAAGAAAGTTAGGGGCGGCCAGACCAAAACACGGCACAAATGCATGAAGTCACTGACAAGTGGACTGAGTCATGTTGGTGGACGAAGACTAACCTAGTTGGGGTCCTTGAGACGATAGTAGTCGATGGTTAGAGACCTTGAACGACATGGCTCAAAATCGTTCGCAATGGCGCCGGTGCATTTATGCTTTGTGTTCTCTCAAATCCTAATCTTCTGTATTCTTCAAGACCACTAGTTTTGACTTTCTAAACTTATCTCACTGAATCATACTTCTTGAATAATATCTTCTAATCCTAACCTATCTGATCACTTCTTAAACCTTTACTACCTCTACTACTATTGGATTTGAACTGACAATTACATCTCTGTGCTAATGTGGTATGGCAACATGAACTGATGTACTTACGTACGAAGTTCTACATTGCATCTGACTGACTGACTGACCAAGTATCTGACAGCAATACTGAGGACTGGTTGAATGTGAAGAGAGCGGATGGCAACGCCCCAAATCGCAAATGCTACTACTCAGGGACAGGGACCACGGACTAAATTCACTGATTTTATTTAATTCCAGTGCTAGAATGTAGCTTGCTAGAAGGTAGGGCCGCCTTTGTTAAAGAACAAAGGGATAAATACTTCTCAGTTTTCGGAATATGCAATACTTTTAAAATAATATGCCACCTTTTCAAAGGCCAGAACGTCTCGAAAGGGAAACTCTGTTCGATGAAGGTAACATTAGACTCGGCACAACTTTTCGAAGACATCTATCTCTCATTTCAGAGACCAAGGGTTGATTTGTCCTCCTCGATCCGCACCAGGCACGATAAACCGTCGTCGGTTCGAGCGGCAGCACGGAAAATACCAGGCACTCAAGAGCAGCCCACTATGGTAGTTCACGGTATAACCGAAATGGATGGTGGTAGCTTGGATGAAGATCATGTGCACGACGTGCAACAATGGCAGTGGCCTGCACATAACGATGTCTGTTTGCGATTTCAGGCTGCCTCGCCCGTCACATCTCACGCCCCTAAAGTCAACACGTCTCATGGCTGTTGAATTCTGAATTCAGGTAACCCAAGAGGGGAGCTTCAGGCTTAGCACAGCTCGGAGTACGATCTCTCCAGCCATGTAAAGTGTTGCGAAAGCCGACCTAGATCTGTGGGACAACAAAAGGGAGGCTGAAATAAGCTCACACAAATGACAGTTGGTCCCGATCAACAACCCTTGGGCCAAGACAAAAAGATAGTGGTTTTGCTGTTTGAACGCAGTGCACAGGCGAAAACTTGCAGAGGTCAGATCCCACAGAACTGGCCAACTCGGTTCAAACAACTTGTTAGAAAATCCGACAGGTGATGAGACGAACCACCAAGCGCCTCCAAAGCCGCGTTAGAGGACTAAGGGGTAAGCTGTTGATGGATCTGAATATCGTAATCCAAATTGAAACATGGCTATCCCTTGACATTTCAGGCGGCAAAGTGAACTTGCTTTGCATGGGAGATAGAGATTCTATATAAAAACAGCCATATTAAAGGTGAAAACTATATGGCACCCAAATGATTGAGGTAACGCGATCATGCTGGTGTTGTTTCCGCACAAATGGAACGAAATACGTGATTGCAGGGCTTTATCGACCTCCCTCAAGTACTAAGGCCCAGAAAGACACACTGAGGTAATACTGTAACTGCCACTCCTTGGGTTTGATCTAATACTCTTAGCTAGTGATTTCAACACCCCGTACCTCAGTCTCTGCAATCAGCGTACAACTGCCACTGGTTATTTCCGAAGACAACATACAGCAGCTGTTAGAAGCTCCTGGATTATTGAGCATGAATGCAGTGCCACCAGATGGATTTAGGCGGGAAAGTCCTCAAACCTGAAATATTTGTTAACAAATGATTATCTCCTGGTTGAGGATGTTCAAGTCCATACACCAGTAGAAAGTATTGACCATGGCACAGTCTTGTTTCGCATGGTCATAAACGAAGAACTCGCACAGCACGAAAACGGGTGGATTACGCGCTCATGAGAGAGAACATTCTTCATGACCCATAGAGGAGGCTGACAGCAGATGATCACTGGCAAACAATGAGAGACATCATCCAGAATGCTGTCATAAACAGTGTACCTCAGTCACACCACACATCCGGAAATAGGAGAACATGGGCTGGGTATATCACTAAAGCGCTTGCAACAGACTAGGAGGAGAGCCTAGTACGAGGGGAAGTTCCTTAGGAAAGATTCAGACCGTAGTTATTACTTGAGATTGAGAAACAGATGCAATACCTAAAATTGAGGTAATCGGAGACGCTTTCAGGAGAAGGTAGCTGTCCAAATACAGGCATACTTTGGCATCGCTTTGGGTTCATGACAAGGAGAAAACCCAAGAGTTAGGGTTTGTGTTCTACCCAAGCTCCGAATGGGAAAGACCTCACCAACCTAGAGATGACTAAGAACTTCAACACAAACTTCACCGATCAGTTAAACCAGGCATCCACATGTTCAGAGTATTATGCCAACCCAGTGCCAGCTAACGGCTTAGGGAATATCCGTATCACTCCGGACTTAGTACTAAGGAAACTGAAATCCTTACGCTCATGAAAGTTACCAGGTTGTGAAAATGTTTGCCCCATAGTCTTGGAACAATGTGCAGAAGTACTCTGTTCACCGATATGTGACCTGTTCAGGCATTCACTGGAGTCACACAAATTCCCAGATGAATGGAAACAAGCTACTCTCTCCAATCTTCAAAGGAGGAGATAGAAAGAACCCAGCCTCTTACAGACCAGTCGCATTACTACCAATACTATCAAAGGTTATGGAAGGGCTAGTGGACGAACAAATGAGGGAGTACATGTATAAGAATAAAATACTCTATGAAGCTCAAAATGGGTTTCAGAAAGGCAGGTCGTACGCATCTAATCTTCCGATGGCATGGGACAGTTGGACATCCTGTTTGGACCGTAAAATACCAGTGCCCTTAATATTACTTGACCTTGCGAAAGCCTTTGACACAGCACCCCACTCACGCCTAATCGCCAAGCTTGCGGAAATGGGGTTCACTGACCCACTCATATCTTGGCTCAGAAACTACCTTGAGAATAAAAAGTTACGCCCTAAGGTAAGTAAAGTGCACGCCAGCTGGCCAGTATCCCCAGCGTTCACAGTGTTGTTGCACCCCCTCTGCTTAAAGGAGACATAAATCTCTTGGATCGAGTGCGGATACGAGCACGCAAATGGGGGTAGGGTTGAAAAATAAGCCTCACGATGATAGACTACAGCCCTTAGGATCATTTCCACTGAGCGACCGGAGAATCAGAGGTGATCTGATTATGGCGTACAACATATTAAGCACGCCAAACCGTCCCAACATGTGCGCCTGGAATCGTACCGAAACAACGAGAATCGAGCGCAAAAAATTAATCGGTTTATAGAAGCTCGTGGAAAAGATATTGGATATTGGACATTGGACCAGTTGGTTTGTGACATTTTAACTTTCAAATGCTCGGCAACCTCGTCCAATGGAAGGTATCTCTGTAACGCACTCGAAACTTGACTCTACCAGCTAGTTTCGTTTATCATCTCACGCCGGTTTTATTTCTGGTTGCTGTCTATTTATCTCTCTATTGCATGTAAGTGCTTCCCATGTTTTTACTGAGTCGTCGGCTCATCTTTTTTTGTTCCTTCCAGATAATTTCACTCGTTGATCCTCACCCCCCACACACAAGCAACCTCTGAGCCAAACGCAAACCAACCAAAGGCTGAATTTACACCTCTTGTTCGTCGCCTTACATTAGTGTAAATGGCTATTGTACTGAGCTTGATTTTTCGCCTGGTTGCTCTAGCTTTCTTCGTTTTTGTCATCTATTATAGCTACCAATTGTTACATGGCGATAGCCCGTTTCAGTTGAAAGACTTCATATTTTTACTGCGTTTCCTCACGATTTTGACAATAGTAAGTAATTTAATTCATAAACTTACCTTTGTTTTAGTCTCTTCAGATCGTTTACTATGCTTTAGCAACTCCTTTACAGTACTACAAAATGTACAAAATGCATAGCTCACTGTATGCTCTCGTTTTTACAGCCAATCTAGTAAGCTGGTATTAAATCTATTGTATAGATTGTGTGTATTATGTTTTGGACCATTTTCATCACAGATAAGAACTTGTTGGTGAGGGATTCAGAAGTGAAACTTGCACGTTCGTGGTTTAACCATGCTTGTGTAGGTTTAGTTATAAGTTTTATGTTTAGCACACTGTGGGAACTTTCTTTATCATTATTGACGCTCTACTTTGGAGACCAACTATTGTTCCTATATCGAACGTACTTTTGCTTCTTCTAATGTACTTCGGCGGATACGTAATATAGTAAGTCTTACTTAGAGTTTTTTAGTTTTTGCGTGACAGTTTTTTAAGCAATGTATACACTGTATTTTGAGGCAAATATTTTAGAATCCAATGTTGTCTTTTGAGAGCACTGCACATTGCTTCATCTTTTCAAACTAATCATTTCATAGTTGAAGTGCAGACCGAGTATATGAGCGTCACAAAAATGACTATGATCTGATTAAGTCATAGTCAAAGTGCTAAATTACAGAAGTAAGATTTTTTTTAATTACCAGCCATGAAACTGCAAAATATGTACTGTTTTCCGTTTAGTCTACTTGGGCATTAAAATCACCAGTCACCATTGCTGCATTAGAGCGCCTAGCATTTTGAAGGTTGGAAGGTTCACTAAACAGTTAACCTCTTTCCTCAATTTAGCTGCAGTCAATCGGAGTGTAGGCAGAGACAACGAAAAGGCAACGCCAAATGTCTCTATCTTTCCGAGTTTTTACTGTCCCGTTTAGTCGGACAGCACACAAGCCTCTGTCTTCTGGAATCCAATGTAAAGAATCTGGTTCTACCTTTGGACCTAATGTCATACCTGCTCCAGAGAGGCGAAGGGTAGTGACAGTGGGGTGTACAGATACATGAAGCGTAAATCGTGACTTGTTTATATTGATTAGGTGAGTTCAAATAAATAACTGCTCGAATCCTGTATGCGCCTTTTGGAGACGCAGCATACATCGATGACACGAGATTCTAATCTTAGCTAAAGAAGTCTGTTATTCTATTTGGCACAAGGTTAAAACATTTTGAGACACTATGCTGATTTGTGGCAAATATCAAAACGTTCCACCAGTATTTCTACTTGAGTTCTGGCTAATACCAACACACCGTGAAGTAACACAGAGAATCAGAAAGACGAAAGTAAAAAAAACAAAATAACGCCGAAAATTGTTTATCGGTCCAAGTTGTCATTGAGAATAATGGAATTTGAATGGCAACAAAGCTCAAGGTTTACATCACTATCTTCAATCACACCCTACTCAACGTAACCAGATATAAACTAAAACATTCTTGTTGAAACTCAGAGCTGTATATAGGCTATAAACGAATGCACAAACGTCAGCATGTTTACTGTATTTAATCTACGTAAAGCACTATTACTAAGTTCCACTGTATACTCACCTTTCACTGTTTTTATAAAACGGTATCTCAATAAATTCGAATTTTCAAAACTGTAAGCAGAAAATAAACGTACTTTAGTCCTAATGATATTTGGATCTGCGAATAGTTTTCTAACATCGTATTCGTCCAATTCAAGGGGGTTTATTTACTTCATGTATGTTGCTTGTCTGAAATATGTTCATGTTCATTAAGCACTCTTTAAAATGACTTGAAGAATCTCAAGTTTACGTTATCACTTTCAGTGTGGAATACCTTATACGCATCCACAGTTTCTACCCTTATCCCATACTTGCGGTTTTCTCGGATATTGGACGATTTGGATTTTATTCGGCGATAATTATCGCTACTACTCTTTGTTTTGGAGTCGGTGTACTGATGGTTCGTTTTCTAAACAACACTCAGCGAAAAAAGTTAACTCCCAAAACACAACAGATAGCAAGAAAGGAGCCCATTTATGTTCAGAGTAAGTGTTGCTGTAATTTGATCCCTGTTTATTTATGATTGATCTCATACATATGATACTTTAATTTTTTAATCTTACCGTCTTTATGATCAGTTACTATTGTAGAAAAATTTTAGTTAACTCTATCCTGGTAGCCATCAATTGAAATATAGGTTCTCCAGTTGATATTTTTGGAAAATGTTTTATTACAGCAGTTGTTTTATCTGGAGATATGGCTTACACTGAGTTGCGAAACGTCATTGAGCCCCTGTGTGGCTATTGTCAATCCCATGTCCGAATAAAGCGCGGTGGTTAGACATGCTTTTAGCGACTCCATCCCGTAGAAGGCTGACCCGCTAAAAAAACGCTAACCAGAATAAATAATTCAAACCACTTAAACTCTGCCCTGTGAGTTAGAAGGTCTTCATTTAGAAGAGTTATGGCATCTCATGATAAAAGCTGAGTTTCTTCGGAAATCACGAGGCCGATGTCCCTTCTGACAACCAGAGCAACCATTCTTTTAGGAGCATGGGACGTTCGAACAATCCAGGAAACCGGGAGAGTCTTCCAATTTGCTGTATCAATGAAAAGATAAGACTTGGTGGTCCTTGGAATCAGCGGCCAAACCAAAACATGGCAGAAACCCATGAACTCATTGACTAGTGGACTTAACCATGTCGGTTATTGTCGACTACCTAGTTGGGGTCCGCGAGATAAGGACAAGAAACCCAGACTCATACTGACCGGTCACCAAAGTAACATTGTACGCCACTCGTCCTTTCAAGATCATGCAACTCACGTGTCATTGGTTTAGGGTTAAGGTTTTCCGTTTTACGTATGTGATTCCTCCGTATCCACCAGCTCTGTTAATGCGTTTCCTCTCACTTCTGTAAAGAACAACCACACCGTATGAAGTTAGTAGGATTTCTTTAGCACAGACTGTAAATATGTAGCCGCATTTCTGCCATACCACGACATTCGGGAGGTTCGGTGTTATCCCTTTTTGTGGCTCATACTGCTTCTGGTGCACATTTGTATCAGAATGTGTATTAAATAAATGAAATTAAAACGGCTGATCCCTTTTTTGATGGGAATTGGTCATAGAAATAGGCTTACCTCAATATCGATGGAAATGATGATGATGATGATATCCTAACCTTTCCACTCATGCAGCGACTTGGACGCCCTTATATCCCCCTCATTTGTTTTGTAGTCACTATTTGTCAGTATTAAAACCATCTGTTAATTAAATTTTTGTTGATAGCCCATCAATATTTGCATATCCTAAACTGATGTACACTTATTCTCTATGTCCTAGATTGTTTTCTTCCCAAACTTGTGACCTAACTTAGTATTCTAGCTGTTTCCTTTGTGTTTCATATCCTATCTATTCTTTTTGGCTATAGTTTATGTATTTATGTGTCTAAGTTATATATATATATATATATATATATATATATATATATATATATATATATATATGCATATACATATATAAAATTGGTTTTACAGGTAAACACAAAAAATCCAAGAGAATGGATTAAAACGCAAATGTCCAAGACATTCCTCTGGCTTACTCACTATCTTCTACCTTCTCTCTTCATTATTATCATTATTGAAACGACAGCTACAATTAACATTCTCAGGGGAAAATGAAATTTATTCACACTGCTATTCTGTTTCATTATCATCTCTATTTCTATTTTTTGATCGTCACTTTTCCCTTCATCTTGATAAAAATCTTTCATTCATCATTATTATTACGAACACTTTACATGTTCCCTTAGTCTACTGAAATATGCTATTATATTGTCTATTCTTTTTTTATGCAGAACTAATTGATGTTATTTGTGTAACATCTCTGTTTGTTCATATTGATGCTCATTTATCAGGTAATGTAAATACTGTTTCACATGTCTTGTTTAATCGTTGTTAATTAACTGTGGAAGTGGAGAAAGTGGATTAAGAAATTTGCAACTGATCGATCAGTGGTCTGTATCAATGTCATGTATGTCAAGTTTTTTCTGATCGAATTATATCGACCAAGTTACAATAATGTAGCTGCTAATTTAGGTAACTAGACATCACGTGCTCTGTGTTGAGATGCAAGTAAGTGATTGGAGAAGGTCGACCATGCTATTTGGCACTGATCAGTAGTGTATATCTGTAAACTTGAGAAAACTGATGCCCCGTATCAACCAACTTCACAGTCAGATGTTATCACTGAGCTATATAGGTCGCGATTAACCTGTAGGTCAGATGTAGTTAATATTGGTCGAATTCTGTCGATTGAGAAATGTAATCCTTGTGACGGTTAGCTAGCCCATGAGCTGGAGTGTCGAGCAAGAATGCTCAGTTTGACCTAATGTCAATAATTAACGTACCTGTACATAAATGTTGACTGACAGCACATAAAACTGTTCAAAATCCTATCTCCGATGAACAGGTGTATGCCTGTTTACGCTCGCTATACAATCAAAGCCTTCTTGTGCCGAAAACTTTATGAACGTATATTAGCCTGATAGGTTTGACGACTTCGTTTGCTTAACCTTGGAAAAGAAAGGTGACGTGATGTATTTTTTTGACACATTTAAAAAGATAAATAATAAACTGGGCAGTAAAGTCTCGGGAATATAGGGACACTCGCCGTTGCCTCTTCACCGTAGACGTAGGCTGATAAAAAGCCTACGTAACGACCGCGAACAGTGGTGGGTGGAGAAAGCGATAGAGATGGAAAAAGTAGCGGCGATAGGCAACAGTAGGTTTTACCTAATGATAATAAAGCTAAGAATATATATCAGGAGCAACTAGAAAGAGTTAAGCGGCCATTTAAGCGATTCCCATCCGTAGGCAGGTTGTAATGATATCAAAAAGACTGTGGAAACAGCAGTGATATCTACTGCTAAGGTAAACCATAAGGCTAGGATGAAGACGTGGATCTCAATAGCATCTACCTTACTAATCGATGCTCGAAAACTCATTCCGCCTGGCTCTGAGGGCGATTAGGAGCGGAGTCAGTTTAGACGTAGGCTGATAAAAGGCCTACGCAATGACCGCGTACAGTGGTGGGTGAAGAAAACAAGCGAGATGGAAAAGGCAGCGGCGATAGGTAACGATTTAGACTCATCAAGGAAACTAGTATTAGGAACGCAAATGTGAGTGAAACTATTTCGAAAAATGATGGTCTTATTATCCATTCTCAATCCAGAAGACTGGACCGATGGGCAGTACGCTTTAGGGATCAGCTCAGCTGGCCTCGAGACATTCTTCGGTTGCCCACGATCTCCAGTCGTCCTGAATGGCAAGTCGACGTAAGTCTCCCTAGTCTACGTGAAAATGAGAAAGCTATAGAAAATCGGAAGCGAGGTAGAGCAGCAGTTCCTGATAGGCTTACCACTGAAATTTTTAAGGACGGTGGTCCAGTTTTAACAGTTAGATTGACTGGGGACTGGGCGTAATACCATCTGACTGGTCTCAATACTTGATTGTCCCAATTTATAAGAAAGGACAAAAGTCTTCGTGCGACAATTACAGGGGAATAAGTCTAACTAATATAGTTTCTGAATTGTTAGTCTCGGTTATACTTAGACGCCTAAGTAGAGCTCGTGAAGCGCAGAATACAGACAACCAGGCTGGTTTTCGACCTGGACGTCGCTTTATCGACCAAATATTCACACTTAGACACCTCACAATAGTAGTATTTCTCGACACTAAAACGTCATTTGACTCTGGATCGTGAGGTTCTGTGGCGGTCCCTATCATTAAAAGTTATACCAAAGAATTACGAGGGTATGATCTAGACTATCTTTCCATGTTGATGTCTGCAGATACAGGTCTGATTTGTTCGGAAGATGGAGCTAGTAGAGACTGTTTACTGAGAAAAGGTGTGCGGAAAATAGAGCTTAGTCTAAAATATTTATTTAAACACACCATAAAATTAAGGAATCCCAGCGTCACAAAAGTAGGGCGAGTGGTTCGTTTGACCGGCAATCTTGACGATGGGCGATAACATGTTTCCACGTGCCTGTGGAGCAGGACATTTGGTTTGATAATGGCTCCTAACGATATCGCAGTATGTAACTATCCAAGGATGTTGATGTTACTTTCATGTTAGCTATGTCAATAACTCATGATTCTAAACTTGAAATGGTTTCACTTCCTGCCAAGAAATCATCTCAACGTAACTGCCCAAATCCGCTTGCAATAGGGAGTTCACTCGTAAATTCTTAGCATAAAATCGCTGTGCCTTCCTGATTATATTCTGTGGACGTGCATAGTTATTAAAAGTTTAGTTCTTTTAAAGACTTAGGAATAAAATACGGGAACTAAGTTTACTGACGGATGTAATAAATTCCGCGAGATTCGCAAAAAGGTGGCTCTTCTGAAGTTCGAGATCTGAACGGTTTATTAAATGATAGAAATTCGAAGTATGGTCAGAAAATTCAAAAACGTGGATACTATTAAAAGATCTTACAGGTTGCAGGCCCATTAGTGACAATGCCCAGCTTAATGCTTGTGACTTATTCAAGTCTTTGTACATCAGTTATACGACGTTACGTTGTCTATATCCTCAGATTTGAAGAGCAGATGTCTTCCCAATTTTTTCAAAAGTGATGTTCGAAAATGTCTCCTGATGTCATGAACATGAAATCCTAAACCATCTTTTCGAAAACTTGCAGACAGTCTTTGTCATCCGTTCTCAAGCATAATTAATAGATACTTATCAATTACTAAAAATATGAAGGAACATTAAAATATTCCGAATCCAAAGAATGCAGAATTTATGCCCATAGCGAATTCTGCTTGCACTTCCACCTGTGATGAAATAGTATATTAATCTATATTAGTTTGTTTATAAATCAAAAAGAAGTACCTTAGATATTGATGCTGTTCTGCATCATAAATGTTTAGTTTAGAAAAAAGTAAGAAATGTACTCGATGGGCTTTCCTTAACCAGACTGCTGCCTCAGACTCCTTTTGTAAATAGCTATTACAAACGAATTAATCTGCGTTAACGCTAATAGTTGGATAACCAACTATCTGTATTTATACTTTAGAATATAGCAGTATACTGTACTCAGAGGAAACCGTTCAATGTCCTTACTAACTCAGGATGTGTCACATGATGCTAGTCTTTACTCTTTTTAAGCATTATCTACCTTCTACGTAAAAGTGAATAACTGAGTTCAAGTCACTCAGTGAACTATGGTCTGTCACCAATTGTCTCATACTTATTCGTTCACTGTTAATTTTAACCTGAGACATGAACAGCGCTTAAACAACATTATGCAACCCTATGAAGTTTATACTATTTGAAATCCTATGATAACGGTTTAAATAGCACTTATCTTCATGTAATCTTGCTTCTGATATCTCTTCATCTTCTCATATTTTAATGATATCGAAGAAAATTTTCTGTTTGCTTTATTATATAAAAAGGCTGCATGATTTTGGCATAACTCGACATCGACTTTTACGACTTGAAAACTGTTACGATTTGAGCGTTATTATTTACTGAACACCATCACTCTTCCTCGGGCTTTTGAAAAAAGATTTTGCCGTGTTGTAGAGAATGCCGAAATTGGTTATCGAGGTTTGTGGTGGATCTTTTAAAGTCATAAGGGATATGATTGTAAATAGACATTTAAAAACTTTCAAACATTTGGGAAGTGTTGTCCTATCAGATATCCCTTCACATCTTTCTCATTGTATAATATATGCTAGAAAAATAAAACACAGACATACTAGGATTCATGCGCATCAGCAAATGTCTAGAAACTCTACAATATCCTACTTAACCAACATACTATACGACCAATAGACGGTTAGATCTGACCTAGTAAAAGACTTGCTTTCTTTAACATGTATTATAGATCCTTATCTAATAAAAAATTCATTTATATCCAGATAGCTTATTTACATATATCATGTATATGTATACGATGTGCGATGATTTTATTCTGTTTTACTACACGCATAATAGAGAACCAAACTGTTAATAATAATAATTCTAGTGAAATATCTTGTAACATTACGGTAGTTTTACCGTAGTCCGTGGTACGACAGAGGGATTACAATGCAACTTGAGAGTATACAGAAATGAAACTTTGTATGAAAAAAAAACTACGCAACAAAGAGATCCTGTTTACCTCCACACAAAGTGGTCTGAAGATTTAGTTTCGTCAATTTCGATGTTTTTACCGAGCAGTCTAATCGTGAAATTTTAACCCGAAACATGTAATAAATGGGGATAATTATTTGAGAATATGAGATTTATAAAGACATTCTCTAGCCCCCTACCGCACTGTACGCGTTTGCCACTATTCAGAAGCGTTATTTAGGGCGGCCGATGAAATGCTTTTAACTGGGCCCACAATACTGATGAATTCATTTCGCTAATATTAGTCCCACCCGGTGTGAAACCAATATGATTTTCAGAAACATGTAGATGGTGTAGGATTTCTGAGGGACTCGAAACCTGTGAGACATTGAGGAGCTTATGAGAATGTAACTTTCTTCGATTTATTTATGCGGTAGTTATTAGAATCCTAATGGTCGATACATAAAATATGTATGCTAAATGGACAATCACTCTCAGAGACCGACGAATTCTCAAGCGACCATAAGCTAGGCTTCACAGTGAATTCTCCTCTACCCGTTTACTAACGTGAAGGCTATATCGCCGAAAATTTTGTGCAGTAGATAGAAAGCTTCTATGCTGTAGCTAGATTGTATACAAGTCATAATCTCATGTTGATACGAATAAAAATCGAAAACGGCTCTCACTTTTATCGTTTTACAAATGATCACAGGAGCATGATCGTACCTCATAGATATTTAGAGTCTCAAATTTTGTTGTTATCGATTTCGAATGTGAAAATTACAGAATGAAAATAATCGCTATATACGATTCCGACATACGATAACGTATAATGAGCTGATCGAAACTTATAGGTCATCGTTAGTAAGTCAGTTACAACGCAGAACTTTGTACGTAAGTACATCAGTTCAGGTTGCCATACCACATCAGCACAGAGACGCAACTGTCAGTTCAAAACCAAGAGTGATAGCGATAGTAGAAGTATTAGCAGTAATGGAGAAGATTAGGGATCGAAGATATTATTCAAGAAGCATGATTCAGTGAGATAAGTTTAGAAAGTCAAAACTAGTGGTCTTGAAGAATACAGAAGATTAGGATTTGAGAGAACACAAAGCATAAATGCACCGGCGCCATTGCGAACGATTTTGAGCCATGTCGTTCAACGTCTCTAACCATCGACTACTATCGTCTCACGGACCCCAACTAGGTTAGTCTTCGTCCACCAACATGACTCAGTCCACTTGTCAGTGACTTCATGCATTTGTGCCGTGTTTTGGTCTGGCCGCCCCTAACTTTCTTCCAACCTACTCCACTACAAAACAAAGCTCGTCGAGGCAGTCGGTGGTTAGGCATATGTAACACATGTCCCAACCACCTCAACTGGTGGAGTTTCACTGCTTCATCTATTGATCTGCCACGCATGCCTAGTACTTGTTTCATAACGACATCATCGCTTACTCGGTTTCCCCATGATACACAAGCAATGCTTCGGAGACATCTATAATCGAAAACAAGGCACTTCTGAATGTCCTCTACTCTCACCAGCCATGTTTCGCATTCATACAGTAGGACGGAGCGAACTGATGCACAGTAGACTAGACCTTTGGTTAACAAACGGATATCGCCCCTGCGCCATAGGTGACGCAAGTTGGCAAAAGCCAATCGAACTTCCTGTATCTGTGCTGAAATTTCGTCAGTCACCAAGCCATCAGCGCTGATGAGACTGCCGAGACAAGTGAGGCGGTCTACACGTTCGACTACTTCACTCCCTATCACTAGCTCAGGTGCTGATGTATCGCAATCCTGGAGCAACAGTTTGCATTTCGAGGTGGAAAACCGCATCTTTAACATGTTTGCACTGTTGCTTAGGTTAGCAAGAAGACTTTGTATTTTGTCAGCGTCTTCACCAAATAGAACTATATCGACAGCAAGCGTGTCTCCTGGTAGAAGGTCCACTCTTGAAGAGTCAGACGAGGATAAGGTTATATCTAGCAGCAAGTCTATGACGAAGTTAACCAAGAATGGTGAGAGTGGACAGCCCTGATGCACATCACTTGAAGTAAAGAAATCCGTTGACGGTTCGCCGTAAGCTCTTACTCGATAAGTGGTGTTCGAGTATAGATCTAGTAGAGGGTTAATGTACTTCTTTGGTATACCTTTTAATGATAGGGACTGCCACAGAACCTCACGATCGGGAGAGTCAAATGACGTTTTAATGTCTAGAAATACTACTATTGTGGGGCGTCTAGTGTAATTGTTCTAAGACCTGACGTAGTGTGAATATTTGGTCTATAAAGCGACGTCCTGGTCGAAAACCAGCCTGGTTTTCTGTATTCTGCGCTTCACGAGCTTTCGTTAAGCGGCAGATTATTTCTGAGGCCAATATTTTGGATACCATATCAGTTAGATTCATTCCTCAGTGTTAGTCACAAGAGTACACTGGTCCTTTCCTATCAATTGGGAGTATTAGCAATTAGGACCAGATGGATTGGAGAACGCGCAGTTGCAAGATTCTGCCTAGGATTTCAGTTGATTTAAATGGAACCCAGCGTTGTTTTATCAAGTTAGTTTTTGACGGGATAAAGTCGCCAACCCCATGCCCAAACCTCCTCCTTTATCCGGGCTTGCGACCGGCAGTAGTCTAGAAAGTTCTACTGGCTAAGGAGGAAATCAGGAACAAGGGGATAGGACACACACTACGAAAAGCACCTAACTGCGTCACGAGACAAGCCCTTACATGGAACCCTCAAGGCAAAAGGAAGAGAGGAAGGCCAAGGAACACATTACGCCGAGAAATAGAGAAAGATATGAGAGGAATGAACAAACATTGGACAGAACTGGAGAGGGAAGTCCAGGATATAGTTATTTGGAGAAAACTGGTGGGCGGCCTATGCTCCATTGGGGGTAACAGGCGTAAGCAAGTAACTGGAACCAAAATCAAATGTCAAACAACACCAAAGTCAGAATTTTCAATACGAACGTTAAATTAGTTCTTTTGTATGGAACGGAAAGTTGGGGAACTACGAAAGTCACCATCTGGAAGAAACATTAATTATTTATAAGTGTTTAGGCAAAATATTTCACATCCACTGGTCAGACACCATCAGCATTCACCGGCTGTGGAAGACTGCGAGAACACATTCGACAGCGTGGATAGGATGACACTATGGAGGTATCTTGAACACTGCTATGTGCCTGAGAAGACAGTCAACATCGTACGCAATTTTCACAATGGATTAAACTGCAAAATCTTACATGGAGGACAGCTCATGGACTCGTTCTGAGTGAAGAACGGTGTCAGACAAGGTTGATAGCGTGTCGAAATGGATCAAAAATAAAATGAATGAGAAATGAACTTTAAGATTTAAAGGAAGAAAACGAATGCATAAAGGAAAATGTGAATTAGCGCTTCAAAAAAGTGGTTACGATAATTAGGTGGAACACAATCAGTTATTCTGCATCTACCAAGACTCAAACAAACTGTTAATGGCCACTTGGTCTGACCCATCGAAGTAAGCGATGATTGGGATCAGTTTGAGAACCACAAGTAATCAAGATGTAGAACAGTAGAAATAAATGACATTGATATTGCGTATATATATATATATATATATATATATATTAAAACTTCATTATAGCAACCATAAATATAACAAAAAATGGATGAATGCAGCAAGCAGATCGACAAAAATAAGCCCAAAAACGTAATATGACAGACAATATCTTTTTCGTTGACACCATCATTTGCACAGCTATCGTGCCCACCTTTATCAGCTGTTTGAAAACATTTCTTTATCACAGTTTTTTGATTGTTCAACAATACCTATATTTGCTTGAGTACATTCTTCTGGTGATAACACTTCGATATCTGGATCCTCTTCATTGTCTAATACAAAATCATTTCCCGCCTCTTCCTCTCCTTCTGCCTCTATTTCATTATCATTTTCAGTATCAGTACTTGATATTTCACTACTATCACAATCATCATCTGATGCAGCTTCTTCTTGTTCTTTAAGAATTTGTACAATTCTTTCAGGAAGTGGACGAACGGTGAACTATAAAATATTGTAATCACAATAATAAGTTATAAATACCGATATTAAGGAATTATTTGCAACGCTTACATAATGTATAATAAAACACACATGACAAAAAGACTTCAGTCAAGAATTAAATTATTTACCACTGTTACTCCCAATGGAGCATAGGCTTCCGATCAGCATTTTCCAACCTAATCTGTCCTGCACCTTCCTTTCCAGTCCTACCCAATTGCTGTTCTTTCTTTTCGTGTTTGCTTCCATTTCTCGGTGCAGTGTGTGCTACTTGGTCTTCCTTTTTTCTTTTGGCCTTGAGGACTTGTGACGCAGTGGGATGATTTCCTCGATGTGTCCCACCCACATCTAATGCTTCTTCCTGATCTGGAATCTGATTTGTTGTCTCCCGCAGCAGGTTGCAGCTGATGGTGTCGGACCAGTGGATCTGAAGTATTTTCCCTAGACAACTGTTAATAAACACTTGTATCTTCCGGATGATGGCTTTCGTGGTACTCCAACTTTCCACTCCATACAAAAGAACTGCCCTAACGTTCGTATTGAAAATTCTGACTTTGGTGCTGGTTGACAGTTGGTTTGGGTTCCAGATGTTCTTCAATCTTAGAAATATTGCCCCTGCTTTGTCGATCCACAGCTTCATATACGCATCTGATCCAACTCGCTCATCAATGAGCTTGCCCAGATATGTAGAGGTCTTCACATTTCCCAATGCTTCTCCATCAAGAGTGATTTGGCTGGTGCACGTTGTGTTGTATTGGAGAATCTAGCTTTTCCCTATATGTATGTCGAGACCTACTGCTGCTGCACTGATTGTCTTCTCCGAGGTTTGTTATTGCGTATGCGATAAAAGAACAAGATCATCTGCGAAGTTCAAATCGTCCAGCTGCATCCTGGCTGTCCACTGTATCCCATGCTCCCCTCTAGATGTTGACGTCTTCGTAATCCAATCGATCACCAGGAGGTGAGAGTAAGTAACCTTGTCTGACACCGTTCTTCACTCAGAACGAGTCCATGAGCTGTCCTCCATGTAAGATTTTGCAGTTTAATCCATTGCGAAAATTGCGTACGATGTTGACTGTCTTCTCAGGCAGATAGCAGTGTTAAAGATACCTCCATAGTGTCATCCTATCCACGCTGTCGAATGTTCTCTCACAGTCAATGAAGAGTGGTGAATTCCATTCAATTGATTGTTCCACAATCACCCACAATGTCGTGATTTGGCCAATATATGATCGTTCCTTACGGAATCCAGCCTATTCATCTCGAAGTTGTGTGATTACGGAGTTCTTCATTCTGTTTAACAATATCCTGTTGAAGACATTTCCTGGTATTAAGAGAAAAGTGGTGCCTCTGTAGTTATCCCATATACTGAGGTCGCCTTTCTTTGGTATCTGGATGAGGTGTTCTCCTTCGCAGTCTGTCGATACTTGTTCTTCATTCAAAATCTTGCTGAAAGGAATGTGGAGTATTTTTGCAGATACTGTTACGTCTGATTTAATTGCCTCTGGTGGAACGTTGTCTGGTCTCGCTGCTTTGTCGCTCTTGATTTGCCTGGTGGCCATGCAGATCTCTTCAATTGTTGATGCGCTAACATTTGTTGGGAGGCCCGTGGGTAGTGTTTTGATGTTGGGTGGGTTCAGAAGGGCTGGTTGATTCAGGAGTTCATCAAAGTACTTCACTCACCTGTTTTGCTGTTATTCGATGTTGGCGTATACTTTACTTTTCCTGCTTTTCATTGGTCTTTCTGGTTTACCGTAATGCCCAGCCAGCTTTGTTGTATCACACATTTGTCTCATGTTCCTTCCTCTTACAGCCTTTTCCACAGTCATTGCTAGATCTTGCACAAAATTACGTTTTTCCACTCTGATGCTCCTCTTTACTTGCTTGATTGCTTCTGTGAATTCAGCTGCTGCCTTGGCTTTCTCTGCTCTTGTTCGGTTGATATTGATTCCTGTTCCTCCTTTCTTGAATCTTATCCAGTGTATCAACAGAGATCCATTCCTTGCGATCGAGATTCTTGTGGGTCACAACCTCATGACATCCTGAAGTGATTGCTCCCTTGATCTCTTTTCCAGTTGTTCTCCATGGCAGTTTCCTCCCAATAGAGTAGATCTTGAGAAGCCCGGAACCTATTGCTGAGGGTTATCTTGAATTCGTTGAGCTTTCCAATATCCAGAAGGCCCGTATTAAACTTTTGTGATGTTGTCCGCCCCCTTGTCCAGTGCTTCTTGAGTTTCAGTTTCATTTTGGCAACCAACAAGTGGTGATCTGAGACTATCCTCTCTTGGTTCCCACGTCCTGCATAGTCCTTCTGAACCTTTTATTGATGCAGATCTGGTCAAATTGGTCTTGTGTAGCGTGATCCGATGAAATCCATGCGGCTTTGTGTAAGTGTTTGTATGGGGGATGCGGTGCCACATACTGCCGGTTTGTTGAAGAAATGTATGCTTGCAACTCTCACCGTTTTCGGTCCTTTCTCTCAGTCCATGTCATCCCATGATGTCTTCATACCCAGAGATATCCATGCCAACCTTGGCATTTAGGTCACCCATTAGAATGGTCTAATCCTTTGATGAGCATCTGTCGACAATTGACCGCAGCCTGTCGTAGAATTGATCGCTAACATCTTCATTCTAGTTATTGGTAGGTGCATAGAATTGGGTCTTGTTCATTGCAATCCCCTCTTTCTTTGTTTTGATCGGTGCTTTGTCGACCCTGAGCTCATGATGTTCCCATCCTATCAGCGGCTTTCGTGCTGCTTTGGACAGCATTAGTGCAACTCCTTGTGTGTGTGAGGCATTTTCTTCTTCATGGCCGGAGTATAACAGCAGCTCTCTTGAAGGTAGTCTTAGTTGTCCAAATATGTATCTAATGTGTTTCACTGATTCCAAGGACCACCAAGTCTTATCTTTTCATTTATACAGCAAATTGGAAGACTCTCCCGGTCTCCCGGATTGTTCGAACGTCCCATGCTCCTAAAAGAATGGTTGCTCTGGTTGTCAGAAGGGACATCGGCCTCGTGATTTCCGAAGAAACTCAGCTGTTATCATGAGACGTCTTAAAACTTCTAAATGAAGACCTTCTAACTCACAGGGCAGAGTTTAAGTGGTTTGAATTATTTATTCTGGTTAGCGTTTTTTTAGCGGGTCAGCCTTCTACGAGATGGGATCGCGAATCTCATGCCTTATGCTACTTGCTTACCTGGGCTTGGGACCGACAATAGCCTCAAAGGGGGTCCATTAATATGAATACTCTATCAACAACTGAGTAATGTTCAGAATTATCTTTTTGTACCTTTTTATGGGTTTATAGTAATAATACCAATAACATTAATAGAATTTAGCATATATTATATGTTCAGTACGTTATAGAATATTACAGTGCGTCTCCCTTATAAGATTAGTAATCGGTGGTTGGAAGCAAGTAGTTCCAGAATTAACATCTAAATAGGGTTCATTCATTTCTCAGCAGATCGCCAGACACCGAGATGTTTCGGATTTTACATTTTGTACTAGCTGAAAAAACCTTTATATAAGCACCGAAATAAATTACGCGATTAACAGATATAATTGATTAGTTAATGCAAGCAGAAAAAGGTAACTTGTTGAAATACTATACGTTGGGAATAATGTGACCCAAATATTCAAGCATGTTAACGTTTTCAGTGTTTAACACGACAATTCAACTATTATTGTGTAAATAGAGGGTATTAGAACTGCGTCTACGAGTGTGATTCTATGAGAGATTACATCTTAAATCTAACATTCATAATTTTGTGTTTCGATCTCAAGATGTCGTGTCGTGGTTCATACACATGTTAATAGTAGACAGTTAAGGAAAACGTGTAAATAATTGGAAAATAGTGTCATAACATTTATCACAGTTAAGTATCATAATTGTTTGGTTTCATGAAGATAATTATCATATCGTGTCAGAATACACTGTTAAAACTGTATGTGATGAAACAAAGTAATAACAATATAAGATGTTTAACAAAGGTTCTATGTATCAAGTATTTATAGATTTTCAGTTGTCTAGTTGTTTTCAACAAAAAAGTAGAATTATAAGCATTTTCGATCAGTGAGTCAGAAATAATACTTTACGTAAAAAATGAATTAAGGTGCAGATTATTAACGTTTTGATCACTTTGACTGTTGAACTTTATGTAGTGGGAACGTTTCACTAAATAGGATTAACAGTTGTGAAATGATGGAGAAAATCTGTGACCCAGTAGCATTTTCGTTACAGACAAGTGAGGTTGTTGACTGAGATAAGATTTAGAAACAACAATGATACAAGGTAAAATAATGGGTTCAACCAAATTTCGCTGTTTTCTTTTCAATAGAAAAGGCTTTGACTATATATATATATATCAAATTTATTTGGTAAGTTTTCTTAGGATGATGGATTTAGAAGTAGCCTTCGATTGTCTTTTAAGAAATCACCAGAAGGTAATTTAAGAAAAATAACCCATTAATACAGTAAAAAATACAGAAATTCAATATGATATATCAATATTATACAACAAAAGAAACAAAGACATACACGAATATATTCGGTGAAATCACAATCCATGTAACTATCCGAACGAACAGAGAGAATGTACAAATATTGACCAGGGATAGGCGGTGCCACGAATCTAAGTTGTAACTATTAGAAATTATCATTAGAAAAACAGTGTTTACAGTGGATATATATATATTTTGTAAACTAACAGCACGAAATATTAAGCACTCGTATATGAAATCACGAATCGATCAAAATTAGACAACCACGGAAAAAATGGAAGCCGTCTTGGTGTAGGCATGGATCTCTCCAGTAGTGCACATTCAAGCCACCGAATCAGGAATAAAATGCAGGGCTTTTGAAAACTGCTCAATATCGTGAAGTGACTTTCGTTAGTTAAATGCCGGTTAAACGATATAGCGTCGGAGCGTTCTCGCCTGACACCAAATGTTTAAGCTATGGTATCCGGGTTTAAGGTCATGGATGATTAGTGTCGACGAGTCGCAAACTAGTGAAAAAGCGCCATGCAGTGATACCAGGTTCAAAGACACCTATGATCTGATACATGCCAATCGATGACCACGAACATTGATAGATAGCGAAGGTAAGAGAGATGAAAAAAGCAGCACGATCGGTAACAGTAGGCAACTGTTCACACTTATCAGTCAGTCAGGTACAAAGTAGAACTTCGTACGTAAGTACATCAGTACAGGTTCCCACAGCAAATGAGCACACAGATGCAATTATCAATATTAAATCCCATGGTGACAGAGATAGAGTAATGGAGACGATTAGAAATTGAAGATATTCTTAAAGTAGTACAATTCAATAAGTTTAGAAAGAGAAAGGTAGAGTTGTTGATAAATCAAGAAGATTACGATTTGAGAGAACACAACGGGTGTATGTACCTGCGCCACTGCAAACGATTCTGAGTCATGTCGTTCAAGGTTTCTAACTACCCGTGACTTTCCTCTCAAGGACCACAACCAGGTAGCCTACATCTACCAAAATGACTCAGTTCATTTGTCAGTGACTTCATGCACTTCAGCCATGTTCTGGTTTGGCTGCTCTTCACGAGCTCTAGTGAGGTGTCTACGGATTATCGAGGCTAACAATTTAAAAAATATATTAGTTCAAATGATTCCCCTGTGATTGTCATTAGAACACTTTTGTCCTTTCTTATAAATTGGATCAATCAGCGATTGAGACCAGTCGGAGAAGATTACGTCCAGTTACGAGATTCTACCTAAGATCTCAATATATCTAGCTGCTAAAACTGGACCACCGTCCTTAAATATCACGGGAGTCAATGTATCAGGTTCCGATGCTTTACCTCGCTTCAGATTTCCCATCCCTTTCTCAACTACGTAAAGACTAGGCGGACCTATATCGATGTGCAATTCAGGATGATTGGAGATCGTGAGTGTCGTAAGTATGGCTGAAGGCCAGTTAAACTGATCCCTGAAGTGTTATGCCCATCAATCCAACCTCCTGGATTGAGAATGAATCAGAGAAACATTATTTAGAAAACTACCTACCTACTTGAGCATTGAAGTCACCAGCCATTATTAATATATCAAAGAGCTTAACTTTTCGGAGGTTAGAGATGTTTCTATAAAACTCATCATTTATCTCATCTGAACTGCAGTCAGTGGGAGCGTAGGCAGATACGATGAAGAGGCAATGGCGAGTGTCCCTACCTTTACGAGTCCTTACTGTCCCGTTTAGTCGGACAGCGCACAAGCGACTATCTACTGGGATCCAGTCTAGGAGAGATTGTTCAGCTCTACGACTCAATGCTATGTCTACGCCAGCAAGACCCATGGGAGCAGCATAAGTGCTTCCAGATACACGAACAGTAAATCGAGCTGCTTCTTCATTTTGACAATGTAAAATCAGATTAATAATTTTACTAGGATGCTGTATGTGCATTTCCAAGACGCAGCATACATCGATTGCGCGAGATTCTAAAGTCCTAGCTAATGAGTCCTGTTGACCTGTTTGACCGCGGAGCACAAGGGACAACTGTTTGAGGTCGGTCACGCACGGCCTTTTTATGGGTAGTATTTAAAGTGTTAGCTCCGTTCTTGTTAATAAGCCCTTACCGACGGAGACAGAAATCCGTGCAGTAGGGTGAGGTGTGAGATATTTAAGGTCGACCCGTTCTAACCCTTCCTTCCTTGTGAGAAGGCAGCATCGCTGCAGATGCTGGTTGTCCAAGGGAAACACCTTACTGCTGTCACACCCCTCTGCAGTCAGCAGTACGACTTCGCCCTCAGACCTTGGGTAGCTGCTTTTAGTCTCATCGTTCTCCAATCGACCTGCCTGGCATGGTAGGACCTGCAGGAACATGTGTTCCAGCCAGTATAGCTCGGTTGGGTTATCACGATAGGCAAGCCCGACCACCACGTCAACGTAGCAGCTTCCATCGGGGCTGACTGCAGTAAGGTGTTTCCCTTGGACAACCAGCATCTGCAGCGATGCTGCCTTCTCACAAGGAAGGAAGGGTTAGAAAAGTCGGCCCTAAAAATGTCACACCTCACCCTACCTCACGGATTTCCGTCTCCTTGGGTAAGGGTGCCCACTAAGAACCTTTAAGAACGGAGCTAATCCTCTAAATACCTGTCATAAAAAGGCCGTGCGTGACCGGCCTCAAGCAGTTGTCCCTCGGACTCTGCGGTCACGCACCAACACTAATCCATCTTCCTTTTCAGGTCCCTCAAGAAACAACCTTCCACGGTGTGGGCAGCCGGGAAGTGATAACCGCCCTCATACCTGCAACAGTACACGAGACCAAATTGTTCAAAATCAAATCCTTCCTACATTCCCTAATACCTCTCTTATCTCCATGACTAACTCTTCTCACATTCATTTATTACAGTGCACAGCTAATGCAAACGATGCGAGTTTGCGAAACGTCGTTCCTGGTCTCCTTAAACCCCGTTCCAAACTACATGTTGGAGCATTCAATGTACGGACATTGTGTCGAATAGGGCAACAGGCATCATTAGCTAGGACTTCAGAATCTCGTGCCATCGATTTATGCTGCGTCTCGGAAACGCGCATACAGGATCCTAGTAAAGTCATTAATCTGATTTCGCCTGAAACACACATACAGAATCCGAGTAGCATCACTCATTTGACCTCACCATGTCAAGATAAAGAAGCAGCTCGATTTACCCTTCGTGTATCCGGTAGCCCTGATGCTGCTTCTAGGGGCCTCGCCGGTGTAGGTATAGCATTGAGTCGTAGGGCAGAACAATCTCTCCTTGACTGGATCCCTGTAGATAGTCGCTTGTGCGCCGTCCGACTGAACGGGACAGTAAGGACTCGGAAAGATAGGGACACTCGCCGTTGCCTCTTCGTCATATCAGCCTACGCCCCCACTGACTGCAGCCCAGATGATGTAAAAGATGAGTTTTACAGAAAGCTTTCGGACCTCCTCCAAAAAGCTAGGCGCTCTGATATAGTAATAATGGCTGGTGACTTCAATGCACAAGTAGGTAGACTAGGTGAAAAGGAAAGACATCTAGGTGGATGTTATGGTGTAGCGACTGAGAGAACAGACAATGGCGAGCGTCTGTTGCAACTGTGCTCAGATAACCAACTATTTCTAGCAAACACTAATTTTAAGCATAAGGAAAAACACCTTTTGACCTGGCGACCCCCGAAGTCGTCTCAACGTTGGACACAACTAGATCATATCGCCATCAGCCACCGATGGAGGGGTTCGATAGAGGACTGTCGCTCGTTCTGGGGCACATGTTTGGATTCAGATCATGCCCTAGTGCGAGCACGTATTTGTTTGAGGCTTGCTGGACGTAGGAAAGACACCGTAAGGAAGCCTCTTAGGGCTTTACTTGATGATAATCAAGCTAAGAAAATATTTCAGGAGGAACTAGAAAAACAGTTAGGCGGCCATGCAAGTGATTCCCATCCTGAAGCAGGTTGGAATGATATCAAGAAGGCTGTGGAAACAGCAATGGTATCTGCTAGCAAGGTAAACAACAAGGCTAGGATGAAGCCGTGGATTTCAGTCGCATCCACCGAACTGATGGATGCTCGAAAACGCATCCCACCTGACTCTGAGCATGATGAAGAGCGTAGTCAGCTTAGGTGCAGACTTATAAAAAGCCTACGTAACGACCGCGAACAGTGGTGGGTGGCGAAATCAAAAGCGATGGAAAAGGCAGCGGCGATAGGCAACACTAGACAACTTTTCCGCCTTATCAAAGAAACCGGTATTAGGAACCCGAATGTGAGTGAGACTATCTCGGAAAAGGATGGTCTTATTATCCATTCTCAATCTAGGAGGCTGGACCGATGGGCAGAACACTTTAGGGATCAGTTCAACTGGCCTCGAGCCACTCTTCGGTTATCCACGATCTCCAGTCATCCTGAATGGCGAATCGATTTAAGTCCTACCGGTTTACATGAAGTTGAGAAAGCTATAGGAAATCTTAGGGGAGGTAGAGCGGCAGGTCCTGATAGGCTTACCACTGAGATTTTTAAGAATGGTGGTCCAGTTTTAACGGTTAGACTGACTGAGATCTTAGGTAGAATCTGGGAACTGGACGTAATCCCATCTGACTGGTCTCAGTCGCTAATTGTCCCAATCTACAAGAAAGGACAGAAGTCCTCTTGTGACAATCACAGGGGAATAAGTTTAACTAATATAGTTTCTAAATTGTTAGCCTCCATTATACTTAGACGTCTAACTAGAGCTCGCGAAGAGTAGACTCGAGAAAACCAGGCTGGTTTTCGACTTGGACGTGGTTGTATAGACCACATCTTCACACTCAGACAGGTCCTGGAACACAGACACACATTTAGACGTCCGACAATATTCGTGTTCCTGGACCTAAAAGCGGCATTTGACTCCGTGGATCGTGAGGTTCTGTGGCAGTGTCTGTCATTGAAAGGTGTACCGAAGAAGTACATTAACCTTATACAAGCACTCTACTCGAACACCACTGGTCGGGTGAGAGCATATGGCGAACTGTCATCTGAATTCTCTACATCAAGTGGTGTCCGTCAGGGCTGTCCACTCTCTCCATTCTTGTTCAACTTTGTCGTAGACATCCTCTTAGAGTTAACATTAAGCTCGTCAGATTTTTCAGGGGTTGACCTTCTACCAGGAATGTCGCTTACTGATCTAGAATATGCCGATGACATAGTTCTATTCGGTGAAGACGCTGACAAAATGCAGAACACTTTAGGGATCAGTTCAATTGGCCTTCAGCCACACTTCGGTCACCCGCCAACTATTGTTAACTAGAATGGCTTATTGATATAAATACTTTGACTGTTTATGAAGTTAAAAAATTAAAATTCCTCTGTTCAAACCTGATCATTGCAAAAATTATCACTTATAAAAGGATATAATTTGAGTTCAAAGTATATATTACACAAAAGAAAGGTGAAACAAATTTTATGTTTAGATTATGTTTTGGGGAAAATTTGAATTTACAGTAATTGTTTCGTAAAATTTTGTTGTCATATCGTGCCATTTTTGTTTTAGGAAAAACCTTTTCTTGTCTATTTTGAGCATTCTTTTCAAAATCCTGGTTAGCATCGCTTTCATAAAGCTTACCTAAATTATATCAAAGGCAATATCTTGATCTAGATACTTTCGGTAGTGAAATCATGGTTAAATCAATTGCTATACTCATTCACACCTTTGTGCAGATTTCAACACGAGAAGATTCTTGGGATTTCAGAACGAACAAGGTACTTATATACTGAAGAACCAGACTTTTCACATTCCTAGCCTTAATACGTAATTACTTTTATAGCTCATACATCATTTACTGGTTATAATAGGTATCAGACAATGTAGAAACCGAATTCAAATGTACTGAATTAACGTATATCAATTTTAACAGAACTGACCTCTTCTTCAGTTTGTAATGTGGCAATGTAAATAGGTTTTGTGATAAGCTGTCTAGTTTTTCTGTCAGCTAGATATATCCACCAACCTTCGAATTTCTCCTGCAAAGAGTGGTAGAAAAGAGCACAAGTAAGCATATACATACACTAGTAAACTTTTAATATAAGCGAGAACACAAACATGAAACTGTTTATAGATAAATTATGAAACAATAAAGTCACATAATACTACTTAGTAGTTTGTATTATATGTTAAAAAATGTCTGAAAATTCTTTCATTACATAGAGGTCTTATAATTATTTTCATGCCACCGAAAGAAAACTGTCCATCATTTTATGATAGTGATTTCAAAATTAGCGACATATTTTTACATGATAACAACGAAATGCATGAGAAGTGTTATATCAGTACAAAGAGTTAACGGATAGTAAGTTGCAGGATTAGCTTACGGATTAGCATCAAATATATGGTATAATTATTAACTAGACTATAAAAGATTTATATTCTTTTTGTCATGAACTTTTGTTTGACCCATTAACTACTTTTACGTGATTTATTAAATTTTTTCCTATCAGTTGTTTACTGCCAGTCCCTTTTTGGCTTGGGTATGTATGATTGTTATTTTTAGGTTATGGTGTGAAGCAACCTTAATCTGTTTGCATATAAACTACGTCTGTCTGAAATATAATAATAGTGAAAGGTGGTTTTGATTTGCGGACTCAAGGGCACAGAAGAGTGTAGCCAAGGGATCATGAATCAAGAGTAACTTAGCGGTTGATTCAAGGTCATAAGCGCTGAAGCATATTCCGATTGGCGCTTGTATCACGTGAATCTAGTCAGTAGTCCGAAATCGTAATAAAAAAATGTTTCTTAAATCCGGTGGTTTTGTCATTTTGTTTAATTTTAAAGGGGTCTAATGACATATAATGTGGGTAAGTCTACGAAAAATTATGAATGAAGATATTTATAACTCGTTAGATAATCCTAACCTGACCGTAGCTGCTACCTTGACGTAGTGGTCGGGCTTGCCTATCGTGATGACCTAACCGAGCTATATCTAAAGAGCAACTGGAAAAACTGTTAGACAGTCATGTAAGTGATTCCCACCTCGAAATAGCTTGGAATGATATTCAAAACGTTGTGGACTCAGCAGTAATATCTGCAAGTCAGGTCGACCAAAAGGTTGAGGAGAGACAGTAGATTTGAGTGGCAAATACTGAACTGACAAACGCTCTGAAACGCACCCTTTCTTGTTTTGAGCATGATTAGGAGCAGTCTGTCAGTCAGTTAGTTACAACGTAGAACTTCGTACATACGTACATCAGTTCAAGTTACCATACCACGGTAGAGGTAGTAGAAATATGAACAGTTATAGGAAAAATCACAGTCCAATGATATTATTCAATAAGTATACTTCAGTGAAAAAGATTTGAGACGTGAAAGATGAAGGTTATGATGAGTTCAGATTAGAATTTGATAGCAGACAAAGAATAGATGCATCTGCACCATTGCAAACGATATTGAGCCATGTCGTTCAACATTTCAAACCATCGGTTACCATTGTTTCGCGGACCCCAACCTTGAAGTATACACTTACTAACATGGCTCAGTCAGATTGTCAGTCACTCCATGGATTTGTTCCATATTTTGTTTTGGCCGTTCCTAGATTTCGTAAGGCCTAACTCTCATCACAAAACATCACTCGTCGAGGTAGTCGATCATGTCCCAACCACCTCAACTGATGAAGATTCACTAACTTATCAATCGATTCACCATCCTTGCCTAGTACTTTTTTCCTGACGACAGCATTGCTTACTCCATTGTCCCAGGGTATATGAACAATGCTTTGAAGAGTACTGTAATCGAATACAAGTAATCTACGAGTATCCTCTACACTTACTGACCATGATTCATACTCCTAAATTAAGACGGAGCGAACTGTTGGGCAGTAAACTCATCCTTTGGTTGGCAGACGGATATCTCGCCAACGCCATAAGTGACGCAAGTTGGCAAAAGCTAGTCGAGCCTTCTGCATCCGTGCTCAGGTTTTGTCACAAACCACGTCATCAGTACTGATGAGACTCACGGGATAAGTGAAGCGGTCGACACGCTCAACTACTTTACTCGCTACCACTAGTTCAGATGCCGATACAAGCCAAACCTGAAGCAACATTTTGCATTTCGAAGGGAAGAATCGCATCCCGAACAAGCTTGTATTGTTGCTCAAGGTGGTCAAAAGACGATGCATTTTGTCAACGTCTTCACCAAATAGAACTATGTCATTTGCACCCACCAATGTAGCGCCTGTAATGATGAGCAAAATGTTGTTGAATGCTACGCATGTTTACGTTTCAGTTTACCGCCCAACCCCCCACAAGCTAGGACATACATTGCGATCGGTTATTGAATAATAGGATGTGTACAAATTATCATTTAAAGTTTATGATTGAAACATGATTATGCGACATCAAGTCCCAAAAGTAAATTGGATTTCGGTGGTGGAGAAATTTTCAGTTCAACTTAAATTGATGTGAACAAATCGGGCTCCATTTAAATATCCGAAATAATTTTTTGTTTGCTAGTACTTGACTTACCTGGAAACGTAGATAAGGTAATAAGTACACTCACAAGTGATTCTGAAATGCCGATTGCCTAAAAGGATAGGCTTCTGTACGTTTTTTAAATATCTACTAGTCGGATGGTAAATGGAATAATATTCACAATTTCATTAGGTGTGAAAATTTCAGAAAGCAAATATATCAGGAAAGCTAAGGATTGGTAATCAGAATGAATCCGTTTATGACTTAAAGATCATCTGACTTGTCGTTATAAATTCTTAAGGACAGGAAACTGAGTTGAAGAAAAACAGTTCAGTCAGTTCACTTTTTTGTTAGACTTCATCAAAGTTTTCCGTTTTCTCCAGTCAATAAATATCAATTTGCTTAAACAATCACATGCTAGACTAAAATACTACTAGACACGTGACCGATAATTTTTTGTGCTGATAAAATATTGACAGGGACTAGTGTCCTCAATGAGTCATTGGGAACACTCAAGAACTACATATACTACATTAGTTTTGTCAGTGTTGGCGTTAGAATGGAAGACATAATCAGTTTATTTATAGCAAATCACAGACTGGGTGAGTATTACAATGTCTAGTATGAAATATATAGTTACAATCAGTCCTGTAATCGAACTTTTAAACAAACATTATTTACGATGTGTATGCTCGATGACGCTCTGTTTTCGATTACCAATGTTTGTGAAGAAGCACTTTAAAATAGTGAAAACACTAGGTAATGAATGTAGAGAATTAATAACGTGTAATAGGTTGTACTTTAAAATATCTTTTAAGTAGAACTGGTGATGATATTGAGCGATCACACAGTTTTGAGTGTTTAGTAGGAAATACAACTTACCACAGGGAAGTAAGGACAATGTACAACATGTGTACAATGTGTCTTTGAATCCATCATACTAGATAATCTATTGTGTGGTTTCATAAGTGTTCTACTTGAAGAAGATTTATTTGTCTTGAATGAAGATGGTGAAGATGATTCTACGACAGAATCTGTTTTGGATATTGTCGGTTCTTGTCCGTTATCAGCAGGATTTAGCGGACCGGAATGATCTTTTCCTTTCATAGGCAATTCTGATATAGTGGTAAAACCAATGCGCTCTGATATTTCTACAAGTAAGGAGCATAGCGATACAAGGAAAAACAGAATAAAGTGAACATCATCATGAAGACTATAACTTTCTACGACCAAAAATACTGCTAAAATATATATATGGACTTGGAAAACAGGTATTTTAAGAGTTGGAATTAACGAGTTATATAAATACGTTTAAAAAGTGTTACAGTAATCTTTGATATAAGAGGTTATTTTTATTGCAAATCACGTTAACCAGAAGAAACGATCTGAAAAAGATAGTTTATTTTATGAAAATTGATAAATTTTAGGGGATTACAGTCAAATGATGAACAATCGAAGTTTATAGATTGACAAACAGTTACATATCAGCATACACATGAAGGTTTAACAGATTTATCGTTCTAAATGTGGTGGTTTATATGACAACCGAATCCAATTCTTGTTTCTTTGAGCCACATTGATCACAGTAGTCCATAAGAACTCTAAAACATTTACCAGGGAATGAGCGACCATAAATAAGGTTTACAGAGTACGTTCACATGCTATGCGGTATATCTAACAGGTCGATTGATTTTGTGACTAGCAGTGTAATTTGCACGGGGGGGACGACATTAACTTACTGTCCACAGAACGTTGAATATAATAAATAACATTTTTCGGAAACATTTATATAAACAATCTAAGACACGATGGCATGAAAGGAATTGCAAATTAACTTGAGTGTGTTCAGTGAGCGATGTTTATTTCGAATCAAGTACTAGAATAAAAATAAAATACAACATTTTTTGTTCACCTCCGCCTGAAACCTGTACAGAGTTACGGCTGAGACTAAGTCCGGATTAAGGGGGAGAGTAAGACATGGGTGTTAGAGACTTTTCTCGAAGAAAACTAACTCACTAAAAAAACACACACCAGAGAAATATTATTTAGAAAACTACCTACCTACTTGAGCATTGAAGTCACCAGCCATTATTAATATATCAAAGAGCTTAACTTTTCGGAGGTTAGAGAGGTTTCTATAAAACTCATCATTTATCTCATCTGAACTGCAGTCAGTGGGAGCGTAGGCAGATACGATGAAGAGGCAATGGCGGGTGTCCCTACCTTTACGAGTCCTTACTGTCCCGTTTAGTCGGACAGCGCACAAGCGACTATCTACTGGGATCCAGTCTAGGAGAGATTGTTCAGCTCTACGACTCAATGCTATGTCTACGCCAGCAAGACCCATGGGAGCAGCATAAGTGCTTCCAGATACACGAACAGTAAATCGAGCTGCTTCTTCATTTTGACAATGTAAAATCGGATTAATAATTTTACTAGGATGCTGTATGTGCGTTTCCAAGACGCAGCATACATCGATTGCGCGAGATTCTAAAGTCCTAGCTAATGAGTCCTGTTAACCTATTTGACACAGTGTCCGTATATTAAATCAGTCAGTCAGTTGCAACGTAGAACTTCGTACGTATGTACATAAGTTCATGTTGCCATACCACATTATTAGCACAGAGACGCAAATGTCAAATCAAATCCCATAGTGATAAAGATAGTAGAGGTATTAATGTTATAATAAAGAAGACTAGGGTTTAAGATATTATTCAAGAATTATAATTCAGTGAGATAAGGTTAGAAAGACAAACGTAGAGGTGCTGGACGAATCCAGAAGATTAGGATTTGAGAGAGCTCAAAGAGTGGATGCACCTGCGCCATTGCAAACGATTTTGAGCCATGTCATTCAAGGTCTCTAACCATTGATGACTTTCGTCTCGCGGACCCCAAACAGGTAGTCGACAATTACCGACATGACTCAGTCCACTCGTCAGTGACTTCATGGATTTCTGCCATGTTTTGGTCTGGCCGCCCCTAGCTTTCTTCCAACCCACTCCTACACCACAAAACATAGCTCGTCGAGGCAGTCGGTATACGTAACACATGTCCCAACCACCTCAACTGATGAAGTTTCACCACTTCATCGATTGATCTGCCATCCTTACCTAGTACTCGTTTCCTAACGACAGCATTGCTTACTCGGCTGTCCCACGATATACGAGCAATGCTTCTTAAGCATCTATGATCGAATACTAGTAACCTACGAACATCTTCTACTCTTAACGGCCATGTTTCGCAGCCATATAAGAGAACGGAACGAACTGCTGCGCAGTACACCCGCCCTTTGGTTAGCGAACGGATATCACGCCTACGCCATAAATGACGCAGGTTGGCAAAAGCCAATCGAGCTTTCTGTATCCGAGCTGAGATTTCGTCAGTCACCAGACCGTCAGCACTGATGAGACTCCCCAGATAAGTGAAGTGATCTACACGCTCGACTACTTCACTTCCTATCACTAGTTCAGGTGCCAATGCAACCCAGTCTTGATGCAACATTTTGCATTTCGAGGGGGAAAACCGCATCCCGAACATGCTCGCATTGTTGCTTATGGTAGTCAGAAGACTCTGCATTTTGTCAGCGTCTTCACCGAATAGGTCCAGGAACACGAATATTGTCGGACGTCTAAATGTGTGTCTGTGTTCCAGGACCTGTCTGAGTGTGAAGATGTGGTCTATACAGCCACGTCCAGGTCGAAAACCAGACTGGTTTTTCGAGTCTACTCTTCACGAGCTCTAGTTAGACGTCTAAGTATAATGGAGGCTAACAATTTAGAAACTATATTAGTTAAACTTATTCCCCTGTGATTGTCACAAGAGGACTTCTGTCCTTTCTTGTAGATTGGGACAATTAGCGACTGAGACCAGTCAGATGGGATTACGTCCATTTCCCAGACTCTACCTAGGATCTCGGTCAGTTTAACCGTTAAAACTGGACCACCATCCGTAAACATCTCAGGGGTAAGCCTATCAGGACCTGCCGCTCTACCTCTCCTTAGATTTCCTATAGCTTTCTCAACTTCATGTAAACTGGTAGGACTTAAATCGATTCGTCATTCAGGATGACTGGAGATCGTGGATAACCGAAGAGTGGCTCGAGGCCAGTTGAACTGATCCCTAAAGTGTTCTGCCCATCGGTCCAGCCTCCTAGATTGAGAATGGATAATAAGACCATCCTTTTCCGAGATAGTCTCACTTACATTCGGGTTCCTAATACCGGTTTCTTTGATAAGGCGGAAAAGTTGTCTAGTGTTGCCGATCGCCGCTGCCTTTTCCATCGCTTTTGATTTCGCCACCCACCACTGTTCGCGGTCGTTACGTAGGCTTTTTATAAGTCTGCACCTAAGCTGACTACGCTCTTCATCATGCTCAGAGTCAGGTGGGATGCGTTTTCGAGCATCCATCAGATCGGTGGATGCTACAGAGATCCACGGCTTCATTCTAGCTTCATGGTCAACCTTACTAGCAGATATCACTGTTGTTTCCACAGACTTCTTGATATCATTCCAACCTGCCTCCGGATGGGAATCGCTTAAATGATCTCTTAACTGTCTTTCTAGTTGCTCCTGAAATATATTTTTCGCCTTACTAGCATTAAGTAAAACCCAAAGAAGCTTCCTTACGGTGTCTTTCCTACGTCCAGCAAGCCTCAAACAAATACGTGCTCGCACTAGGGCATGATCTGAATCCAAACATGTGCCCCAGAACGAGCGACAGTCCTCTATCGAACCCCTCCATCGGTGGCTGATGGCGATATGATCTAGTTGTGTCCAACGTTGAGACGACTTCGGGGGTCGCCAGGTCAAAAGGTGTTTTGCCTTATGCTTAAAATTAGTGTTTGCTAGAAATAGTTGGTTATCTGAGCACAGTTGCAACAGACGCTCGCCATTGTCTGTTCTCTCAGTCGCTACACCATAACATCCACCTAGATGTCTTTCCTTTTCACCTAGTCTACCTACTTGTGCATTGAAGTCACCAGCCATTATTACTATATCAGAGCGCCTAGCTTTTTGGAGGAGGTCCGAAAGCATTCTGTAAAACTCATCTTTTACATCATCTGGGCTGCAGTCAGTGGGGGCGTAGGCTGATATGACGAAGAGGCAACGGCGAGTGTCCCTATCTTTCCGAGTCCTTACTGTCCCGTTCAGTCGGACGGCGCACAAGCGACTATCTACAGGGATCCAGTCAAGGAGAGATTGTTCTGCCCTACGACTCAATGCTATACCTACACCGGCGAGGCCCCTAGAAGCAGCATCAGAGCTACCGGATACACGAAGGGTAAATCGAGCTGCTTCTTTATCTTGACATGGTGAGGTTAAATGAGTGATGCTACTCGGATTCTGTATGTGTGTTTCAGGCGAAATCAGATTAATGACTTTACTAGGATCCTGTATGCGCGTTTCCGAGACGCAGCATAAATCGATGGCACGAGATTCTGAAGTCCTAGCTAATGATGCCTGTTGCCCTATTCGACACAATGTCCGTACATTGAATGCTCCAACATGTAGTTTGGAACGGGGTTTAAGGAGACCAGGAACGACGTTTCGCAAACTCGCATCGTTTGCATTAGCTGTGCACTGTAATAAATGAATGTGAGAAGAGTTAGTCATGGAGATAAGAGAGGTATTAGGGAATGTAGGAAGGATTTGATTTTGAACAATTTGGTCTCGTGTACTGTTGCAGGTATGAGGGCGGTTATCACTTCCCGGCTGCCCACACCGTGGAAGGTTGTTTCTTGAGGGACCTGAAAAGGAAGATAGATTAGTGTTGGTCTTAGAGACCTGGTTGCGTGACCGCAGAGCCCGAGGGACAACTGCTTGAGGCCGGTCACGCACGGCCTTTTTATGAAAGGTATTTAGAGGATTAGCTCCGTTCTTAAAGGCCCTTGGTGGACACCCTTACCCAAGGAGACGGAAATTCATGAGGTAGGGTGAGGTGTGACATTTTTAGGGCCGACCTTTTCTAACCCTTCCTTCCTTGTGAGAAGGCAGAATCGCTGCAGATGCTGGTTGTCCGAGGGAAACACCTTACTGCTGTCACACCCCTCTGCAGTCAGCATTACGACTGCATTACGACAGTCATCAGTAAGACTTCGCCCTCAGACCAACTGTCAACCATCACTAAAGCCAGACTCGTCAATATAAATGTCAAGACAGTTCTTCTGTGTGAAGCGGAAACTTGGAGAACCACGAAAGCCATCATCCAAAAGATACATGTGATTATCAACGGGCTTCTGCGCAGGATAATCCAGATCCCTTGGTCAGACACCATCAACAACAACCTACTGTGTGAGACAACAAATCAGATTCGAGATGAGGAAGAAATTAGGAAACAACCCTGGAGGTGGATAGGACACACATTGTGGAAAGCACCCAATTGCCTCACAAGGCAAGCCCTCACTTGGAAGCCGGAAGGTCAACGGAAAAAGGGAAGACCAGAGAGCACATTACGTAGATAATTGCAGCTCTGTCACATTTGAAATTAATGATATCGTAGATCAATTTATTTGGTACATGTGTTGTTGGTACGTACTACAGTACCTGCCTCCCAGTGTTTACGTTCACTACAGGATTTAAACGTAATGCCTTTGGTTTCAAACCCCAACACATTGCCCACTTAGTCACTGAGTCCAGATGGTCAATATGAGATGATCGATCTCAGTCCTGAACAATAATAGGAAGATGTAAACAACCAATACAAATAAAAGCAAAAAAAAATACTTACTATCAGTGCTAACAACCGAATCACTATCTTCTTGTTCTGAATCAATTTCATCTGAAGGAACAATTTCTGGTTGGGTAACTTTTTCTGATTCCAATAAGGAGTTTCGTTGTTGACGCTTTGAATTATCCTGTTGTTGTTGTTTACGTGATTTATTTTTGCGTACACCTTTTTTCCGTTTACTCTTATCCCAAACAGGTGGAGCGTTTTTCTTTGATGACTTAATTGAACTTCCAGTAATGTCAAACTGAAATAGTATAATGAAATTGCGGCACCCGTACAAAGATAAGTCTACATATACTGAGAAATAAAGAACCCAACAACGTCGAATATACCTGATAACTAGCTAACAAATGTCTAGTTATCGGTTGCCCTAACATGGTATACTGGCCAGTATAAGGATAGATAAAACAGCGGTTGAGGTATAGAGACAAAGGCATGGTGTTATTAGCATAGGTGGGTAGTGACTAAAAGTGGAATCCAGGAGGCTCATTTCGTCCTATTTGGGACTTATCAGGTGGATATACCTGCATGCCAGAGCTGATGTCTACCTCAGGACTCGAACTCAGTATCTTTAGCTTCGAACACCATCGCGTCATCCATTTAGCTGATGACTCCAGAGAGCAGGAACATCCAGACGACGAGTCCCAAATGGAATGAAGCCCATGTTCTGGAATCAACTTCTAGCGAATACCAACCCCTGTTAACAGTGCTTGTAACCTAAAGGCAATATGGAGGCAATCCGCACAGGATGTACATATACCAAAGAGACTGAACAATAGTTTTTCTAAGCGATAATGGGAACATCCAAACAAACAATACAAATGAATTACTGACAGTTGGTTTGTGTTGTGTAGGGAGAATGTAGAAGTTTAGGTTAACTTTTATACGATAATCAACAATAGGAAGTAAAGCATTTTGCTATGATGCTTTTGTTAAAAAAAAATTGATGCTATATGAAAATAATTTCAACAGTGAACGATTAAGTAACAAGATCGAACTATACAACTGTTAGGATATTCACCAAATATCCTAAGAGTACTATTTTTGGAAGTATAATCCTATTGGTCGATTTCTATTGGTCAAAATTATGCTCGTGTTAACTGTCAAAGTAAAATACTTCAATGTTGTCTCTTACTGGTCATCCGGACTGTCAATGTCATTTCAAATGTTCTTTCCTATTGGTCGTCCTAAACTGTCAATGCCACAGACCTTGATGCTCTTTCCCTTTCGACCAAAATGTATAAATACTCACTATCTGTAAGACTTCACGATTCCGATTCCAATTACGTTTCTTTCTGCCTACCTCTCTTCTGTTCTCGACCCAATAAACAACTCCATCCCACGGTGTTGCGTTCTGATAGGAGATTTGGAAATAGCATTTTGGGTCGTATTGGGATATTTGAATTGGACGCCGCTAGGACTGAATAGCTATACGTAGCAGCGTTATAACAACAACAGTCAGTGTTTCAGAAGCCGATTTAAGGTAGCTAAGCAAACATGCATATATCTTTTAATAGCGATAATAATAATAATGGTAATAATAATAATAATAATAATAATAATAATAATAATAAAGAATATGCCAAGTTACAGCTGAATAACAGAAAACTAGACAAAAAAAATATAAATGAATGCCTCAACAGTAAAAAAAACCTAACTTACGCTCTTATCATTATCAACACTACCACTAAGAAAATCATCATAATTCAACGATTTCAATATCTCTGTATCATGTATATCGGCGATCGGATAAAGCTTAGAATTCAATGAATTATTATCATTGTACGTATTCTGATCAGGTTGCGCAGTTTGACCACGATCGAAATAACTTGAATTCGATAATGCAGCAGTAGCGAGAGACGTGGTCGTGGTGGTAGTATTAGTATTAGTAGTATTGGCAGTAGTAGTAGTAGTAGTAGTAGTAATAGTATTATGTCCATTAACATTTGTAGCACTACTGATTACACTGGGATCTAATAACGGTGTACGTTTTAAAAGAACAGTAACTGTAACCATACTAAATGGCCAAATACTTGAATCATCATCATCATCTATTACCTGTTATTTAAGAAACAGAATGAAAATTGAAAGGAAAGAGGGCAACAAAATAGTTGTATTACTTTTAAAATGGACAGTGAAGGCAAGAATTTCAGTTTATGTAATGATGACAAAGAATGTCAGTCAGTCAGTCAGTTGCAATGTAGAACTTCGTACGTATGTACATAAGTTCATGTTGCCATACCACATTATTAGCACAGAGACGCAAATGTCAAATCAAATCCCATAGTGATAAAGATAGTAGAGGTATTAATGTTATAATAAAGAAGACTAGGGTTTAAGATATTATTCAAGAATTATAATTCAGTGAGATAAGGTTAGAAAGACAAACGTAGAGGTGCTGACGAATCCAGAAGATTAGGATTTGAGAGAGCTCAAAGAGTGGATGCACCTGCGCCATTGCAAACGATTTTGAGCCATGTCGTTCAAGGTCTCTAACCATTGATGACTTTCGTCTCGCGGACCCCAAACAGGTAGTCGACAATTACCGACATGACTCAGTCCACTCGTCAGTGACTTCATGGATTTCTGCCATGTTTTGGTCTGGCCGCCCCTAGCTTTCTTCCAACCTACTCCTACACCACAAAACATAGCTCGTCGAGGCAGTCGGTATACGTAACACATGTCCCAACCACCTCAACTGATGAAGTTTCACCACTTCATCGATTGATCTGCCATCCTTACCTAGTACTCGTTTCCTAACGACAGCATTGCTTACTCGGCTGTCCCACGATATACGAGCAATGCTTCTTAAACATCTATGATCGAATACTAGTAACCTACGAACATCTTCTACTCTTAACGGCCATGTTTCGCAGCCATATAAGAGAACGGAACGAACTGCTGCGCAGTACACCCGCCCTTTGGTTAGCGAACGGATATCACGCCTACGCCATAAATGACGCAGGTTGGCAAAAGCCAATCGAGCCTTCTGTATCCGAGCTGAGATTTGATGTAGAGAATTCAGATGACAGTTCGCCATATGCTCTCGCCCGACCAGTGGTGTTCGAGTAGAGTGCTTGTATAAGGTTAATGTACTTCTTTGGTACACCTTTCAATGACAGACACTGCCACAGAACCTCACGATCCACGGAGTCGAATGCCGCCTTAAGGTCCAGGAACACGACTATTGTCGGACGTCTAAATGTGTGTCTGTGTTCCAGGACCTGTCTGAGTGTGAAGATGTGGTCTATACAACCACGTCCAAGTCGAAAACCAGACTGGTTTTCTCGAGTCTACTCTTCGCGAGCTCTTGTTAGACGTCTAAGTATAATGGAGGCTAACAATTTAGAAACTATATTAGTTAAACTTATTCCCCTGTGATTGTCACAAGAGGACTTCTGTCCTTTCTTGTAGATTGGGACAATTAGCGACTGAGACCAGTCAGATGGGATTACGTCCATTTCCCAGACTCTACCTAGGATCTCGGTCAGTCTAACCGTTAAAACTGGACCACCATCCTTAAAAATCTCAGGGGTAAGCCTATCAGGACCTGCCGCTCTACCTCCCCTAAGATTTCCTATAGCTTTCTCAACTTCGTGTAAACCGGTAGGACTTAAATCGATTTGCCATTCAGGATGACTGGGGATCGTGGGCAACCGAAGTGTGGCTGAAGGCCAGTTGAACTGATCCCTAAAGTGTTCTGCCCATCGGTCCAGCCTCCTAGATTGAGAATGGATAATAAGACCATCCTTTTCCGAGATAGTCTCAATTACACTAGGATTCCTAATACCGGTTTCTTTGATAAGGCGGAAAAGTTGTCTAGTGTTGCCTATCGCCGCTGCCTTTTCCATCGCTTTTGATTTCGACACCCACCACTGTTCGCGGTCGTTACGTAGGCTTTTTATAAGTCTGCACCTAAGCTGACTACGCTCTTCATCATGCTCAGAGTCAGGTGGGATGCGTTTTCGAGCATCCATCAGATCGGTGGATGCGACTGAAATCCACGGCTTCATCCTAGCCTTGTTGTTTACCTTGCTAGCAGATACCATTGCTGTTTCCACAGCCTTCCTGATATGATTCCAACCTGCTTCAGGATGGGAATCACTCTCATGGCCGCCTAACTGTTTTTCTAGTTCCTCCTGAAATATTTTCTTAGCTTGATTATCATCAAGTAAAGCCCTAAGAGGCTTCCTTACGGTGTCTTTCCTACGTCCAGCAAGCCTCAAACAAATACGTGCTCGCACTAGGGCATGATCTGAATCCAAACATGTGCCCCAGAACGAGCGACAGTCCTCTATCGAACTCCTCCATCGGTGGCTGATGGCGATATGATCTAGTTGTGTCCAACGTTGAGACGACTTCGGGGGTCGCCAGGTCAAAAGGTGTTTTGCCTAATGCTTAAAATTAGTGTTTGCTAGAAATAGTTGGTTATCTGAGCACAGTTGCAACAGACGCTCGCCATTGTCTGTTCTCTCAGTCGCTACACCATAACATCCACCTAGATGTCTTTCCTTTTCACCTAGTCTACCTACTTGTGCATTGAAGTCACCAGCCATTATTACTATATCAGAGCGCCTAGCTTTTTGGAGGAGGTCCGAAAGCATTCTGTAAAACTCATCTTTTACATCATCTGGGCTGCAGTCAGTGGGGGCGTAGGCTGATATGACGAAGAGGCAACGGCGAGTGTCCCTATCTTTCCGAGTCCTTACTGTCCCGTTCAGTCGGACGGCGCACAAGCGACTATCTACAGGGATCCAGTCAAGGAGAGATTGTTCTGCCCTACGACTCAATGCTATACCTACACCGGCGAGGCCCCTAGAAGCAGCATCAGAGCTACCGGATACACGAAGGGTAAATCGAGCTGCTTCTTTATCTTGACATGGTGAGGTTAAATGAGTGATGCTACTCGGATTCTGTATGTGTGTTTCAGGCGAAATCAGATTAATGACTTTACTAGGATCCTGTATGCGCGTTTCCGAGACGCAGCATAAATCGATGGCACGAGATTCTGAAGTCCTAGCTAATGATGCCTGTTGCCCTATTCGACATAATGTCCGTACATTGAATGCTCCAACATGTAGTTTGGAACGGGGTTTAAGGAGACCAGGAACGACGTTTCGCAAACTCGCATCGTTTGCATTAGCTGTGCACTGTAATAAATGAATGTGAGAAGAGTTAGTCATGGAGATAAGAGAGGTATTAGGGAATGTAGGAAGGATTTGATTTTGAACAATTTGGTCTCGTGTACTGTTGCAGGTATGAGGGCGGTTATCACTTCCCGGCTGCCCACACCGTGGAAGGTTGTTTCTTGAGGGACCTGAAAAGGAAGATGGATTAGTGTTGGTCTTAGAGACCTGGTTGCGTGACCGCAGAGCCCGAGGGACAACTGCTTGAGGCCGGTCACGCACGGCCTTTTTATGAAAGGTATTTAGAGGATTAGCTCCGTTCTTAAAGGCCCTTGGTGGACACCCTTACCCAAGGAGACGGAAATTCATGAGGTAGGGTGAGGTGTGATATTTTTAGGGCCGACTTTTCTAACCCTTCCTTCCTTGTGAGAAGGCAGCATCGCTGCAGATGCTGGTTGTCCAAGGGAAACACCTTACTGCTGTCACACCCCTCTGCAGTCAGCAGTACGACTTCGCCCTCAGACTTTGGGTAGCTGCTTTTAGTCTCATCGTTCTCCAATCGACCTGCCTGGCATGGTAGGACCTGCAGGAACATGTGTTCCAGCCAGTATAGCTCGGTTGGGTTATCACGATAGGCGAGCCCGACCACCACGTCAAGGTAGCAGCTTCGGTCGGGAATGTGATCAAACCCTTTCTATCAGAGTCGAAATATTGGATAAAAGTCACAAATAGTATAATACTGCAATGACTCAAGTAGTCAGAACAAATACTGCATATGCCTAACAACTGCCTACCTTGACGACGGACATTTGTTTGGGTAAAATTGTTTGGAAGAAAACTAAGATTATCTAAACAAAAACGTGGGACAATTCGTGAAGTCAACTGACGGTTGGTCTAAGTTGAGTAGGCAGATGTACACCTAATAGTCAGGGTCATTGCAGTAAATGTAACCAATGTTTCAAGACGGTGAGTGGATTTGAATATCACAAACGCTTATTCTGAGAAATCGTTCTTTCATCTCAAAGTATATTGCATATCCCTAATGATTTTAATTATCGCTTCTAACATACAGGCATTCGTAGTGTTTATTTCATCTCATTGTTCTGTTACGCTGTGGAAATTTTAACCGATATGTATGTGTCATGACCTACGTTGCTTACGGATGAGTGGGATATTATCTATAAAAATTTTGATGGAAAAACTTTTATTGCCAGAATATGAATGACATCTGAATGATTATAATCAGTTACCTTACACGAACAGAGAGTAAGCCAGTTACAGCATAGAACTTCGTACGTACGTATATAAGTTCAGGTTGCCGTACCACATTAGCACAAAGACGCAACTGTCAGTTCCAATCCCATAGTGGTAGAGATTAGTAGAAGTATTAGCAGTAATTGAGAAGATTATGACTTGAATATATTACTCAAGAATCATAACTTTAGAAAGAGAATGATAGAGGTGATAAACAATTCAGAATATTAGAATTTCAGATAACACAAAGAGTGGATGCTTTTGCGCCATTGCAAACGATTTTGAGCCATGTCATTCAAGGTCGCTAACCATCAATTACTATCGTTTTGCGGACCTGTTTGCAAAAGGTTTGACCTTACGAAACATTATTCCTGGTCGCTTGAACCCGTACTAAGTTACATATTTGAGCTTTTGATGTTCGAACCTTCAGCTAAATAGGGCAACGGGCTTCCTTGGCTAGAACTCTGGAATCCCGCGCGATCGATGTATGTTTTATGGCAAACTCTCTAAACTTAAAAACGTTGAGTGGTCTGACAGATTATTAATGGCTGGTGACCTCAATGCTCAAGTAGGCAAGGAAAACAACCTCTGACCTGACGAACCCTAAAGTCAACCGAACGATGGATCCAACTAGATCACATTGCCATCAGCCACCAATGGAGAGCTTCGATAGAGGACTGTCACTCGTTCTAGGGCACATGTCTAGATTCAGATCATGCCCTAGTGCGAGCACGTATTTGTTTGAAGCTTACTGGACGTAGGAAAGACACCGTAAGGAAACCTCTTATGGTTCTACTTAATGATAGCAGAGCTAAGCATATATTTCAGGAACAACTAGAAAAACAGTTAGGCGACCATACAAGTGATTCCCATCCGGAGGCAGGTTGGAATGATATCAAGAAGGCTGTGGAAACAGCAGTGATATCCGCTAGTAAGGAAGAAGCCGTGGATCTCAGTAGCATCCACCGAACTGATAAACGCTCGTAAACTCATCCCACCTTTCTCCGAACATGCTGAAGAGCGAAGTCAGCTTAAGCGCAGGCTGATAAAAAGCCTACGCAATGATCGCGAAGAGTGGTGGGTGGCGAAAGCGATGGGAAAGAAAGAGGCGATAGGCAACAGCGAAACAGTTGTTCTGACTTATCAAGGAAAACAGTATTAGAAATCCATCAGTCAGAGGAACTATCTCAGAAAAGGTTGGCTGCATAATTCATTCTCAATCCAGGAGATTTGATCGACGAGCATAACACTTCAGCGATCAGTTCAGCTGGCCTTCAGCCACACTTCGGTTACCCACGATCTCCAGTCATCCTGAATGGCAAATCAACTTCAGTCTTTCGAATCTTTACGAAGTTGAGAAAGCGATGGGAAATCTGAAGCGAGGTAAAGCAGCATTTCCTGATAGGCTCACCACTGAAATCTTTAAGGACGGTGGTCCAGTTTTAACAGTTAGATTGACCGAGATCTTAGATAGAATCTGGGAACTGGGCGTAATACCATCGGACTGGTCTCAATCACTGATTGTCCCAGTCTACAAGAAAGGACAAAATACCCCTTGTGACAATCACAGGGGAATAAGTCTAACTAATATAGTATCTGAATTGTTAGTCTCGACTATACTTAGACGCGTAGGTAGACCTCGTGGAAGCAATTTACGGAGGTATCCTATACTAACACGAAAGTTTTTCAGTGCTCCCTGGTTTTAAATATGTCGTCTAAGATTAGTTTGAGATATAAATTTTAAAAAAGAACAACTTATCACAAAAGAGAAATACAAATCCATAGAATAAAATTAGTGACTTACTTCACATCGATATGACAATTCTAAAGAGGGCATAGAAGAACTAACTATTATAATATCACGATACTGTTCATCAGAAAGACTTCGTAAAAGTGTTCTACGTTTATCATCTGGTAAATTGATCAATTGTCGAATTGATTTGATATTACGCTGAGAAATAAAACATATATTTAATAGGTTGATTGAAAATATGGTTGAAAACATTTTTCTATATCAGACACAATTCTTAAGACGAAGAAAGTTTGCGATCAAAATTATCATTTAAATTATACGAAAACTCCACTAATTGTTACCATTAAGTAACTGTCATATTGTTAGGTCAATTTGATGGTCGTCCTAGATATCAATGTCACGTGCTCCAATGTTGTTTCTTATTGGTTGTCCTGACTATCAATGTTGCTTCCTATTGGTCGTCCTAACTGCCAATGTCACAGACTTCGATGCTGTTTCCTATTCGACCAAAATGTATAAATACGCATTATCTGTAACGTTTTATGACCAGGACCAGGACCCGGTCCCGGATCCCTAGTCTGGGATCCTGATTCTCTTCTGGATTCGGACCTCGTACTTTCTGGATGCTTGTAGAATACAGGTTCTACTTCACATTCAAGTCTTCTTATTTTTACTCAATATGGGGGTTGGGATAATCGGATTTGAGTAGCATGTCGTGTCGCCGGATCCTCGATCCTCGCTCTCGTTTTCTGTCTGGGTAAACTCGTAATAGTTCAAGTATATCAAGTTGACGTGTTTACGTGGAGGCATAACACATATGATCATCAACCTTTAGTTCTTTAAGATGAATTTTTTACCGTCACATTTAAAATTAGCCAATTTTTTCAGTGAGGACATTAGTAACTCATGGATAATATACAGTGGACAACAGTCACGCTTTTTATCAATTTATTTATGCTGAAATTAATAACCATTCTACTTCGATTTAATGAGAAATGTTGCAGCTAGATGCAAGGTACTATGCAAAGATAGGAAACAATTAATGAGGAAAAGAATATTCATTGACAGAGGTGGTTAGGATGTGTACAGAACAACTTTCCACTCTTGTATGCGAAGTTTTCATGTGCGGTAAGCAAATCAAAACGTAACATCGGCCGATGGAGCAATTAACGGTCCGATTAAACTATGATGGCAGGTTGAGACTACATGGTTAGGGTTCGCGCGATTATCGTAACGAATGGATTGACATGGTTTGGAATTGTTTATAAAAAATAAGATCCATTCGTTCGGCGCTTTCTATTACATATTGAGTTTTAAAATTATCTTTGACTTTCCTATTCCGCAAATTTTTCCCTCTTTCTCGAATTACATTGTTTATGACAAATTTTATCATTAATATTGATACTCTTCTTATTCCTCCTTTTACTGGTCTACAAAATTTTATCTTTCTGCGTCATTATGATTTGGAAAGTTTAACTGATACATGTAAATGTGATATGTTCTACATTCCCGATGACTAACTAACTTTGATTTAATAGCTCAACAGGAACGTGGTCGATAATGATGATTGAAATTAGATAAGCAATGTGAAATCACAGTTGTATACTGCTAAATGGTCCTAAAGTTTAGCAGTGCATCTTCTTATTATTATTTTCGAATAAACTTACCTTTACGAAAGACAGATATAATGTATTACGTATGAGTCATCATCTGTGAATCTCACTTGTGTTCGGGCACACAGGCAGTAAGTAACCCAGCCGGTACACGTATCCAAAGATGTGTAGGGCACATATATTTTGGTGCCCCTTTGTAATGATGTTTGGTTGTTTAAATAAATAAATAAACTTATCTGTGTACCTGCATTGGAAATGAAATGCCGGTTAGTAAGCATGTACGTAAAATGCAGGTTATAGAATACATGGTGTATAGGTTGAAGTGGACAAAAATTTAATTAGAATTTAAGTAGACTTAATAGAAGTAAATAAATCGTTTGAGCTGCAGCTGTCATTTGTCGCCCAGATACTGTTTCATTTGTACAAAACATATAAATTACACTTTTTATTTACCATACTATTTGTAATGATGAAACAAAAATCTAGGAAATTTAACTTTAACAAATTAGTAGTCATTGAATATAATACGAAAAATTTTTGTCTACAGTGAACTCACTTGTTTGGCAGCGATATGTCTAAGCTGAGTTTGAGTGATATGCGGTAGCTGAAGCAATGGTGAAGCATTATCCGTAAGAGCTTGAACAAGCATTGGAATTAAATGCATACAGTTTTCTATGGTCGCTAAATGTTGTGGTGTCTTATGTTTTGAATTAGCTGAAACGAAATACGTACGTAAATTCGTTTTTAACAAGGACACTATACATACAGGGATAATGATAACAGTAATAACAATATATTTAATTTGTAATTATTTGGATTATTTCGTTGTTTATATTTTGACTGAAATTTGATTAGCCTCAATCATCAAAAGATTAATCCTGTGCAGATTACCCCTACATATGAATCGTTACAAGTTCATCTACAAATAGATAAGATGTGACCAGCAGTGTCCCATCTTATTTGGGAATGGTCAGCTGGATGTACCCGCATCCCTGAGTGGATGTTTATTACGGGGTCCCAAACCAGCACCATGTGCTTCAAACCCAAATGCATTAGCTCCTCCTAGATACAGAGTTCAAAAAGCGGTCCACCTAGACAACAAGCATGAATTTAATTTGTAACGATTCAGGTAATCCCGTTTTCGATGTTTCGATATTGATTCCAAGGCCCAGGTATATTTAGCTGAACAGTCCCAAATAGGATGAAACGCGTGTCTTGGATACCATCGACAGCCATATTCCAACAATTCGAAAATATAGTAATAATAATAGTAATGAGGACATATATCTAACCAAGTAATTTTACAACAATAAATCAGGAATAAGAGGAACAATTACGTCCATCAACGAACCTTCATCCATCGCCACTGCTAAAACGTATAGCAAACTATTGATCATTTCATCAATTAACCGAGGTGAATGTTTAATAATATACTGTTTGTCTGTAAATATAAAAACAAAACAAGAGGAAATTTGAAACATAAACCAGATAAAAATTGTAAAGAGAAAGTTTGGTAAGTTACTAAGAATTTGCAGCCAGCGCAAAAACTAGATTGTACAGCAGTGATCGGTTGTAAAGAGAGACACAATGAGAGATATAACTCAGGAGTCACAATATCACAGCTCCATCATCTTTGTATGTTACTCAGGGTCTTGAGCTTCAGTAATGCTGTATACTTAACTTGATATTCTATTCTATCGAAACATATTTTCAGGACTTAGTCTTTCTCACTATCAAGGTGTTAACAACAAGGCTTATAAGTAGTATGCAGTGTGTCGCCCTGAAGTCACTGTTGAAGGCTAGAAGACAAGCATTCGTTCGTTACACTATCACTTACTTCATTTTTCCTACCATTAATTTTGATTTTATTTCGTTTTTATAATTTGGGGAAGTAACTTCAGCTAATGCATATTTGTGCCGATCTAAGTTGGTTGGAACCGGATGATTGCAACACAGCATGTTAGAATCTATTCAAAAGATGTATGTTACACGTCCGATACTAAAAAAAATGCAATAACCTAGAGCACTTGCAAAGAAACCTGGAAGAGATTTAAAATCCATCTTGACTTCCCTAAAATAACTGATATTTGACGATTGATAACAGTCTACCGTAGTTTGATTTGCATACATCTTAATGTGCCTTTCCATGGAATTTGTAAACATAAGTTATAGTGAAATAATAAATCGATCAGTGTTAAACCACAACTGAAAACCCGAAAGCATTGGAAGGTCGTTCCATCCTAGTGTGAGACTCATCCGCAGTGCGCATCCATGATCCTGTAAGCGGTATTCAAAACCAGGAACTTCCATCTCACGCGCGAACGTCTAACCTCTTGACCACTGGGCCGCTGAACAACGATATTAGTGACTAACTTCAACTACATCAAGCGTGAGGTGTCCGATCAGCGGTCAAAAGTTAGACGTTCGCATGCGAGGTCGAAGGTCCTGGGCTCAATTCCTGGCGGTAGGTTGCGGAATGAAATCTAAAGATCTTCACAACCCTGTAGTTTAATTTTTAGTATCGGAGACTTAGAGAGATTATTTCTGGCATAAATCATCGACTGATTTTATTTACAGCTACTGAAGACCGAGAAGCACTGGACAACTGTTTCATCCTAGTATAGAACTACCCGGCATTCCGTATATACGGTCCAGTAGTAGTCGAATCTAGAAATTTAGGTTCTCGTGGTGGCTAGACCAGTGAATGATGTTTGTATAAGGCTTTTGAGTTCCTTAAATGGTTAGAGCTGGGTGACGAAGGAGTTTTTGTTATAAGCTGGTCATGGGTCGGATCGCTCGGTGGTAACATATCAGACTATGAAAACAGGTGAGGCAAGTTTGAATAAGTTAACTTAAGATAGAAGCTACACCCTATAGCGAATGCCAGGCTGTCGAAACCTAGATGTAAAAGTTTCATATTGAATGCTTTTATAAACCTGAAATCTTGAAGTATGGAAACGATGTCCAGTCGAGTAGACTAAGAGACAAATAACAACTTTTCGGTTGAATTTGACTTGCACTAAACGAAGAGCACAATATGTATTGGATCACAATTCAGTGAACATCCGATAGCACATAAATGCAAGCAGCAACAAATATTCTCGTCAAACGATAGGCTTGAAACTACTACCCGTTCTTCTACATTGATAAACGGAGCGCAGATAAATAAAGCAGTGACACGATAGGCTATTCTGATTCGTTGTCCCCAGCTCCGCTAACTACATCAAGAAATCTTGATAAGGAGTAGAAAGTGTATTCTTCAAGAACCCAGAAAATACGAGGTCGACAAGCACACAAATCGAGTTTATTTATACATGATAGAAGCGTCTTTGGGAGCGCCACAAAAATAGCGTACCAAAATAATCCATAAGCCAATAGCAGTCAAGGATTTGCCAAGTGGGAAATGTAAGCTGAAGTTCAACTAAGCAACTTATGCACATAAGAAATCCAAAATAAGGACCTTTTACAAGTGACTTCTGTGGTTCTAACGTCCCGAGCAGTAACAAAATACAAGTTATCAAATTTATTGGCTAGAATAGATCAATTAATTGATATTTCGTCACTGGTTCTACAATCCCACTAGAAACCATAAGATAGTTTGCTAACATGCTGACCTACTCCCTCTATCGAAAGAAAAATTTAAGTAGCTTTCAATTAGTGTGCACTTAAGATAATTTATTTAAATTTACCCTTACCCTAAGGATAGCCGACTGCTATCAATACAGGAAGATATGATTATGAGAGACTTAGGAAAGACAGCGATGAAATCAATAATCAATGAGACAATGCTGTACGTCAGGTAAGATGATGAAATATTTGTGACCTTTGATGAATATCACTGGGTTTCTCATAAACTGACGCTTATCAATATAATGTCCACTGTTCCTTTTCTTGATCAAATTTGCCGTAAACATGCTTCTAGAGTTAACATTATCATCGTCTGACTGTTGAGGAGTGGACCTTCCACCAGGAGACTCGTTTGTTGACTTAAAATATGCCGGTGATATAGTCCTATTCGGTGAAGACGCTGACAAAATACAAAGTCTACTGACTACCCTGAGCAACAATGCAAGCATGTTAAAGATGCAGTCTTCCCCCTCGAAAAGCGAAATGTTGCTTCACGATTGGCATGTATCGGCACTTGAACAAGTAATAGGCAGTGAAGTAGTTGAGCGTGTTGATGCTTCACTTATCTCGGGAGTCTCATCAGTGCCGACGGCCTAGTGACTGACGAAATCTCAGCACGGATACAGAAGGATCAACTGGCTTTTGCCAACCTGCGTCATTTATGGCGTAGGAGAGATATCCGTTTGGTAACCAAAGGACGAGTGTACTGAGCATCAGTTTGCTCTGCCCTACAATATGGATGCAAAACGTGGCCGGTAAGAATAGAAGACATTCGTAGGTTGCTTATCTTCGATCATCGACGTCTTCGAAGCATTGCTCGTATATTCTGGGACAACAGAGCAAGCAATGCTGTCGTTATGAAACGAGTACTAGGCAAGGCTTGCAAATCAATAGATGAAGTAGTGAAACTCCGTCAATTGAGGTGGTCGGGACATGTGTTACGTATGCCCAACCACCGACTACCTGGACCAGTGATATTGTCTGATGCATAGGTGGTCTGGTAGAAAGCTAGGGGTGGCCAAAACAAAATATGGCACAAATCCATCAGGTCACTGACAATCTGGCTGAGCCATGTTAGTGAGTATATACTGCGAGGTTGGGCTCCGCTAAACAGTGGTAACCGGTGGTTAGAGACCTTGAACGACATAGCTCAGAATCGTTTGCAATGGATGGCAGGTGCATTCATTCATTGTGTCCTCCCAAATTCTAACCTTTTGAATTCCTCATCATCTGTACCTTTATCTTTCTAAATTTATCTCACTGAATTATACTTCCCGAATCATATCTTCGAACCCTAATCTTTTCCATTACTGCTATAACTTCAAGTGGAAGTAGATGGAGCATAAAAAAGCTGCTTACTATCAATACTCATCGTGGTTAGTTCCAGGATAACCGTCTGCCTTTAGTAGGCACGACTGCCAGCGACTTATGGATTCCATCCCATCAGGTATCTCGGTGATCGCCGATTATCTCGACGATATTAGAACAGCTATAGGAACGCACGACATTGGTACTACGACGCAACTGTTACGTCCAGAGAAATGCCAGTTCTTGTTGCAGTCGGTAAAGTATTTGGGATTCATCTTTGATGCCGACGGTCGCATACCGGATCCTGAGAACATTCGAGCTATCACACTGATGCCGATTCCCGTTAATTTCTCGGAATTATGTCCCTTCATGAGACTTGTCAGCTATTACTCAGCGTTGGTTTCTTCCACGCATGATATTAGCGCTCCATTGGATTGTCTATTGCAGATGAACGGCGCTTGGAAACGGACTAAAGAGTATGAAGCGGCTTTTGGTAAACTCAAGTCCATAATTAGCTCGGAACTGTTATTAACACATTCCGATCCATCCATGCCAATAATCGTAACAGCAGACGCTTCAGCATATGGCCTAGGAGCTGTTATTTCGCATCAGTTTCCAGACGCGTCAGAAAAAGCCGTTATGCAGGCATCTAAGAAGAAGAAGAGGCTCTTGACCTTGTGTTTGTTGTTCTCCGTTTCCACAAGTTTCTCTACGGTTGGAGGTTAACGCTTCTCACAGACCACAAGCCTCTGTTAGCAATATTCGGTCCTAAATCTGGCATTCCAACCCATTCTGCAAGTCATCTTCAGCAATGGACCTTGGTACTTTTGGGGTATGATTTCGAAGTTCGATATCGACGCCCTCTACAATTCGGTCAAGCAGACGCCTTGTCACGACTCATTGATGATCAAGTGGCGGCTGAGGAAAACATGGTGATCGCATCTCTGTCAGTAGAAGACCACGATGAATATTATCTGACAACCGCGATTCGCGCATTGCCGGTGTCTGCAACAGACATACAAAATGCTCCTAGAAACGACGCCGTCATCAAGATGACGATGAAATATGTCACTAATGGTTCGCCGTCGAAGAATTTTGAGGGTGACATGAAGCAACTGTATCAGCGGCGGGATTCACTATGCATCGTTAACGATTGTTTGATGTTTGGTGAAAGAGTAGTGGTGCCAGAATCCCTTCGTGCAAAAGTGCTGAGACAGTTCCATCTTGGTCATTCAGGGGTTAAACGAATGAAATTCATAGCTAGGAGTTATGCATACTGGCCACTAATGGATCAACATGTCACAGCGTTGGTTGAAAAATGCATGCGGTGTCAGCAGGCGGCAAAGATGAATGCCGAAATTCCGCCGGTTTCATGACCCAAACCTGAGCATCTATGGTCCAGGATACATGTCGACTTCGCTGGTCCAATCAATGGAACTATGTAATTAATTGTGGTCGACGCCTTCTCAAAATGGCCAGAAATCAGCCCCGTAATGCCGCTCACGACAACTAAGACAATACAGCTCCTCAACGAAATTTCCTCTCGAAATGGCATACCAGATGTGATTGTATCTGACAATGGGTCTCAACTTACCTCCACACAATTCCAAACTTTCTGCCAACGGCTAGCCATTAAGCACTTACGCTCACCACCATACCACCCGCAATCGAATCGGCAAGCGGAAAGGTTTGTGGATACGTTTAAAAGAGCATTGGTTTAGTCCAAAGGGGAGGGGACGCCAGCCGATGCGCTACAAAATTTCTTGTACGTCTATCGAATAACACCAAGTGAGTTGTTACCGGAGCAAACGTCCCCAGCAGAACTCCTGATGGGAAGAAGACTGAAAACGATCCACAGCCTGATGCATCCGACTAATGCACAAACATCAGAAGAGACAAGGCAGCAATGGCAATCAACGTACGAGGTGGGACGCCCTGTGTTCGCCCGTGACTGCAGAACAAATCATGGTCTCTGGGTAGAAGCGCAAGTGATCAGAAGAGTTGGGAGAATTATGTACGAAGTGGAGGTCGGAGGCGAAAGGTGGTGACGCTATCGAAACCAGATACGCAAACCGCCGGCACCAGATCGTCCATCAAGAGCAGGAAATCTTCGCATTGACATCCTGCTTGATACCTTCAAACTACCAGCAGTCCTCCACGAGAAGAAACTCAGTCACAAGCTGATCTACGTCCCCAAAGGTTTTGAGTTACAAAAAGTACCATCATATGGAATAGGTCTATGTTGATCCTCCGAATAAGATTCGAGAAAGCAAGAACATCAAGGCAGCAACCAATATCAGCTGAACAAGAACAGAGAAAGCTAAGGCAAAGCTGAATACACACAAACAACCAAGCAGGTGGTGAGGTGCATTGAACATGATAAGCAGAAATATTTAGAAGATCCAGCAACGACAGTAGAAAAAGTTGCATGAGAACGAAATCCGAGACAACTACATGATACAACGAAGATACTCGCAAAAAATTATTCAGTCAGTCACAATGTAGAACTTCGTACGTAAGTACATGAGTTCAAGTTGCTACACAACATTAGCACATAGAGATCAAATTTTAAATTCAAATCGCGTAGTATTAGAAATAATAGCAGTATTAGCAGTAATAGAGAAGATTAGGGTTCGAAGATATTATTTGAGTACGTTACAGTGGAATCAATTTAAAAAGAGAGACAAGAATTTTCGAGACAGTTCTTCTGTATGAAGCGGAAACTTGGAGAATCACGAAAGCCATCATCCAAAAGATACAGGTGATTATCAACGGGCTTCTACGCAGGACCCGACCGTAGCTGCTACCTTGACGTGGTGGTCGGGCTTGCCTATCGTGATAACCCAACCGAGCTATACTGGCTGAAACATATGTACCTGCAGGTCCTACCATGCCAGGCTGGTCGATTGGAGAACGATGAGACTAAAAACATCTACTCAAGGTCTGAGGGCGAAGTCGTACTGCTGACTGCAGAGGGGTGTGACAGCAGTAAGGTGTTTCCCTCGGACAACCAGCATCTGCAGCGATGCTGCCTTCTCACAAGGAAGGAAGGGTTAGAAATGGTCGACCCTAAAAATGTCATACCTCCCTTAACCGTCCCCTTGGGTCACGGTGCCCACTAAGGGCCTTTAAGAACGGAGCTAATCCTCTAAATACCTTTCATAAAAAGGCCGTGCGTGACCGGCCTCAAGCAGTTGTCCCTTGGACTCTGCGGTCACGCACCCAGGTCTCCAAGAACAACACTAATCTATCTTCCTTTTCAGGTCCCTCAAGAAACAACCTTCCACGGTGTGGGCAGCCGGGAAGTGACAACCGCCCTCATACCCGTAACAGCACGAGAGACCAAATTGGTCGAAATCAAATCCTTCCTGACTCTACGCAGGATAATCCAGATCCGTTGGTCAGACACCATCAACAACAACCTACTGTGTGAGACAACAAATCAGATTCGAGATGAGGAAGAAATTAGGAAACAACCCTGGAGGTGGATAGGACACACATTGTGGAAAGCACCCAATTGCCTCACAAGGCAAGCCCTCACTTGGAAGCCGGAAGGTCAAAGGAAAAGGGAAGACCAGAGAGCACATTACGCCGAGAATCGGAAGCAGACATCAAAAGAATGAACAGCAATCGGATAAGACTGGAAAGGAAGGCCTAAAGTAGAGTAGGTTGTAGAATGCTAGTCGGTTGCCTATGTTTCATTTGGGGCAATAAGCCTAAGTTAGTAAGTAATAAACCTGTAGAAATATTTCGAAGGTAGATCATACTATATGTATATTTTAGCCAAAGTAATACACTGTTTGTGTAATAGGGTTCAGTCGTCTTTTCGGATCGTTCTGTATTATATGCAATATTGGATTGGAAATTAGAATCGACGAAATAGCACAATTGAGAGATAGTATGAATAATTCGAACACTTACCAACATATAAAGTGTTAGGTGGAAGCTCTAAACGTTCCAAATGTGCATAAATTAACGCTCTAGCTTTCACAGAATACGGTGATCCAACTATGGCTTTCTTAAAAATTGTGAAGAATGGTATTTGCATAATTAACTAAAATTTGTGTGAAAATAAAAAAATTTAAATTTATGTAAAACTTGACTGGATAACATTAGCAATGAAGTGAAAAAACTAAACATAGATAACATCTTAGTCATCCAGTGTTGACTGCAATTTGTAGATCTCTGAACACTAAGCTAGATAACATGACGCTAAAGTGATCACACTGTCTGATGATATAATGTTACTATCACCGTAAAACTCCCGTTAATTATGTACAATTTCGATAAAAAGAAAAACAACTAACCGGAGGTAATTCAATATTATCACTTGGTCGACAAATTATTTCCTTATTATAATTTGGATTGAATTCAAATGCGTTGGATAATACTTTAACAATGCGTGGCATTGCCATGTAAGGTGAACGCATAAATGTACCACAAAAATATCTTATTGTGTCCAACATTACATTGTTATTACTAAATTTCATTGTATTATACCACCAAGCACCCTGTAAAATATGAGAAAAACAAAGGAACCACTGAAGCAAAAGTATCACCGTTAGAAATGTTAAATATAATTCATTTAACTGTTGAAGGAAACAGCTGTTAAACTGAGCTATGTTGATTAGTATAGACTACAAGTATGTGAGGACTGGTGATACTATCCAGTTATTCAAACTGAAGTAGATGAAGCACGGTTTGGACTAGCAACTCAGTGGTTGAAACTGAAATGCCCTAACGATTGAGTCAACACACGAATGAGAGAAGTAGTGGTTAAAATGGAATATAAAACTGTGAAATGAAATCCCAAACCAGTTTGTGATTAGTTGGATTCGATCTAATCATAGAAGATTGATTTATTACAAATAGTATCAGCGTTGATAAATTGTTATTACTAAACAGTGGCAAGCATCCTACCTATGTTTCGTAAAGTGGGATACAAGTAAAGATTGAAATGTGTCAGTCACAAGCAACGTAAAGCCCAGGACAAATGTCCGTTGGTTTAAGTTCTTACACTATTGTTAGTCCCAATATATCAATTGGTGTAACAGTACGGTAAACATACATTAGCGATTGACCACAGAATTTATTATTACAGAGGCCATATACTTCGATATTAATTACAAGACATCTTTGTATCATGGTCATGAGGTAATGCAGTGAAGGGCGCATGTTAACGCCAGGACGAATGGAACAGTTTTAAGTAAACGAGATGAACATGCTATTAGCTGGAATGAACGATAGTAAACTCAATATGCTTGGTGCAGCGTAACATGATTTAATTGTCTGAAACAAGGTAACAAGCAGAACGATATTTAAATGTGAACCATTTTAAAGAATTCATTGTGAATGGTTGTGAACACATAGTATTTTGACAACGGTAATTCCATTAGTAAGCTGTTGAAAGATTCAAATACAAGTAGTGAGATTTCGAATAAAAATTATTTAAACGAAAACTGATTCAAATGATGTGCGACAGTAACTTGCTTGAAACGCATTGCTCGTGTATCCTGGAACAACCGTTTACAAAACTGTTTACAACGTTTACTACTCCTAAAGTTTGTATGTTGGTATGAAACAAGCAACATGCAAGTGATTAAACATGGAAATGCTTTACCATATGTAGTTGTCGCATTTTAGGAACTCATACCAAAAGTAGTGAATTAATGCAATCGCTCAACATTTTACTGTAAAAATGTTTTTTTTCTGTACAATATTTATTTGACTTCGTGCGTGTATGTGGGCATTAAAGTCAAACTTTAAAAATATGACAAAGCAATGGGCTAGTAGATTTTGTCACGAAAAAAAAACAACGGTGATAACATACCACAGAAATCGGTAATATTATTATGAACAATAACATATACGCTCCAATAACCTGTGTGTAAAATAGAAATGAAATAAAACAAACAAAACGTAAAACTGATTACCGGCAGGAAATTAAAAGATTAAACAACGAAGTTTACCACACGGTATATATATATGTATATATATATATATATATGAATGTACGACAGTAAGCTAAGCACTTGATTTGCATCACCGAATGTAGAGTACACCAGGGAAATTCAAAACAAAGTATTATAATTACTAAGTAAATAAGTTTGTGATCAACTAGAAAATCTTGATGTTAAGTTGTGGAAGGTTTTCGGTAAACTTTTCATGAACTAAGTTGCGTGCTAGTTGACATTCGTTATATGCAATGATGAAGGAACAGATAATCCCCGAAAAAATTTGATCTAGTGTCACCCAGATTTATAGCCAGCGGTGACATTATTATTGTGTCATTCACGCTTCGACCTCGTGTAGTACTGAAATATCCACATAAGCAGATCACTGAGCACCGATTAACTCCACTCGAAATTTTAACAGAATAAAAAAGACTACACTGCAATGTGGACACTAGTTTAAGTAACTCGGAATTCAGAGCACTATTTAGATGCTAGGTGCTTATAAGGAGAACACCAAGTACTAGATGAGATAGACAAATAATCGTATCAAATAAATTAGACAAGCAAGCATAAGAAATAAATATTTTAAGACAAAAGAATGAATTAAAAATATAGACGTAGGGTAAGAATAAGACAAATTGACAGTTAGTAAACATAACCAGGCTAGATCAAATTGGCACCAATAAATATATACATTGATAATGTGAAAGCGTGCTGTGTTTACAATCTGCTTCACATTTTAGTTCAGTATCTTCTGTGAAACTGTAAACAATGCAGGGTTTATGTTTACAGAAACATTATTCCTGCTTATCAACTGATTAACGAGTAGAAATAAGTTACCGAACATCCTCTGTTTCAAGAGTCTATAATAACAACAATAAAACAGAAAAGTACAGTTTGTACATATATGTCATTCAGCTAACATACCAGAAAAAAATTCTCCTTTTGAATCATCCACTTAGGTAGCGCAATGCCAAAATGGGCAGCTGTTAAAGGGAAATATAAGAATTCAAGTACATCGGTTTTCGTTTTATAACAGCTTAAAAGATAGTTTGATCCCGGTGAAAAGGAGTAAGGATTTTAACAGTTGCTTTTACAAGCTATGACATGAGTAAGCTTAATCTTAGCTTGTGCTTGCGTGATGATGATAACTAGTAGTTAGTCTGAGTAAGAGATTAAAACCGTTTTCAGTGGCATAAGTGAATTCATTCTATCTTCACTTTTATCCTAAGTTTTCAAATTTCTTGCAAACTTTCTCTGCTAATTTATATTTTATTGAAAACGTTCTTTAGTATCTAATCTTCATTATCACCAATTCATCTATTCTAGGATTTGACCTCACAACTTTATCACGGTATGTGCTAATCGGTATGTAAATATGTACCAGGTGCTACATTGTTTGATTAACTGACTTCTAAATAGCGCTGTAACATGAATGGATGAAGGTTGGTCGATTGAAGATGAGATAGACATAGTAATTTTTTGGTGTACATCTAAAGAAACATTTGACTCTTACTTAAAATACAACTTCGCAAAACACTAAATGTATTCTTTGAATAAAATTGTGTTACAGTGATACATCGTATATATATATATATATATATATATATATATATATATATATATATAAGTGATTGAATGAAAAGTTAGATGGAAGTATTAGATATTGTGTATAACAGACACACAGTTTTTCAAAAAGAAGCGATTATCTTGAAGTTATTTGCACATAAGTATATATAAAAAATTAGATAGCTTTACAAGCACCAAAGAGAATGGTGTCAATACAGAATCTAATTAATGTTTAGTGAGTCTATAAACTATTATTCGATAAGGTTTATTTGTGAAACTCTTCCAATATTCAACTAGTAAACTACGGGTGCGAACCCTGGCCTAATGCATAATTTTACAACTGAGTAATGTATAATTTAGTAAGTGTACTCTGAGCTAGACAGTTTTGTTGTGAAGTTTTCGTCCTTCCGAACATTACTGTCATGGCATACTTTACGTGAATCAACTACCCCACAAAACTATTATCGTGATTCCTCAAGTTGGTTGGTGAGTGTTATGTCAGTAAGTTATGTTTAGCATGTAGCATGGCGCAAGTGTGGTTTCATGGAGATTGCCACACCACGATAGCACAACCAGATGAAATAAATAAGACGAATGGCATACAACCGAAATAATGTGGTAGAAATTATCATGAGGAAGACTTAATAATGACGATAAAGTTTGAAAAGATAATGAGGCGATATTTTTACGCCTGCACGTAAACACGCCAACTTGATATACTTGAACTATTACGAGTTTACCCAGACAGAAAACGAGAGCGAGGATCGAGGATCCGGCGACACGACATGCTACTCAAATCCGATTATCCCAACCCCCATATTGAGTAAAAATAAGAAGACTTGAATGTGAAGTAGAACCTGTATTCTACAAGCATCCAGAAAGTACGAGGTCCGAATCCAGAAGAGAATCAGGATCCCAGACTAGGGATCCGGGACCGGGTCCTGGTCCTGGTCATAAAACGTTACAGATAATGCGTATTTATACATTTTGGTCGAATAGGAAACAGCATCGAAGTCTGTGACATTGGCAGTTAGGACGACCAATAGGAAGCAACATTGATAGTCAGGACAACCAATAAGAAACAACATTGGAGCACGTGACATTGATATCTAGGACGACCATAAAATTACCCGTAGGAATTAACCAATAGGAATAGATCAATAATCGTCTTAGGATATTGGATGAATATCCTAACAGATATATATGAAGTAACGTGACTCAAGGTTTACAGTAATATATGGAGATGGGTCTGCGCTACCGTGATCAGTTCTAAGCTGTATCAGCTAACACCAATTTTCGATAGCGGTTTTCGTGCAGGTTCCAGACAGTTAGCTTGCATTTACCAACAGGGCTTAGACCAGCGGTCAATGACTTTATGAACTAATGCCAAGTTTTCATTGATTAAACCATTGTTTTCCTTCAGCTAACTATTACAAGACCTAACATCGGCGTCGAGGTAAGCATTGGTTAGTTATTCGTGACACATGCGAAATATGAATTAATACGGGTAAGATTTAATTAGGCTTACCACCAGGACCGTCGGGATTACCATATTCTTCCCAATTTTTCCTTGATTCTTCATTGGTAAGGCTTTACAAATGAAACAAACAAAGCAGTAAGTATATATTTAAATGGTAAAAAATCTAACTACACTTTTTAATGAAGCTAAATGGGATGAAATAGTCATCTTTTAGGTGTCATAAGAATTTACGCATCACTAATTTGAGCATGTTTGTTGATCAATCATTTAGCTAACAAGAAGATAAGTGAATAAGTTTCATCGGTTATAAGTATAATAAGGAATGGTCTCCAAATACCTTGATACACCCAAGTGGGAAGGGTTCGCCCTGTCGCTCGAAATGTGACCATGTGTATATAGCTACCGCTACATGATGCATCTAGAAGAGTTGGAAAACCCTCGTTCCTAACCAATGATACACATAGGCTCCAAGATTTTGATGGAACGAATGGTGTATGGACCTATTGTTTGCCGCCAGTTAACATGGGACTACTGTGTGGATCACAGGTTCAGGTCTAATGCTCGGGAAGTTTCGGCAACATCTCAACCCACTCACAAATTTAATAAAAGTTGTCTAGTGTTCATCTAACATAATATTGAAATTTTATTAAGTCACGTTTAGTTTATAAACGATAAATTATGACAAATCATCTGAAGAAAGCATTAGTCGCTTATTCATATCCAAACAATAAAAATACATATCAAAAACACAAAATTGCAGTGAACATAAAATACAGAAAATTAAACCGAAATTCCATCGAACAGAAAAAGTAATGGAACAATCCTGTTGAATTGGCAGCCTTTCATTTTGAAAACACTACACAAACCGATTCACGAAGTTATAAGTGTTTACTATTTATCAAACCTACATGTCAAAAATTTGCTTGTATATGTGTATAAACACTTACCAAACAACAATACGCACTATAAGACACAATGACGACCAAAAGATAATTACATCTCAAAGAGTAAGGAAACAGACAAACATAAATCATCATCACAGAGCTTGGAAGAGATGTATGTTGGTCCAAGTTGCCGTACCACATTGGTACAGAATGAAAACAACATAAGTGAACAAAATAATGTTTTGAAGATAGGAAAGTGATTTGGAAAGAAATAGGAAGGGTATCAGTGAAGAGATAGTGCAATTCAGCATCAACAGGAATATAAGGAGTGAATGTTTAATGCCTTGCTGAACTCCAATTCACTCCAACGATGAAGTGGTGAAACCTCATCAGTTGAGGTGGTTGGGACATGTCTTGCGTATGCCGAACCACCGACTGCCTCGACGAGCCTTGTTTTGTAGTGTAGGAATAGGTTGGAAGAAAGCTAGGGGCGGCCAGACCAAAACATGGCACAAATCCATGAAGTCATTGACAAGTGGACTGAGTCATGTCGGTAGTTGTCGACTACTTGGTTGGGGTCCGCGAGATGATAATAATCGATGATTAGATACACTGAATGACATGGCTCAAAATCGTTCGCAATGGCGCCGGTGCATTTATTCTCTGTGTTCTCTCAAACCCTAATCTTCTGGATTCTCCAACACCTCTAGTTTTGACTTTCTAAACTTTTCTCACTGAATCATATTTCTTGAATATCTTCTCATCCTAACCTCTCCGATTACTTCTAATACCTTTACTACCTCTACTACTATTGGATTTGAATTGACGATTACTTCTCTGTGCTGATGTGGTATGGCAACATGAACTGATGTACTTACGTACGAAGTTCTACGTTGCATCTGACTGACTGGCTGACACAGATTTAGATATTCCAGTACGACCCCAAATACTCTTTCCCAAATTCCAAATATACCAGAACACAACTCCGTTAGATGAAAGTTGTTTATGGGGTCCGAATACAGTATAATAAAACTTTACAGACAATGCACATTTATTTAGTTAGGACGACATTAAGTATCGACTAATAGGAAAACGTCATGTGACGTATGTGAAAAATCTGGAAATAGGTGAAAACACGATTTTACTACCAATGACGGAATTAGCCTTACAAAATAATTTTCAGGGTACTTTTATGAATATCCTAACACATACCGCATTAGCACAGAGACGCGACTATTACTTCCAGTCCCATAGTAGTAGAAATAGTAGAAGTATTAAGATTAATGAAGGTTAGGGTCTGGGGATATCATTAAAGAATACAATCCAGTAAAATAAATTTTAAATGAAAAAGACATGTCATGAGGAATTCAAAAGGTTAGAATTTGGGAGGACACAATGAATGAATGCACCTGCCATCCATTGCAAACGATTCTGAGCTATGTCGTTCAAGGTCTCTAACCACCGGTTACCACTGTTTAGCGGAGCCCAACCTCGCAGTATATACTCACTAACATGGCTCAGCCAGATTGTCAGTGACCTGATGGATTTGTGCCATATTTTGTTTTGGCCACCCCTAGCTTTCTACCAGACCACCTATGCATCAGACAATATCACTGGTCCAGGTAGTCGGTGGTTGGGCATACGTAACACATGTCCCGACCACCTCAATTGACGGAGTTTCACTACTTCATCTATTGATTTGCAAGCCTTGCCTAGTACTCGTTTCATAACGACAGCATTGCTTGCTCTGTTGTCCCAGAATATACGAGCAATGCTTCGAAGACGTCGATGATCGAAGATAAGCAACCTACGAATGTCTTCTATTCTTACCGGCCACGTTTTGCATCCATATTGTAGGGCAGAGCAAACTGATGCTCAGTACACTCGTCCTTTGGTTACCAAACGGATATCTCTCCTACGCCATAAATGACGCAGGTTGGCAAAAGCCAGTTGATCCTTCTGTATCCGTGCTGAGATTTCGTCAGTCACTAGGCCGTCGGCACTGATGAGACTCCCGAGATAAGTGAAGCGGTCTACACGTTCGACTTCTTCACTTCCTATCACTAGTTCAGGTGCAGCTGCAATCCAGTCTTGAAGCAACATTTTAAAATGGAAATATACATTATATACCCTTTTGTACGAGGAAAAGATCTGCAAATAGCTCACTGACCTATTCTTTTTGGAATACCTAAACATTTCAAGACACTTAGCTATATTTTGGAAGGTATATATGGACTAACTGTCGTGGTTAATTTAGTCAACTTAACAAAGGAGGGAAAACGGGTTGTAATTTACTAGGTAAGTCCTTCAAACTAGTTTCGGGTTGTCCGATTCTCCATCTTCTAATACTATATTCCTTGCAATAACAGATGGAGGTAGACACGTGTCAGTGTTTCAAGTTGTAGTTTAATGTAGGGTCATTAGCTAAAGTATTTGAATAAGAAACCTCAAACATGAAAGTGTAATCGGTTACTTGTGATACAGCTACTTATTTATCAAAATTAATGAAATATGAATAGTAGTGAAACCAACCACAAATTAACCACTGAGTCAACGAGAGAAACTACCAAACAGCTTGTATACAATAATAAACTTCTCAACAAAACAGTTGAATGAACGACACGCTGTAAGCATCCCATTTGCTCGATGAATCGTTTTGAAAAAAAACGTAAAAACAAACATGACTAACAACTGTGAGTTTACAAGTTTCTAACTTTCAACAAGCTATCATTACAATAATCTAAATCATACAGCTACTGTAACAAACTACCCATCAATTGTCGAAATACAACTTTTGTAAGTGGTAAGTCTTGATTTTGAGAACATTGAATACTACTTCATTGTCTAAAATGCGAGTCATATCTCCTGAAAGGTTTGAGGAAGCACTACTCTGATGTATCCAATGTTTCCAAAATGACAAAAACCAAACTCACGCATTATATGCTTTTGTGATTTGTATGAAACGTCTGGTGTCACCACCTTTATCAGGATGGTTTAATAAGGATAGTTTTCTATAGGCATTTCGGATATCTTTAGCAGATGCATCCTACAAGAAAAATTAATATTTAATACGCTGTTACCTTGTCTATACCTAAAATCAAAAATGGGTCAAATCCAGAGTTATCAGGCTCAATCAGAGTGAGCTTGTACACAAGTAATAAAAATATCCCCCAACCAGCAACAAATAAAGCCTTTCTACAAAATATATATATAAACCTATAACCACCAACATTGTAATTTTTTTTATATTTCTCAGTGCTGTTGAAGATTTTATTTGATGTCTTTTGAGTTGACAAGGTTGACACATACATTTTCTTTTACACTGTTCAAATGATTCTGAACTATCTCAATATGTTCAAGAGAGTAATACCTTTGAATTCAAACGGTGGCCAACAGAAATAAGTCAACGGAATTAAAACCAAAGTGTAGAAGGCAGTCAGGAAGCAGAGGAATGTATCTCCACTCTCGTCAAACTCGAAGTGGTCAACTGGCATTTTGCAGCAAGGACATACACCGAACAGCCCGCGCTGATACAAAATTCAATATCTTTTTCATAACCTAATATAAACGGATTGATTACTTTTCACTCGATTCTTGTTCTTCCGGTACGGTTCTGGGTGTTTGGTGGTGTCCAATAAGTCAGATTCGAAACTTTCTATTCTCAAGATATGAGTGGGTCAGTGAACCCCATTTCCGCAGGCTTGGCGATTGGGCGTGAGTGGGGTGCTGTGTCAAAGGCTTTCGCAAGGTCAAGTAATAATAAGGGCACTGGTATTTTACGGTCCAAACAGGATGTCCAACCGTCCCATGCCATCAGAAGATTAGACGCGCACGACGTGCCTTTCCGAAACCCATTTTGAGCTTCGTGGAGTATTTTGTTCTTATCCATGTACTCCCACATCTGTTCATTCACCAGCCCTTCCATTACCTATGATAGTATTGGTAGTAATGCGACTGGTCTGTAACAGACTGGGTCCTTTCCATCTCCTATTTTGAAGATTGGGGAGAGAGTAGCTTGTTTCCATTCATCTGGGAATTTGTATGACTCCAGTGAATGCATGAACAAGTCACATATCGGTGAACAGAGGACTTCTGCACATTGTTCCAAGACTATGGGCCGAATTTCGTCGCAACCTGGTGACTCACCTGGGCGTACGGATTTCAGTTTCCTTAGTAATAAGTCGGGAGTGATACGGATGTTCCCTAAGCCGTCAGCTAGCAATGGGTTGGCGTAGTACTCTGAAAATGTGGGCGCCTTGTTTAACTGATCGGTGAAGTTTGTGTTGAAGTTCTTAGAAATCTCTAGGTTGGTGAGATCTTCAATATTTTACCTTTTTATACCAGTTTAATCTGATTACACACAAACTAGTGACCTTTGTTTACATGTACCTGCTGGGAACAAAAGATCCCGAGAACTCACTTGGAAAAGTGACCAATTTTGGATTTTGTGTTTTCGCTCTTTGGCTGATCAGTTCCTTGACTGTCATTGATTGATGGTTTATTTAAGAACGCTATTTTTGTGGCGCTCTGAAGGATGTTTATACCATGTATAAATCAACTCGATTTGTTTTCTTGTCAGAGTCGTATTTTCTAGGTGCTTGATGAATACACTTTCTACCCCAAATCAAGACTTCTTGGTAAAGTTAGCAGGGCCAGGGAAAATCGAATCGGAACAACCTACCTTGTCATCGCATCATTGCTTCGCCCTTGTTTAGCGAGTTGTGTGAATTGATAATAACCTCAAGCATATCAGCATCGGCATGCGACTATTTATTTCTCTGGGTATCGTAAAACATATCATAGAAAGAATCCGCTGATAGGTTTGCGTCTATGCCGGCGAGGTCAAAATTTGAAGATCCGTTACAAACATAAAAGAACTCGCTTAAATTCAAATGGACCTCATATAAATTTATGTATGTGTGCAAGGCTGTTTTAAAACAAGAAGTACTTGAATGCAAGTTATTGAACACACACACGTAGATTACATTCTTTCTAAACGTACCTTACAGGTCATTACTACATAATGGTATACCCTACTATGAATCATACTGTTGGTATAATCTAGACGGATATGGATATAGCTCTTGAACGAAGATTAATTGTCTGACTGAAACCAGAATAAAACTTGGACACTTTATCCAACACTGTTGCGGCAACTGGCTTCGAAATCGCAAAGTCATGCAGTACGAGGGCTCGAAACGTTCGTCATATTCGTCTCCTGGAGCCCAACAATGTAGCCGATATCCATCAACAAGATTCAGTTCACTTGTCAGTGACATCATGCATTGGTGCCATCTTTGGTTTGGCCGCCCCAAGCCTTCTCCCGTTCTATTCCTTCACCACAAAATATAGCACGATTGGTGTTAACCTATAAGCAACCGAGGAAATCAGCATGGTCATTCGGCGGCTCAAAAAAAGAATTAGCACCATGACTAAACAACATACCATCTTAGATATTAGGGGCAGACATTGCTGTAACTGTGACTATATTCCACGCTCCCTTCAACAGAATTCGGGAGGAATTAAAGTGCAAACATAATGGAATTGAAACCTAGTCAAGATATCCAAGGAGGAACATCCGAACGAACATCAGAACTACAGAGAAATTACACTACCATCAATACCAAAGTTATCAACAGTGCTTTAAATCGAATATAAGATTCCGTGGAAGACCGATTTCAAGACTGAAAGGCTGAGTTTATCAGAAACAAATAAGATAATGACAAAACTACCGAAAAGCGGTCGTTTTGAACCTCCGAATTAGATTCGAGAAAGCAAGAACATCAAGGCAGCAACCAATATCAGCTGAACAAGAACAGAGAAAGCTGAGGCAAAGATGGCTGATGGCGATGTGATCTAGTTGCGTCCAACGTTGAGAAGACTTTGGAGGTCGCCAGGTCAACAGATGTTTTTCCTTCTGCCTAAAGTTAGTGTTTGCTAGGAATAGGCGGTTGTCTGAGCATACTTGCAACAGACAGTCGCCATCGTCTGTTCTCTGGCTATGAAGAAGAAAATACACCAAATACACAAAACGTTCCACTTATGCTATACAAACAAGCACAAAAATTACTTATAGGACAGGAACCATATGGAGCCAGGATCATCAAAGCATCCATCAAAACAAAGAAAGAGGGCATTACAATGAACGTCATTCAATGCTATGCGCCCACCAACGATAACAACGCAGACAATAAGGGTGAATCATATGGGAGACTGCAGTCAACCGTCGGGAAATGTCCAACAAAGGACTTGACCATTCTAATAGGAGACCTAAACGGAATTGTTGGAATGGACAACACTGAAAATGAAGACATCATGAGACGAAATGGACTGGGAGAAAGGCCCGAAAGAGGTGAAGGTCTCAAACATACATCCTTTAAAAAAAATGGTCATGTGCAGTACCATATTCCCACATTAACGCATACGCAAAGCTATTCTGATTTCACTCGAAAAAACTACGCAGAAACAAATCAATCAGATATATAACCATATAAGGTTCAGAAGGACCGTGGGAAACATGAGAAAAAAGAGGAACTGACAGGTGGAAAACGCAATGAATTCAGGTTTTCCCTCACCAACAAGTCACGAGCCTTTCACGATCAATTAAACGAAGAGGAAACAGTTATGGAGAACAATCGGAAAGAGATCAATGAAACAGTAACTTAAGTCTGCAATGAGGTTTTGTGTCACAAAAAGTACCGTCATATGGAATGGGTCTATGTTGATCCTCCGAATAAGATTCGAGAAAGCAAGAACATCAAGGCAGCAACCAATATCAGCTGAACAAGAACAGAGAAAGCTAAGGCAAAGCTGAATACACACAAACAACCAAGCAGGTGGTGAGGTGCATTGAACATGATAAGCAAAAGTATGTAGAAGATCCAGCAACGACAGTAGAAAAAGTTGCATGAGAACGAAATCCGAGACAACTACATGATACAACGAAGATACTCGCAAAAAATTATTCAGTCAGTCACAATGTAGAACTTCGTACGTAAGTACATGAGTTCAAGTTGCTACACAACATTAGCACATAGAGAAAAAGTTGCATGAGAAGGAAATCCGAGACAACCATATGATACAACGAAGAGGTTTGCTGAAGAATATCGAAAACCAAAGCGACCGGTGAAGAACAAGAATGGCAAACCAATCACCAAGATCAAAGAACAGCGAAACAAATGGGTAGAAAACTTCGAAGACCTCTGCAATAGACCGACCCTCATGAACCCACCAAACTTCGAAGCACCACCTGCAGACTTCCAATTGATGTTCACCAACAAGCGATCGAGAAAATCAGCACGGCCATTCGACAATTCAAAAGTGGTTAAGCACCACTGTAGATGAATTTTCTACCGTAGCAGTTCAATTTGTTTCCAGTAAGTGCAAGTCGAACGCGTTATCTCCCAACCCAATGTCAAAAACACAATAATTCTAGGAGAAAACGGTCTATATTATGTTAAAAAGGGAAATACAAATCAATACCTGACTTTTGATGCACCTTCCAAGTCCAATTACTCTCAGGAGTATCCGAATTAAAAGGGGTAAGTGCTGTTAAATCCAACCGCCACAGTATCAATCCAAATATGGCTGTAGCCATATTAAAGATCAAATTTAAACAACGTATATACAGTTCAGAAGCAAACATAAAAACTTCAATATAAGTACAAAATATAGAAATAATAACAATATACAATGATAAAATCTCAAATTGGAATCAAATGAAATACCAAAATGTCAACAAAAGAAGGTCCGTCATGTCATAAGAAAAATACGTAAACATGGAGGGATTTTCCAAAAAACAAAACATTCAAAAAGATTCTACAACCACAACTATACAGCGTACCACCTGAGGTATTGGGAGCACACATAGCGGTAACTGCTAAGTCAGACAGTCAGTTAGAACGTAGAAATTCGTACGTATGTACATCAGTTCAGGTTGCCATATCACATTAATACAGAGACGCAATTGTCACTTCAAATCCCATAGTTTTAAAAGTAGTGGAAAAATTAGCAGTAATCGGAGCGATTAGGATTCGACGATATTATTCAAGAAGTATAATTCAGTGTAATAAACTTAAAAATATAAAGATAAAATGATAAGGAATTCAGAAGGTTAGAACTTGAGAGAACACAAAGACTGGATGAACCTGCACCGTTGCAAACCGTTTCAAGCCATATCATTCGGGGTCAATAACCAACGATCACTATCGTTACGCGGACCACGGTAGCCTACATCTGCCAATATGACTCAGTCCACTTGTCAGTGACTTCATGCATTTCTGCCATGTTTTGTTTTGGCCGCCCCTATCGATGAGGGAATCGGTCGTTGAGCATTCGTAACACATCTCCCAACCACCTCAACTGATGGAGTTTCAATACTTCATCAATTGATCTGCCATTCTTACATAGTACTTGTTTCCTAACAGCAGCATAGCTTATTCGGCTGCCACTCGATACTCCATCTATGATCAAAAACCAGTAACCTATAAATGTCCTCTACTCTTATCGACCATGTTTCACAGCCATATTGAGTAGGACGGAGCGGACCACCGCACGGTACTCTCGTCCCTTAGTTGGCAAACGGATATCTCGCCTGCGTCATAAGTGACGACAGTTTGCAAAAGCCAATCGATCCTTCTGTATCCGTGCTGAGATTTCGTCAGTCAACAGGCAATCGGCACTGATGAGACTCCAGAGAAAGCGACAAGGGCTACCAAGCAGGTCATGAGATCACTCTACTATCAATAGCATTAGGCCTCAACAGGGTTTCTGAACCGAATGGACGATTCCGCAGAGATCGACCATGTATTGACCGAATCACGACATAACGAATCATTGTGGAACAATCTATTGAATAGAATTCACCTCTTTATTTGAACATTGATTGATAGAAAACATTCGACAGCTTGGACAGGATTACACTATAGAGGTATCTTCAATAGTACTGTGAAGATTAGATATTCGATATCGTACGCAATTAGACTACAAAACCCTATACGAAGTACAGCTCACTGAGTCGTTTCGAGTGAACAACGATGTCAAATAATGTTGCTTGTTCTCACTCTTTCTCCTGGTGGTCGATTGAATTTTGGAGACATCAAAATCTCAGGAGAAGCATTGGATGCGATAGAAAGCTCAAATACAGCGGAACGACCTGGACTTCACAGACGATCTGGCAGCAGTAGGTCTCAACATACATCAAGGGAAAAGCTAGATTCTCCGATAAAACACAACATGCCCCAACAAAATCACACTTGACGGACAGGCATTGAGAAACGTGACAACCTCCACATATCTGGGGAACCTCGTTGATGAACAAGGTGGATATGATGCAGAAATGAAGGCACGGATTAGCAATGCAAGGGCAGCATATCTAAGATTAAAGAACATCTAGAACCTAAACCAACCGTCAACCAAAGTCAGAATTTTCGATACAACTGTCAAGATAGTTCTTCTCTATGGAGCGGAAACTTGGAGTGCCACGAAAGTCATCATCCAGATGATAAAACGGTTTGCAACGGTGCAGCTTCATCCAGTCTTTGTGTTCTCTCAAGTTCTAACCTTCTGAATTCCTTATCATTTTATCTTTATATTTTTAAGTTTATTACACTGAATTATACTTCTTGAATAATATCGTCGAATCCTAATCGCTCCGATTACTGCTAATTTTTCCACTACTTTTAAAACTATGGGATTTGAAGTGACAATTGCGTCTCTGTATTAATGTGATATGGCAACCTGAACTGATGTACATACGTACGAATTTCTACGTTCTAACTGACTGACTGTAGATCACATAATCAGCTCCTACTCAACCGATCGAGAACCAAATTTGAGTGATATATTAAAGTTATGGATTATAATGTACAAAGGTTTCTTTCTGCTCTCCTTAAACAGCCACTGCCAATGTTCACGTGATATATCAGTTTCTTTTCTTTATCGTTAACGTATGTACTGTTCACGCATAACGGCTTGCAGGAATTACTTAAGTATATCTTTTTCATTCATTCAAATATTTTTACAGGAAAGATTCCTAACCGAACGTTTTCGCACTCAAGGAGGTATGTGTTTATGCATATTTGAACCAAATACGTTTATTTAATGCGCCAAACATATTAGTAAAAACATGCTACCCACTTAGCATATTTTAATGATAAATTGACCTATGATATGACTGAAATGAAAAAATATTCGTTTGTACTGAATTATGGAATTAACTGTAATGTACTTGCTACAGACATTGGGATATTGGTAATGGTAGTCAGAGTAGAGGATACTCGTAGGTTACTTGTATTCGAGCGTAGGCGTCTTCAAAGCAGTGCTCGTGTATTCTGAGACAATGGAGTCAGCAATACTAGTATTAAGAAAAGAGTACTACGCAAAGATGGTGAATCGATTGATGTAATGAACCCACCAAACAAGGTGGATGTGATGCAGATATGAAAGCACGAAATTGCAATGGAAGGGCAGCATATCTAAGATTCAAGAACATCTGGAACCTAAACCAACTGTCAACCAAAGTCAGAAATTTCAATGCAATAGTTCTCCAGTACGGAGCGGAAACTTGGAGTACCACGAAGGCCATCATCCAGAAGACACAAGCGTTCATTAACAGGCGTCTAGGAGTATGATCCTCTCCTCAGGGCCAAAGAAGAAGAGGAATATCAGAGGGTAAATTACGCAGAGAATTAAAAGCAGATATGAATAGAATGAACGGCAATTGGCTAAACCAGGAAAGGAAGGCCCAACAGAGAGTAGGTTAACGGCATCATTAAGGATAACAAAAGTAAATAAGAGGATTTATTGAAAAGAATATTATTCTTTCATATATATATGTTTGAATATGATGGGAATTTTACTGCGATTCAAATGCCTTAATGGACAAATATTACGTTTTGTTCCATCCGCTCCAGCCTTACTCTAACTTACTACAATAACAAATATCAAGTATTGAAGTAAGCTGTTATTAGGTATATTAAAAAAACGTTCGAACCATCTCAGTCGAAAGAGATTCTCTACCACATCAATGGATTTGTGATCCGCAGCTAGGGTCATACACCTGACCAAACTACTGCTCACTTAGTGATCACAACATACGCGAATAATACTTCAGAGGCACTAACAGCCTACAAATATCTCCAAATCTTGATGGCTACATTTTACTGTTTTAACGTAAACCTATGCTATGACTGACAGACAGATATTTCACCTACGCCACAAGTGACGTAAGTTTATAGAAACCAATTAAGCTTACTGAATTAGTGCCGAGCTCGTTCTATAGAATAAAGAATAAGTGGTCGTAATTATCGTCAGCTTACTTTCGGGTTGCCTTTTACACCAACCAAACAATGTTCTTTGCCATGATTTAACCAATGTCCTGTACGTCCGGTGCGAATTAAACGTTGCAACTGATTAGTTTTAACCCATATGATCTCATCGACACGTTCGTAACCCCATAAGCGTAGGCATTCTCGACCAAGTTCCATAGCCCTGTGTAATTTGACATGTAAAAAAATAAACAATGAGTTAAGTTTCAATGGGCTGATTTCGTGTTTTGATTTGACGATTATAAACGTTTTTTCAATTTGCTACGCTAATCAGCATTGTATGTTGAAACAGATGGAGTGACAGGTAGTTGTAATCTTTGGTTTACTTTTTAAAATAGGAACTGTCCAACCTGAAACATACAAAAACTGATGAGTGGAGCTCGACTAGCTCCAAATCTCTTGGATTAGAAGAACAAAGCATTGAGCTTACTAGACCCAATTTAAAAAAAAACATTCACTGACCTTCCAGTTACCCATAAGAATATATAACCATCATCTTGTAAACAAGGTATATCTAAACGTCTCATTTCATCATCTGACATTGTTCCATATGGCAGTTCCATGTGTATATCCCATGGTGGATCAGCCATTATCACAGCGAATTTTCCAAGAATTGACATATTTATCAATCGAATATCACAGTTAACCCACTGGAAGAAAAGCGGTAGTAAAAAGTAGAAAATCAGTAATTTAAGTTTCAGTATTGCGTATGCAGTGAAATTTTACTTTCCCGAGGTGGGAGTATAGGCAGTCCGGAGAGCTTTACTAGTTAGAACCACAGGCTCCTCAGTTGTACACGGTCATGCAATTACCCAAGAAGTGCACTTTGAAGCATTTGTTCGGGGTACACATTACGGTGTTTAGTGTACCAATGATGTGTAGAAACAAAAATTGTTTCCGAAAGTCATGGGAAATCATTATTTATCTTTGATATGCATATTCAAGATTAGTTCAAAATTCTTTCCGAATGTATGCCCAACCAATTAAATGTAAAATATCTAATGGTTGTGTATAAGTCATCACGCTTCACAGTAAGAATACTAAGTTTGAGGGCATTCGGCGCTTGTAAATATACAAATGGTTGAGTGACAGTTCTTAAATAAATTGTTAGATTGATAAGTTAAACCAAAATTTGGAAGAAAAAGGGCATAAAAATTATTACAGTATCCTTAACACTGACTTCAATTATGTAGATCGATGGTTAAAGATTTAGCAATAATTGTTATAATATTAGCTTGATTCATTACCATATATTTGATTACAGTGAATAATTCTGAACAGATTAGTATGATGGAAATCCTGTTTTGTATGCATTCAGTTCCTCTGAGAATGTTTATGATTAATATTGCCCATAAGAAATTTTATTTCACTGCACAATACATTGAATATATGAGTTCTATGAAAATGGTCTCATTTACCTAAACGACAGATAAAAAGGAAAATATGACAACCATTCTGGTTGGTTCTACCTGAATTTATCAGTAGTTGGCAAAAATAATCAGTAACTAAGATAGTCTTGCCTAATAGATCAGTGGCTAGTAACCAATTAATAAGGGATTCGCTTGAAATTTTAATGAGAAGCCATGATTAGTGAAGCTTAGTCGTGTGAGACGGTTATGCATCGAAAGATGTTTGCGAAATATTGCAAACTGATTAGGTCTAGACAACTTGACCATCCAATGCTAATTTAGTGGTTTAAAGTTTCAGCGCTTTCTGAGAAACACGAAGTTGTTTTGTTCGCTCCGCAACAAGGTATGATTGCATATTGCTGAGGAGTCGTGATCCTAAATGATCCAACAAGATTTTTATTTGGTTGATCGAAGAAAGATACAGACAGCAGAATGACATGGTACGAAGAAATTAAAAGAGCTTTTAAAAAAGAAACTAATTGATAATATCACATATCACCTATTGGATTTTAGAGGATTCAAGCTACCTCATTTGTATTGACTGACAAAAATACATATACCTAATTTTCCTGTCAGACCGATATTATTGATTATTATCGAAATCATGAGTCGATCGATGTTAGACTAGTATGAAGCTCACCGGGAGTGCAAATACACCACCCACTGCAGCAGGAACAGAACCCAGGACCTTCAGTCTTGGGTGCGGATGTCTAACCGCTTGACCACTGAGCTGACATCCGATGGTGATAATGTTCGATATGAAGCATTGTTGCTTAGGGTAGTCAGAAGAATTTCTATTTTGTCAGCGACTTCACCAAGCAGGACTATGTTTCGGCATATTCTGAGTCAGCGAGCGATTTTCCTGCTGAAAATTCAGACGAGGATATGGTTATATCTAAGAGCATGTCTATCCCAAAATTGAACAAGAATGGGGAAAGTTGACATCCCTGGCGGTCACCAATTGAAGTAAATAGTTCCAGTGACAGTTCGTGTTGGGGATGTTAGATCTCCAGAACTCGCTTGGTAAATATCTTTAGTTTGGATTTATTTCATGGACCAATCAGTCTTCCTTGAGATCACATTTCCTACTAGGAAAATCCTTGGCTGTGATTGGTTACTGTGTAGTAGCTGGCTGTTAAGTGATTGATTATCAAGTGTTCGAATGAGTAACAAACCTGTTAAGATAGCTACTGTTTGGAAATCTGGAACTTTTTTCGAGTTCTATCTAAACTCTTTTTGAAACTTACTTGAATAGTTGTCGATTATAAGCCTACCCCTTCTTGAAAATTTAGTTATTGTGTTCTTATAACATCTGACTTACGTTGATATGGCTCAATCCTGTCGGTCATAACTTTCATCGTTGAACCTCTACAACTTATTCACTAATGAGCCTACCATCAGTAATTCAGACAGAGATTTGAAGAGCATAGACTCGAGAATTCACTGCTAATGGGTTCTAAAAAGAAATAAAAGATTTAAAAGTATTAAAACGCTTTTGAAAGTGATTTTCGGTTATTAAATAATTTCAAGAAGTGAATAGCGAATACTGAGTAAATATCATTTTCCTCTATATATATTATCAATGTTTACGTGTTTATTTACTTAGGCAGTCAAGTACAGCAGTTTTGTCCTTATGGTACTCGTACTGAATGCTCGAAAGTCAGAGCTCGAAATGGTGATAAGAAATGGTGCACAAAACTTCATTTTCGTAAAATTATACATCCACATACTGACGGTAAGTATATATTTTATAGATATGTATAAAGGCCGTAAAACCAATGCATAGCATCATCCATCAAGCAGCTGTTGTTTTCAACCACGCTGTTTACCATTGTGTAAAGCAGAAGACAATTACGGACATACCAGTTGTCTTCCAACCTCATTTATTTCTGACTTGTGGTTTTACTGAGTTTGTAATACGCGGTTTGAAAAGTATTAGAAGACAGGAGACTAATAGAAATAAGGAGTTTTAATTACCAAATCGACCTATAATGTACATAGAAATTTAGATTGTAGGTGCATGATTGACTTTCTCGAGTAGTGTGCTTCATTCATTATTGATTTCATATTGTTAACCTTTTAATGATTTAGGAGCACAAACATATGTCTATACCTACCTAATTCATCATAAATAACAATAACATCTGGCATCGTAATATAAATTAGATGAATCTATGTACGAAACATTGCCAACAGCTGTGCTTGTGGGGATTTCGGTTGTTAGTGTACACTTTAATGGGAATATATAACTTCAGTCTGAGCTGTATATGCATTCAGATATTATCAGTTTTTGTCATGATGTTTCACAAACATTTTTCAACTGAACCATTCATAACACTATAGTCAATAAACTCATAGTTGTATTCCGTTTGCACTAACGGCTGCTTGTTTCTAAATCAGCATGGAGAGAGATTCGAAATTGTAACTCAGTAGTTAGAAGTCAATTTCTTCAACTGACGGATTTCCAACCGTAGCTGATACCTTGACTCGGTGGTGGGGTTTTATCTATCGAGCTATTTCGGGTGAAATACCTTTTCCTTTAGGTCCTACTATGCCAGACAAGTCGATTGGAGATCAAAGCTGAAACCAAAAGTATTTAACGAAGTCATACTCTTGACAGTAGGGGGGTGTGACAGCAGTCAGGTGTTTCCCCCCGAAAACCGGTATCTGCAGCAGTGCTGTGCTCTCACAACGGAAGGAGTGTGTTAAACAAGGTTCACACTGAAAGTGTCACCCTACCATATCCCAGAGATTTCCGTCTCCATTGGTAAGGTTTTTTGAGGAGTGAAGCTGATATGTTAAAAAACTTCCCATAAAAATGCTGTGCGTAACTGGACTCTAGCAGTTGTCCTTTGGACTTTGCGTTCACGCTCTCAGGTCACTAAGACTAATATAACCCAACATCCTTTTCAGGTTCCCAAAGAAGAAATATCCTTCCACAGTGACATCCACTCTGATACCTCTAACAGCGCTTGCTCACAATCGAATCCTTCCCCCACCTCTTAATAACTCTTTTCTCCACGAAAAACCTTTCTCTATACCTCACTTTGTCACCGTAAAGAACCGTCGCATCTTACAATTCGTGTGTCTGGAAGCCCCACTGCTGCTTCATGTGATCCAGTAAAGGTATAGCATTGAGGTTCAAATGCAGAAACAGCTCTCTTAGACTGGATTCCAGTAGATAGTTGCTTGTGCACTATCTGACTAAACGACGTAGTAAGTATTCAGTAAGATAGGGACATTCAGCGTTGCCTTTCCATTGTCTCTGCCAACGCTCCTACTAATTACATTTCAGATGAGGTAAAGCAATAATATTTAACGGAAATGAAAGACACTTGGTCGATCTTATGGTGTCGCGGCTCAGTGAACAGATAATAGCGACCGTCTGCTGCAACTATGCTCAGATAACCGCTTATTCCTTGCAAATACCGACTTTAAACTTAAGGGGAAACATCTTTTGAAAAGGTGACCCTCAAAATCGACTCAATGCTGGACCCAACTAGACCACACCGCTGCCAGTCACCCATGGAGAAATTCGATAGAAAAATACCGCTCGTTTTGGAGCGGACGTTTAGATACCAATCATGGTCTAGTACGAGCACGTATTTGTCTGCAACGTATTAGACTTAAAAGGGACAGCAAATAAACCCACTGGAGTTGTGCTCAACGATGAAAAGTCAATAATACATTTAGAAAGCAACTAGATAAACGGTTAGACAGCCATGTAAGTGATGCCCACGGATGAGATTTTTTTGAACTTATTATATCAAGTCTGTACATTGGTTTTTACGGGTTAATACTATTATGTTAAGGGTGTAAGCAGCTGACGAGAAACCGCGAAATAAAATCAATTCATGTTATTCTGCTATGTCAATTGTTCTTAGTTAGCCTTTATTGTGTACAAGACTAATGGTAATCGTGGTTACTAGTAAGAAATGATAGAACTGTAAATATATCTATGTTCCTTAAATATAAAAGTAACAGAATTGAAATAATTTTTCAAGATCAGATGAGGTCTGAAGGCGAAGTCGTACTGCTGACTGTGGAGGGGTGTGTCAACAGTAAGGTGTTTCCCTCGGACAGTCAGAATCCGCAGCGATTCTGCCTTCTCACAAGGAAGGAACAAAGGAACTATGAGCTCTTCAGGTTGGAGATTGCTGGCCAGCAGCCTGTGCCTTACTAGAGGTAGCAGGCCTTAGTAATTAATTACGCGATCGTATCGATAATTCTTCCTAACTTCTGAGAAACACATAACTATTACAATTTTACGAAATATAACGAACAAAAGGATTCTCTAGGAGTATGACATTAGTGGCTTCCAGTGATCTCAGTGCTCGTAAGAAAACTTAAGTTAAGCAACTCATCAAGTTTAGGTCTACATGCACGGTGTAAAGCTACATTGCTAATGAAATAGCTAGTGAGTGATGCATTTCTACTCAAACTGAAGTGCGTACAGCAGAGCTTGGACTCAAAAATTACTGACTTACAATCAAATAAATTAACTGGTAAATGATTACACACCTCATGTCAAGATATACTAACCAGTAACTACCTGTTGAATCCAACTAGACTGCCACATCCCAGTTGTTATTAATTATCTAATAATATATGTTAAGAAATCATGTATTTTAGTAGACTGAACAAACAACATGCATAACGATACTATGGTTACTACTAGTTGTGGGTAACAGCACCGCAGTTAATATAGGCGACTTTTTTATCATATATGTATGACATGCTCCTAAATATAATATTATCTTCGTCTGAATTTTCAGTAGTAAACCTTCTACTAGGAGGCTCGCTTGTTGACTTAGAATATGCCGATGACATAGTTGTACTTGGTGAAGATGCTGACAAAATGCACAGTCTACTGACTACCCTGAGCAACAGTGCAAGCGTGTTCATGATGCGGTTCTCCCCATTGAAATGGGAAATGCTGCTTCAAGATTGGGTTGCATCGGTACCTGAACTAGTGAAATTGTTGAGCGTGTAGACCGCTCCACTTATTTGGAGAATCTCATCAGTGCCGATGGCCTGGTGACTGACGATATCCTAGCACCGATATAGAAGAATGGATTTGCTTTTGCCAACCTGCGTTATTTATTGCGTTTTGTTTTGTAGTGTAGGAGAAGGTTGGATTGAAGTTAGGGGCAGTCACACCAAAGCATGGCAGAAATGCATTAAGTCACTGACAAGTGGACTGAGTCGTGTCGGTAGGTGTCAACTATCTGGTTGGGGTCCACGAGATGACAATAATCAATGGTTAGAGACCCTGAGTGACATGGCTCAAAATCGTTTGCGATGGCGCAGGTGGTATCTTGAACTGCTGTACTTAAGTACAAAGTTCAACATTGCTGTTGATGACGATTTTGATGGTATTTATTATCCTTATTTCGTGTTCGAGTTTCTAAGCTTCATAAGATGGATTCAGCCGTTATCGGACGTAATAGTCAGTTCATAAATTTCCCATCAATTTTTTGTTAAGAAGTGTAATTGAAAACGAAATGGATGTTCAACGTTCATCTTAAGAGTAATTATTTTCAGACTATCCAGGTTGAATCTAATTGAAATTTCTTTTTCCGATATTTGCCCACTTAAAACTCAGTCGTCTCGACTAGTTTAGTGTCACGTTGGTAAATAGTGATGCGACATTTGTTGAGATCTTATTTTTCGTAATAATATTATTATAGTCTTCTTCGGAAACTTTGTCGTAATCGTCTTAGATTCTCCTTCTTACGAAATTCATAATGGGAAATGAGTTGAACACCAAACTATGATTTCTGTATGTGTTGATCACTGGAACGACACAAGTAAACTGGAGACTCGAGTATATCGGAGGTCAATCCACGCATCTAATTCCTAACTACAGTACCAACGATCAAAAACTCACACAATAAACTGCAGCACACATGCAGCACGGTAAAATGGAGAAAAATAATTGATGACTGTCCACGGAAAGAACGGTAACTCACACGATTTCATCAAAAAATATCAACCTAATTCATCAGCGGAAGCGAAATCAATTACAGGAAACAACAAACGCGTCAACCTATCACAGATGGAAGACATCAGAAGCTTAAACGAGATAGCTAAACAAACGATTCGAACGAAAAAAATATGAAATTGCGAATGCCACATAACACAAGATTTTAAGTTATCTAGCTGACAAAAACATATTTATCTTTTCAAACGACTTCACTACGTCGTCCAACATATCTGACCATTGTTTACGACAATAGTTCAGTCCCTTCCCTCCACCTTGGTCACTTCCCAACATACCTCAAACCATTATCACTTTATGACTTCACCTTGATTTTTTCGTAACTAAGTTTAATCCTGAAAAAGCACTTCAAGTTTGATTTTTTTTAATTTCAGAATCTCTTGGAGACTGTTCATTCTTAAATACTTGTTTTCATGTTGACACCTGTAAGGTGAGTGTAAACTAATATATTACGATGTTTATGTTTTCTGCTCATAGCTGGTAAGTCAACCTTCTGAGCCTCTCTCATCTTTGTTTCAGCCAGCTAAATAATAGTAGTGTTCGTAGCCCTCACACAAGTAGAACTGCTCATAGGTGAATACATAAACATATACAGGATAGTTGTTTTACCTCTAATTATATCGTCAAAAAGTTCTGAATGTATGTTGTCAAAGCCGCATCGCCTACCGTGAATTGCCTAGTTCAACTGTCTCTCCATAATTATTGTTTCCATCATTTTCTGTGCAGATATACTTGTGAATGAGTCAATAATCACCACACTGTTACGACTAAATAGGAGGAAAATATATTATGAATCCTTATACTTTTTTTCTTTAATATTGCTAAGAAAACTTTATATTATCTAGTTTTCGTAAATGAATAGTAATTATAGCTTGTAAGGAAATCTGCTGTAGCTTTTTTTAAAATTCATCTTCTATCTGGTGTTACGTGCTTGGTTTTGTTTTGAGCTCGTACACATCATATAAAAAGAGTTATTCTACTAAAATATAGACCGGTTGGGAGTGTTAGGGCTCTTCTGAAAATCGCGTCTTATCTCCTTCCCTCATCTCCCTATTCAATTATGAATTATTAAGGTTGAAGCGTTATAATGCACTAGTATTTCGATTTCTTTAGTTTACATGGATTCCGTTTTGTATTAAAAAAGTCTAGTCAATCGTTATTTATTCGGAATTACCTTAACTATCCCAAAACAAGACAAACAGATATGCAGTTTTCTTTCATTCCTAATTTATTATATGTCAAGTATACCTTTAAGTATAGATAGAAATTACTAATTATTTGAATGTAAATCATATTGATATGATTCTAATCGTGTCCCGAACAAAATTTAATATGAAGAAAATTCATGAGAAATCGTGATAAATCGGTGGGTTTTATCAACTAAGCTGAAAGAAACCAGTCGATGTTTCTATTGAAATTTTAGGAATAAAAACTTAACAGACGAAAAAGTCGTAAATGTTTTAATGTATACAAATAGTGTGTGTAAGGGGCAGAGATTGTAGCAATACAGAGAAATTTTTAAACCCAATTGTATTTACTATTCGTATGACCGATGGTAGCATTTTGTCAGCAAATATACAGCTTAACTTATGTTCCTGACCGTAACTGCTATATTGATGTGGTGGTTGGGCTTGCATATCGTGATGACCCAACCGAGCTGTATTGGCTGGAACATATGTTTCTGTGGGTTCTACCATGCCAAGCAAGTCGATTGGAGACTAGATGCAGCACCTCGATATCTGAAGGCGAGGTTATGCTGCTGAATGTAGAGGGATGAGACGGCAGTAATGTTTTCTCATTAGACAACCAGCGCTGCATCGATGCTGCTTTGTCACAAGGAAGTAAGGGGTTAGAAAAACTAGACCCTAAAAATGTCACACCTCATCCTACCCCGTGGATTCCAGTCTCTGGTGGTAAGGCCATTTGAAGAGGGGAGCTAACATATTACAAATATCTCATATCCGCAAAAGCACACGAGTCCAAATCGGTCACAATCAAATCCTTCCTGCACTGCCTAATAACTGTTATCTGTACGAATCACCCTTCTCGTATTCCCTTATCACCCTGAACCGCTAATGCAAACGATCCAAGTACACAGAATGTCTTTCCTGGTCTGCTAGAACCTTGCTTTAAACAACATGTTTCAGCTTTTCATTTCCGAACCTCGTGTAAATTAGAGAGACAGGCTCCCCAAGCTCGGATTTTAGAATCTCGTACCAGCGATGTATGCCGCATCTCCGAAGCGCACATACAGCTTCACAGAAGTATCATTCATTTGACCTCACCATGTCAAAATAACGAAGCAGCTCAATTTACTCTACGTATATCCGGAAGCCCTGATGCCGCTTCACGTGACCTCACTGGTTTGGGTTCTGCATTGAGTCCTAGCACAGAACTAACTCTCTTCAACTGGATCGCATTAGACAGTCGCGTATGTGCTGTACTACTAAACGGGATAGTAAGGACTTGGAAACATGAGAACACTTGCCGTAGCGTCTTCGTCGTGTCTGTCTATGCTCTCATGGACTGCAGCTCAGATAAGGTTAAAGATGAATTCTACCGAACACCTAACATACTTCAAAAAGTTAAGCCCTCTGATGTAGTGATAGTAGCTCGTGAATTCAATGATTCGTAAGGTAGATGCAGCGAATCTGAAAGACACTTAGGTGGACCTTATGGTGTTGCGACTCACAGGACAGATAATAGCGACCGTCTTCTGCAGCTATGCTCACGCAATCGACTATTTCTAGCAAGTACCAGCCTTAAGCATAATGAATAACATCTTTTGACATGGCGATCCTCAAATTCATCCCAACGTTGGACCCTACTAGCTCATATCTCTATAAGCCACTGGCGGAGGGCCTCGATAGTACACCATTGCTCGTTATTAGACATATGTTTAGATTTAGATCATGCTCACGATGACTCAGACATTTTACTATGTATATATATGAACACTTCAATCTTATTAATTCATTCGCACATTCGCTCGCTAGTGTGCCTGCCCTGTCTGCTTGTGGTCCGCTGTCCCATTTTATAGTGTGCTAAAAATGAACGAATACAACACTTCGTATTTGCCTTCTGATTTATAGCTGTCAGGCGTTATTCGGTGCTGATTGAGTAAACGAGAAAATTATGAAGCTTAAGAACACGTTGAAATTGGCCACCACAACCCCATGTTCTACTCTCCTCACTTATCCGCGCTTAAAACAGCAGTATCCCCAAAGGGGCTGTGAGTAGATGTACGTTGTATGCATCCCTATGCAAATCTGTTCTTGTCCAAACAACTAAAATATGATCCACAAATAAATCTGTCATTTTTAATCGTATTATTCCGATAATTATTGAAAAACTTTATTTGTACCATTTAATGTACTTATGACCACTTGTGTTTATCTGTATGACCATTTGTAGTCTATGTAAACTCAAACAATAGTTTATACAAGCATTCAACTAATGAGTTAAATTCAAACAATTATCAGGTGATACCCATATCAATCCATGATGCACAATGATTGATCCTCACATCAATTCATTCATTGCATTCTGCACACCACTTTGAAGTATATTCAGACTTTCCTTCAGGATATTGGATCCGAATTTTCACATCACTTTGTTCAATGAATTCGTCAAATGGCAAGATAAGTCTAGGGGTATATACGAAAATAAACGCAGACCCTATAATCGTAATAATTAATAGACAGTGGGAGGTAAAATAGAATATGCAACACTATCCGTCCTAGGTAATCAGTTCTCCTAATTTCCGCATGTGTTACTTTACCCATTATATTTTTGTTCTGTTCTTCGTTGTCTTAGTATGTCCATTACACAATCGAATACGCAGACAGCGTTAATCAACAACTGAGTGGTGTTGTTGTCAATCAAAGTTTGTTAGATAAGAAGAAGAACCATCAATATGATGATTATTGTAATACTAGTATAATTTCATCGTCACATGGTAATGCTGATTTTAGCAAATCCCAAGTCAATGTAACTTCAGTGGATTCAACCGATGATGGTGTCGCTGTTAGCGGTGGTGCTGTAAAAGACAGTGGAACATCATTAATTCTCTATCCGCCTCAGGTATTGTGCAATATTATTATATATGTATATGATTTACCTATTTATTTAAACACAAATATCGGTACAAATATGCTTCAAAATAATGTACGCTATACAACGAGGAAATGTGAGTGCGAAGCAATAGAGGGGAGGAAGTGGGTGTAAAGAAAATTATCGAACAGCAAATGAGTAAAAACAAATGGAAGGGAGTGGTAAATAATCATAAAAGCAGTTCAGTCTAGAAAAATTAAACAATCAGAAAGCGTTTCTTGGCAAGCTAGTTTTTTGACGGGATGGGGTCGCCAAACCCATGCCCAAACCTCCTACTTTTTCCTGGCTTGGGACCGGCAGTAGCCCCGAAGGAACTACTGGCGGAGTTTTGGACAAACTGAGCACATAATTTATTAGAATTTAAAGCAATCATACCCTCGAGGCTTATCGTTGATAGTACATCAAGAAGCCATGAACAGTTTTCGTTAGTCTTCAGATTTTGCTAAACACAAACAATGTCAGCGATTTTAAGCAAATTTAGTATAAAATAACTCATCTGATCTTTAAAAATTATTTCAATTCTGTTACTTTTATATTTAAGGAACATAGATATATTTACAGTTCTATCATTTCTTACTAGTAACCACGATTACCATTAGTCTTGTACACAATAAAGGCTAACTAAGAACAATTGACATAGCAGAATAACATGAATTGATTTTATTTCGCGGTTTCTCGTCAGCTGCTTACACCCTTAACATAATAGTATTAACCCGTAAAAACCAATGTACAGACTTGATATAATAAGTTCAAAAAAATCTCATCCGTGAAGATTCTTGGAATGAACAATACGTATGGGTGAACTATATGAGTTTATATTCATGTGCTTAATAATGTGAAATTTAAAGGTTGAATAAAGGAATATTCTAGAATAAGTACATCAAAACAGTATTATTTGGAAATAGGATATTAATGGTACAGTTATGTAACTCTTGTAGCAAAATTGATCAACCGAGTACAGATCAGATAAGAAACGAAGATCAATAATTAGTCACAGAAAATTATGATTGAGCTCGGCATTGTAAAGATGGTCCCTTTTGAATCCGTAGATTTGCTTTGAATATGCTTATGGCAAATGCTTCAGCGAACTCTATTAAATCTGATGTTCGTTGTTGATTAATTCTCGTGAAGGACCTTTAAGTATCGACAACATGACCACTGTCAAGCAAATGGCATGCAATTGATTAGCTAAATACGTGTTGTCCTCGCAGTCTAAGTCTCTGTGAAATGCGCTCAGAGATGCAGACACTTATTGTCCTTTTTGTTATTCCGGGTTTGTACTTTGGCACGTACATGTAAACTAGCAGACAACTGTTTATAAACCGTTTAATTTGTGAAAGACGGTTTCGCTAATTTTCTAATATTTAGCTCTATACAATAGGATTTCCATAATGTTTGTTTCAAAAATCTTGACTTTGATGTTCGTTGACAGTTGTTTTGAGTCTTATTTGATTCACTCATTTCAAACCCTGCCAGGCTGCATTTTTTTTCGCTTCCTTAGCTATTTTAATGGTCCACTCAGTTTCTCAGATGATGCGAACGTTCTGTCTACCAATGTTACTTGTTTCTCTGATTGTCAGGTCGGGCATCGGCTCCGTGACTTCCTAAGAAACTCGGCTCTTACCACGGGGCGTCACAACTCCTCTATGTGAAGACCCTTCAACTTCCAGGGCAGAGTTTAAATGCTCTTTCCTGTTTAACATTTTGTAACAAGTTTGTTTTCTACTGGTTGAAATTACTGAGCCCACCTCGAACCCTTGTCCTATATTCAGGCTTAGAACCAGTGGTAACTCTAGAATTGCTCCATGCGGAGTTAAGTTTGATCACTTACACAGTGTATAGGAAGCCCTTTCAATTTGTTTGTACTACATAAAAAAGACATGTCATAACTTTATTTGATCAACCGTGTATGCGTTTGTGTCAGTATGATGAGTGCATATGTGCATCTCAATTGTTTACGTATCCTAGAATTGGTTATGAGCGTGGGCAATCAATAACTTTATCCACACATTGATTAACACGCATAAAATACACAGACATGCTCCTCACTAATTATTCATCAACTTACTCTCTAGTGTGCTTGTATGTCTTGTGAATCCGATTATTCGTCAACAATAACTGATGTTCTAGTTATCTAATTATTCTTTATCATATTAATAACAATACTAGGAGAATTAGCCTCAAAAAGTACACCGTTAACGGGACGATAGATTTGAGTCAAAAGTATATGGTGGAAATAATCACTTCAAGTTTCATCTATTTAGATTGTTTTTCTTCGAACAACTGATGTATCTGTGAAACTTCTTCACATTTTTCGGTTAGCATTCATATCGTTTGGCATTTCAGAAGCTTAAAATATGTTGTAAAGTAATCATCAAATATTATATCTTGAATAATTAAAATTCTTTCCTGTGTGCAGTTTCGACTTTCCATGATTCAAACTAAGCAATCACTTTATAATTTTACTGGCATAACTTACAGTTGCTGGTAATACCACAAATGCATGCATTCCATTTTCTTTTAGATCCCAAATTTTCAAGTTATTCTACACATTTTATTCCTGCGAAGACGTTCATTATTCTCAAGGCATATTCTCTGTATGTAATCCTTTTTGTCGTCGCTGACACTTACTACTTCTAACACTGGAACATACACTTGACTTTATAATTTCATGTTGCTATACTAATATGGTGGTTTGGCAACTTGAAACGAGTCACATATATATTGGCACTACATTGTGGATAACTAACTAACTAACTGGTACATCTATCAACACTAACTAAATTCGATGTCCAATTTCAATCAATCCACAACATTGGGCGACCTAATCCATTGTCTTTAATGGGTAAATGCTTCATATCGAACATTATCACCATCGGATGTCAGCTCAGTGGTCAAGCGGTTAGACATCCGCACCCAAGACTGAAGGTCCTGGGTTCTGTTCCTGCTGCAGTGGGTGGTGTATTTGCACTCCCGGTGAGCTTCATACTAGTCTAACATCGATCGACTCATGATTTCGATAATAATCAATAATATCGGTCTGACAGGAAAATTAGGTATATGTATTTTTGTCAGTCAATACAAATGAGGTAGCTTGAATCCTCTAAAATCCAATAGGTGATATGTGATATTATCAATTAGTTTCTTTTTTAAAAGCTCTTTTAATTTCTTCGTACCATGTCATTCTGCTGTCTGTATCTTTCTTCGATCAACCAAATAAAAATCTTGTTGGATCATTTAGGATCACGACTCCTCAGCAATATGCAATCATACCTTGTTGCGGAGCGAACAAAACAACTTCGTGTTTCTCAGAAAGCGCTGAAACTTTAAACCACTAAATTAGCATTGGATGGTCAAGTTGTCTAGACCTAATCAGTTTGCAATATTTCGCAAACATCTTTCGATGCATAACCGTCTCACACGACTAAGCTTCACTAATCATGGCTTCTCATTAAAATTTCAAGCGAATCCCTTATTAATTGGTTACTAGCCACTGATCTATTAGGCAAGACTATCTTAGTTACTGATTATTTTTGCCAACTACTGATAAATTCAGGTAGAACCAACCAGAATGGTTGTCATATTTTCCTTTTTATCTGTCGTTTAGGTAAATGAGACCATTTTCATAGAACTCATATATTCAATGTATTGTGCAGTGAAATAAAATTTCTTATGGGCAATATTAATCATAAACATTCTCAGAGGAACTGAATGCATACAAAACAGGATTTCCATCATACTAATCTGTTCAGAATTATTCACTGTAATCAAATATATGGTAATGAATCAAGCTAATATTATAACAATTATTGCTAAATCTTTAACCATCGATCTACATAATTGAAGTCAGTGTTAAGGATACTGTAATAATTTTTATGCCCTTTTTCTTCCAAATTTTGGTTTAACTTATCAATCTAACAATTTATTTAAGAACTGTCACTCAACCATTTGTATATTTACAAGCGCCGAATGCCCTCAAACTTAGTATTCTTACTGTGAAGCGTGATGACTTATACACAACCATTAGATATTTTACATTTAATTGGTTGGGCATACATTCGGAAAGAATTTTGAACTAATCTTGAATATGCATATCAAAGATAAATAATGATTTCCCATGACTTTCGGAAACAATTTTTGTTTCTACACATCATTGGTACACTAAACACCGTAATGTGTACCCCGAACAAATGCTTCAAAGTGCACTTCTTGGGTAATTGCATGACCGTGTACAACTGAGGAGCCTGTGGTTCTAACTAGTAAAGCTCTCCGGACTGCCTATACTCCCACCTCGGGAAAGTAAAATTTCACTGCATACGCAATACTGAAACTTAAATTACTGATTTTCTACTTTTTACTACCGCTTTTCTTCCAGTGGGTTAACTGTGATATTCGATTGATAAATATGTCAATTCTTGGAAAATTCGCTGTGATAATGGCTGATCCACCATGGGATATACACATGGAACTGCCATATGGAACAATGTCAGATGATGAAATGAGACGTTTAGATATACCTTGTTTACAAGATGATGGTTATATATTCTTATGGGTAACTGGAAGGTCAGTGAATGTTTTTTTTTAAATTGGGTCTAGTAAGCTCAATGCTTTGTTCTTCTAATCCAAGAGATTTGGAGCTAGTCGAGCTCCACTCATCAGTTTTTGTATGTTTCAGGTTGGACAGTTCCTATTTTAAAAAGTAAACCAAAGATTACAACTACCTGTCACTCCATCTGTTTCAACATACAATGCTGATTAGCGTAGCAAATTGAAAAAACGTTTATAATCGTCAAATCAAAACACGAAATCAGCCCATTGAAACTTAACTCATTGTTTATTTTTTTACATGTCAAATTACACAGGGCTATGGAACTTGGTCGAGAATGCCTACGCTTATGGGGTTACGAACGTGTCGATGAGATCATATGGGTTAAAACTAATCAGTTGCAACGTTTAATTCGCACCGGACGTACAGGACATTGGTTAAATCATGGCAAAGAACATTGTTTGGTTGGTGTAAAAGGCAACCCGAAAGTAAGCTGACGATAATTACGACCACTTATTCTTTATTCTATAGAACGAGCTCGGCACTAATTCAGTAAGCTTAATTGGTTTCTATAAACTTACGTCACTTGTGGCGTAGGTGAAATATCTGTCTGTCAGTCATAGCATAGGTTTACGTTAAAACAGTAAAATGTAGCCATCAAGATTTGGAGATATTTGTAGGCTGTTAGTGCCTCTGAAGTATTATTCGCGTATGTTGTGATCACTAAGTGAGCAGTAGTTTGGTCAGGTGTATGACCCTAGCTGCGGATCACAAATCCATTGATGTGGTAGAGAATCTCTTTCGACTGAGATGGTTCGAACGTTTTTTTAATATACCTAATAACAGCTTACTTCAATACTTGATATTTGTTATTGTAGTAAGTTAGAGTAAGGCTGGAGCGGATGGAACAAAACGTAATATTTGTCCATTAAGGCATTTGAATCGCAGTAAAATTCCCATCATATTCAAACATATATATATGAAAGAATAATATTCTTTTCAATAAATCCTCTTATTTACTTTTGTTATCCTTAATGATGCCGTTAACGTACTCTCTGTTGGGCCTTCCTTTCCTGGTTTAGCCAATTGCCGTTCATTCTATTCATATCTGCTTTTAATTCTCTGCGTAATTTACCCTCTGATATTCCTCTTCTTCTTTGGCCCTGAGGAGAGGATCATACTCCTAGACGCCTGTTAATGAACGCTTGTGTCTTCTGGATGATGGCTTTCGTGGTACTCCAAGTTTCCGCTCCGTACTGGAGAACTATTGCATTGAAATTTCTGACTTTGGTTGACAGTTGGTTTAGGTTCCAGATGTTCTTGAATCTTAGATATGCTGCCCTTCCATTGCAATTTCGTGCTTTCATATCTGCATCACATCCACCTTGTTTGGTGGGTTCATTACATCAATCGATTCGCCATCTTTGCGTAGTACTCTTTTCTTAATACTAGTATTGCTGACTCCATTGTCTCAGAATACACGAGCACTGCTTTGAAGACGCCTACGCTCGAATACAAGTAACCTACGAGTATCCTCTACTCTGACTACCATTACCAATATCCCAATGTCTGTAGCAAGTACATTACAGTTAATTCCATAATTCAGTACAAACGAATATTTTTTCATTTCAGTCATATCATAGGTCAATTTATCATTAAAATATGCTAAGTGGGTAGCATGTTTTTACTAATATGTTTGGCGCATTAAATAAACGTATTTGGTTCAAATATGCATAAACACATACCTCCTTGAGTGCGAAAACGTTCGGTTAGGAATCTTTCCTGTAAAAATATTTGAATGAATGAAAAAGATATACTTAAGTAATTCCTGCAAGCCGTTATGCGTGAACAGTACATACGTTAACGATAAAGAAAAGAAACTGATATATCACGTGAACATTGGCAGTGGCTGTTTAAGGAGAGCAGAAAGAAACCTTTGTACATTATAATCCATAACTTTAATATATCACTCAAATTTGGTTCTCGATCGGTTGAGTAGGAGCTGATTATGTGATCTACAGTCAGTCAGTTAGAACGTAGAAATTCGTACGTATGTACATCAGTTCAGGTTGCCATATCACATTAATACAGAGACGCAATTGTCACTTCAAATCCCATAGTTTTAAAAGTAGTGGAAAAATTAGCAGTAATCGGAGCGATTAGGATTCGACGATATTATTCAAGAAGTATAATTCAGTGTAATAAACTTAAAAATATAAAGATAAAATGATAAGGAATTCAGAAGGTTAGAACTTGAGAGAACACAAAGACTGGATGAACCTGCACCGTTGCAAACCGTTTCAAGCCATATCATTCGGGGTCAATAACCAACGATCACTATCGTTACGCGGACCACGGTAGCCTACATCTGCCAATATGACTCAGTCCACTTGTCAGTGACTTCATGCATTTCTGCCATGTTTTGTTTTGGCCACCCCTATCGATGAGGGAATCGGTCGTTGAGCATTCGTAACACATCTCCCAACCACCTCAACTGATGGAGTTTCAATACTTCATCAATTGATCTGCCATTCTTACATAGTACTTGTTTCCTAACAGCAGCATAGCTTATTCGGCTGCCACTCGATACTCCATCTATGATCGAAAACCAGTAACCAGAATAGAATTCACCTCTTTATTTGAACATTGATTGATAGAAAACATTCGACAGCTTGGACAGGATTACACTATAGAGGTATCTTCAATAGTACTGTGAAGATTAGATATTCGATATCGTACGCAATTAGACTACAAAACCCTATACGAAGTACAGCTCACTGAGTCGTTTCGAGTGAACAACGATGTCAAATAATGTTGCTTGTTCTCACTCTTTCTCCTGGTGGTCGATTGAATTTTGGAGACATCAAAATCTCAGGAGAAGCATTGGATGCAATAGAAAGCTCAAATACAGCGGAACGACCTGGACTTCACAGACGGTCTGCCCTTCCATTGCAATTTCGTGCTTTCATATCTGCATCACATCCACCTTGTTTGGTGGGTTCATTAGGGTTGGTCTGTTGCAGAGGTCTTCGAAGTGTTCTACCCATTTGTTTCAGTCAGTCAGTCAGTTGCAACGTAGAACTTCGTACATAAGTTCATGTTGCCATACCACATTATTAGCACAGAGACGCAAACGTCAAATCAAATCCCATAGTGATAAAGATAGTAGAGGTATTAATGTTAATAAAGAAGACTAGGGTTCGAAGATACTATTCAAAAAATATAATTCAGTGAGATTAGGTTAGAAAGACAAAGGTAGAGGTGCTGGCTAATCCAGAAGATTAGGATTTGAGAGAGCTCAAAGAGTGGATGCACCTGCGCCATTGCAAACGATTTTGAGCCATCTCGTTCAAGGTCTCTAGCCATTGTTGACTTTCGTCTCGCGGACCACAACCAGGTAGTCTACATCTACCAACATGACTCAGTCCACTTGTCAGTGACTTCATGGATTTCTGCCATGTTTTGGTCTGGCCGCCCCTAACTTTCTTCCAACCTATTCCTACACTACAAAACAAAGCTCGACGAGGCAGTCGGTGGTTCGGCATACGCAACACATGTCCCAACCACCTCAACTGATGAGGTTTCACCACTTCATCGATTGATCTGCCATTCTTACGTAGTACTCGTTTCCTAACGACAGCATTGCTTACTCGGGTGTCCCACGGTATACGAGCAATGCTTCGAAGACATCGATGATCGAAAACCAGTAACCTACGAACATCTTCTACTCTTAACGGTCATGTTTCACAGCCATATAAAAGAAAGGAACGAACTGCTGCGTAGTACACCCGCCCTTTGGTTAGCGAACGGATATCACGCCTACGCCATAAGTGACGCAGGTTGGCTAAAGCCAATCGAGCTTTCTGTATCCGAGCTGAGATTTCGTCAGTCACCAGACCGTCAGCACTGATGAGACTCCCCAGATAAGTGAAGCGATCAACACGCTCGACTACTTCACTTCCTATCACTAGTTCAGGTGCCAATGCAACTCAGTCTTGAAGCAACATTTTGCATTTCGAGGGCGAAAACCGCATCCCGAACATGCTTGCAATGTTGCTTATGGTAGTCAGAAGACTCTGCATTTTGTCAGCGTCTTCACCGAATAGAACTATGTCATCGGCATATTCTAGATCAGTAAGCGACATTCCTGGTAGAAGGTCAACCCCTGAAAAATCTGACGAGCTTAATGTTAACTCTAAGAGGATGTCTACGACAAAGTTGAACAAGAATGGAGAGAGTGGACAGCCCTGACGGACACCACTTGATGTAGAGAATTCAGATGACAGTTCGCCATATGCTCTCACCCGACCAGTGGTGTTCGAGTAGAGTGCTTGTATAAGGTTAATGTACTTCTTTGGTACACCTTTCAATGACAGACACTGCCACAGAACCTCACGATCCACGGAGTCGAATGCCGCCTTAAGGTCCAGGAACACGACTATTGTCGGACGTCTAAATGTGTGTCTGTGTTCCAGGACCTGTCTGAGTGTGAAGATGTGGTCTATACAACCACGTCCAAGTCGAAAACCAGACTGGTTTTCTCGAGTCTGCTCTTCACGAGCTCTTGTTGGACGTCTAAGTATAATCGAGGCTAACAATTTAGAAACTATATTAGTTAAACTTATTCCCCTGTGATTGTCACAAGAGGACTTCTGTCCTTTCTTGTAGATTGGGACAATTAGCGACTGAGACCAGTCAGATGGGATTACGTCCAGTTCCCAGATTCTACATAAGATCTCGGTCAGTCTAACCGTTAAAACTGGACCACCATCCTTAAAAATCTCAGGGGTAAGCCTATCAGGACCTGCCGCTCTACCTCCCCTAAGATTTCCTATAGCTTTCTCAACTTCGTGTAAACCGGTAGGACTTAAATCGATTTGCCATTCAGGATGACTGGGGATCGTGGGCAACCGAAGTGTGGCTGAAGGCCAGTTGAACTGATCCCTAAAGTGTTCTGCCCATCGGTCCAGCCTCCTAGATTGAGAATGGATAATAAGACCATCCTTTTCCGAGATAGTCTCAATTACACTAGGATTCCTAATACCGGTTTCTTTGATAAGGCGGAAAAGTTGTCTAGTGTTGCCTATTGCCGCTGCCTTTTCCATCGCTTTTGCTTTCGACACCCACCACTGTCCGCGGTCGTTACGTAGGCTTTTTATAAGTCTGCGCCTAAGCTGACTACGCTGTTCATCATGCTCAGAGTCAGGTGGGATGCGTTTTCGAGCATCCATCAGTTCGGTGGATGCGACTGAAATCCACTGCTTCATCCTAGCCTTGTGGTTTACCTTGCTAGCAGATACCATTGCTGTTTCCACAGCCTTCTTGATATCATTCCAACCTGCTTCAGGATGGGAATCACTTGCATGGCCGCCTAACTGTTTTTCTAGTTCCTCCTGAAATATTTTCTTAGCTTGATTATCATCAAGTAAAGCCCTAAGAGGCTTCCTTACGGTGTCTTTCCTACGTCCAGCAAGCCTCAAACAAATACGTGCTCGCACTAGGGCATGATCTGAATCCAAACATGTGCCCCAGAACGAGCGACAGTCCTCTATCGAACCCCTCCATCGGTGGCTGATGGCGATATGATCTAGCTGTGTCCAACGTTGAGACGACTTCGGGGGTCGCCAGGTCAAAAGGTGTTTTTCTTTATGCTTAAAATTAGTGTTTGCTAGAAATAGTTGGTTATCTGAGCACAGTTGCAACAGACGGTCGCCATTGTCTGTTCTTTGAGCCGCGAGACCGTAACATCCACCTAGGTGTCTTTCATTTTCACTTAGTCTACCTACTTGTGCATTGAAGTCACCAGCCATTATTACTATATCAGAGCGCCTAGCTTTTTGGAGGAGGTCCGAAAGCATTCTGTAAAACTCATCTTTTACATCATCTGGGCTGCAGTCAGTGGGGGCGTAGGCTGATATGACGAAGAGGCAACGGCGAGTGTCCCTATCTTTCCGAGTCCTTACTGTCCCGTTCAGTCGGACGGCGCACAAGCGACTATCTACAGGGATCCAGTCAAGGAGAGATTGTTCTGCCCTACGACTCAATGCTATACCTACACCGGCGAGGCCCCTAGAAGCAGCATCAGGGCTACCGGATACACGAAGGGTAAATCGAGCTGCTTCTTTATCTTGACATGGTGAGGTCAAATGAGTGACGCTACTCGGATTCTGTATGTGTGTTTCAGGCGAAATCAGATTAATGCTGGCCTGTATGCGCGTTTCCGAGACGCAGCATAAATCGATGGCAGGAGATTCTGAAGTCCTAGCTAATGATGCCTGTTTCCCTATTCGACATAATGTCCGTACATTGAATGCTCCAACATGTAGTTTGGAACGGGGTTTAAGGAGACCAGGAACGACGTTTCGCAAACTCGCATCGTTTGCATTAGCTGTGCACTGTAATAAATGAATGTGAGAAGAGTTAGTCATGGAGATAAGAGAGGTATTAGGGAACGTAGGAAGGATTTGATTTTGAACAATTTGGTCTCGTGTACTGTTGCAGGTATGAGGGCGGTTATCACTTCCCGGCTGCCCACACCGTGGAAGGTTGTTTCTTGAGGGACCTGAAAAGGAAGATGGATTAGTGTTGGTGCGTGACCGCAGAGCCCAAGGGACAACTGCTTGAGGCCGGTCACGCACGGTCTTTTTATGGAACGTTGTTTGAGGATTAGCTCCGTTCTTAAAGGCCCTTAGTGGGCACCCTTACCGAAGGAGACGGAAATCCGTGAGTTAGGGGAGGTGTGACATTTTTTAGGGCCGAACTTTTCTAACCCTTCCTTCCTTGTGAGAAGGCAGCATCGCTGCAGATGCTGGTTGTCCGAGGGAAACACCTTACTGCTGCACACCCCTCTGCAGTCAGCAGTACGACTTCGCCCTCAGACCTTGGGTAGCTGCTTTTAGTCTCATCGTTCTCCAATCGACCTGTCTGGCATGGTGGAACCTTGAGGAACATGTGTTCCAGCCAGTATAGCTCGGTTGGGTCATCACGATAGGCAAGCCCGACCACCACGTCAAGGTAGCAGCTTCGGTCGGGACCCATTTGTTTCGCTGTTCTTTGATCTTGGTGATTGGTTTGCCGTTCTTGTTCTTCACCGGTCGCTTTGGTTTTCGATATTCTTCAGCAAACCTCTTCGTTGTATCATATGGTTGTCTCGGATTTCCTTCTCATGCAACTTTTTCTCTATGTGCTAATGTTGTGTAGCAACTTGAACTCATGTACTTACGTACGAAGTTCTACATTGTGACTGACTGAATAATTTTTTGCGAGTATCTTCGTTGTATCATGTAGTTGTCTCGGATTTCGTTCTCATGCAACTTTTTCTACTGTCGTTGCTGGATCTTCTACATACTTTTGCTTATCATGTTCAATGCACCTCACCACCTGCTTGGTTGTTTGTGTGTATTCAGCTTTGCCTTAGCTTTCTCTGTTTTTGTTCAGCTGATATTGGTTGCTGCCTTGATGTTCTTGCTTTCTCGAATCTTATTCGGAGGATCAACATAGACCCATTCCATATGACGGTACTTTTTGGTGACACAAAACCTCATTGCAGACTTAAGTTACTGTTTCATTGATCTCTTTCCGATTGTTCTCCATAACTGTTTCCTCTTCGTTTAATTGATCGTGAAAGGCTTGTAACTTGTTGTTGAGATCTATCACTCAGTCTGCCATTATCTCGAAATTAAATCATTATATATCCAAATTAACAATCCTCAAAACTATAACTATTCTGCCATTTGTTTTGACAGTTTCTTCTCATTATATTAATTCGATGTTGTAACGTGTACCAAAGTGCATATGCACCAGAGTACATATACATGATTTTATTTCCAGGTGAAATCCTAATTAGATTTTTAAACCGATATTTTCATCTCCTAAAGTGTGTCAATAGAGGTCTCGATTGTGATATAATTGTCTCTGAAGTTCGTGAAACTAGTCATAAACCTGATGAAATCTACGGTATTATTGAACGATTATCTCCTGGTACGCGCAAACTCGAATTGTTTGGACGTCCTCATAACTTACAGCCTAACTGGTAAGAATCTAAGCATTCAATCAATATATGGTATATATATATATACGCATTCGAACCATGTAATTCAGCGTCTCTAGCCATCGGTTACCATTGTCTCGCGGACCTCAACCTCGTAGTCTACACTTACTTACATTATCAGTGACTACACGAATTCGTCATGTTTCGGCTTAGTAGCCACTAGCTTTCTTCCGGCCACCACTACATCACAAAGCATCACTGTCAAGGCAGTCGGCAGTTAGGAATATGTAACACATGTCCCAACCACCTCATCTGACGAATATTCACTACTACATCAATCGATTCGCCATCTTTGCGTAGTACTCTTTTCTTAATACTAGTATTGCTGACTCCATTGTCTCAGAATACACGAGCACTGCTTTGAAGACGCCTACGCTCGAATACAAGTAACCTACGAGTATCCTCTACTCTGACTGGTCATGTTTCAGACTCGTAAAGTAAGACGGAGAGAACTGCTGGGTAGTCAACTTGTGCTTTGGTTGGCAGACGGATATCTCGCCTACGCCATAAGTGATGCGAGTTGGCAAAAGCCAGTCGAGCCTTTTGCATATGCGATATTGAGCAGTATCATAAATCAGGCGAAGTTTGTAATTTCAATGTCAGAGTTTTAATTAGCAAACCGTCTATCAACCAAGTGGTTTGATATGTTTTACTGTAAGAGACACAATCTACACAACGTCAGTTTTGTTCCTGTTACCAATGACTAGGTTGGACGAATTCAACTAATATCGTAGTATATACGTAAAAACCAACTTACGATTTACATTCTCACATTGTCACTTGCGAACCATTTTAAATCAAATTAACTATAGTTTACTGTTCATTTTAAGTTCTTTATTCTCATAAATGTACACATCGAAATTTTTCCAGTGGCACTTATCTTAATGATGTATTACAATTAACTGACTACTTACTATAGTGTATAGTGTTATGTCTGCTGAGGGGTCTGCTCTCATAACTGAAATGCTGTCATATGGCCACACTGACTTCTCCTCGCGGGAGTGTTTGCGAAATCGAGAGGATGAAAAGCTGACAACAGGCGCTTAAACTGTTGGTGGGTACGGAGTCGCGAATCCCTAGTTCCAAACCAATGGTGTGCGAACTTATTGTTGGTCACTGACTACGTTGGGACCGCATCTCCGCCTTGTTTGTTGGGTCTGTAGGTGACAAGTTTCGGAGAGTGGCTCGGTTCTGTCACCTGGGTAGTATCCTAACCCACACATAGGCGTAAGTCAGTAAGTAACAGAATACTACAAGCCAACTACCATTACCAATATCCCAATGTCTGTAGCAAGTACATTATAGTTAATTCCATAATTCAGTACAAACGAATATTTTTTCATTTCAGTCATATCATAGGTTAATTTATAATTAAAATATGCTAAGTGGGTAGCATGTTTTTACTAATATGTTTGGCGCATTAAATAAACGTATTTGGTTCAAATATGCATAAACACATACCTCCTTGAGTGCGAAAACGTTCGGTTAGGAATCTTTCCTGTAAAAATATTTGAATGAATGAAAAAGATATACTTAAGTCCCCTCACGATTGTAAGAAATCATTCGGAATAGCACCAACTAATACGAAATGTAGGTTCAGGACTTCCTGCCAAGTATACCTCACGAGCTTACTGGGGTTCTAAAATGCATCTACGGTGTTCGGCCCAAGCGTTCTAAGCAAAAGCAATGAATTCTTCCTTTTTAATTCTTATTATATTTTTCGTAATTCGATAAATGCGCCATAATAAACTACACAATGCTATTCTACATATTCAACATGCTTCATACTCTTATTCTTATTTTGCAACAAAAATACAGGATCACACTTGGAAATCAGTTGGATGGAACTTATTTAGTTGATCCAGCAGTTGTTGAAAGATTTAAAAAATATTATCCAAATGGTTTGGATATAGAAGTTAAGTAAAAACCAAACTGTATATATTCTGATTTATCCATATATAATTTCTATTCATAAATTTACTGTATATGTTGCGAAATTATAAGAAATACTGTTGTAAAGAAAAAAACTTATCTAATAAAAAAAAATATCACTTGTTCAAGCTACCCTGTTCATTGGTTGATGAAAGTTATTTCAATGTAAAGAATCTAACTCGCCAGTCGTAATAACTGTGTTTAATCCTTGTTGTATCCATGACATACCTAGTAAATCTTTTGTAGATGGACGTTTTTGGGGATCATAATGTGTACAAGCTTCGTAGATTGCTTGCATTTCAGTACTAGGTGGATTGATTTCATTCTTGGTAAGGGAATTACAGATAAACAGGAAAATAGGAATGAATAAAAATCTCAGCAAAAAGAAATGTAAACCTTGATACGATATAGAAGTTTACAATAACACCATATATATTTCCCATAAGTGATAAATTCGAACTTCCCAGGTTCCCTGACTAGAGAAGCAGGAAGTGAGTACCGATATGATTAAAGTAACCTCGTTGTTCATGAGTAAGAGTACAGAGAATTTAACGAAAGAATTTTTTCGACGGAGGCATTCGGATCTGTAGTTGTTTTGTAAATATTTAGGTCGCATCAGTATGATTCAGTCTCTTCTATCTTTCTACAGACTCATACACATATCAAACTATAAATGTGAATGGATGGCTTAGTTAAATGTATAAAATTGAAAAATCACAGTCATAGGTGTTATTATGAGCGGTTCCGAAGTCTAATTGTGATAAATACTAACCCTCCAAATTAGTTTCTTGACCTGGAAGGCTACCGGATAATATGTACGAACTCTCCTGTGTGTATATACTCGACCTTAGAAAAGGAAGCTATTTATTTTCCGACCAATTAAATGGTTTCGCCATCCGGGACGTTTTCTGGGGGTCATAAAATGGCGTAAGCAAATTGATTCGAGGAGAGTAAATTCACAGAAAGTCACTAAGTAATTTCAAAACTCATCATTTATGGATTTCCGTCAGTAATGACGATAACCAGACGGGCCTAAACTAGATAGTCGGTAACAGCCTACACTGCAAAAGACCTAACGAACTCAGCATATTGGGAAAGGTAAAAAGGGCACATTAACCAGACTCAAATTTTCATACCTGTCTGAAAGACTCAACAGAAATGTACGCTTAACGAAAGTTAGTTAAGTCTCTCTTCTAATTCTGACAAGAGTATATAGACATGTCTGGGTGTCTTACGATCCATTGTCATTCACTGTTTAACTAAAGCTCAAAATTAATATCCAAACTTTTCAGCTAGATGCGAATAAATTGCCACTTGGAAATTTTAGTACATAGCTAGACTTAAGTGATTTTCGCCAGTTGTTGAAGAGTTAGGAGTGGCACATTCCCGACAGTTTCTTGCAAAAGAGCTCCAAGGGTTCGTGTTAAGTACAGAAAGCCAACCGAATGTGGGCGGGTTGAATTCAGTTCGTTGTGACTCTCAAGCATTGGGTTTGCCAACAGGATATGATTCTGTGTACTTCACAACATTACACAATCCTACTTAGGCTCATGTATGAGCAAATAAGCGAGAACCAGAGACCAAAAATTGTACTGGTGGTAGCAGGAAATACAGGTCGTATAAAAGCAAGTCGAATGGAAGATCACTATCGTGCCAAATATGAGATTTACTGAACTCCTGATATAATTCGGTCTAACGTAACTATATAGACTAATGTCGTCTTCTGGCACAATTCGCAGACAATTCGTCTTTGTGTGATTTCGCTGATAGAAAATAGTAAAGAAGTTAGTCGGAAAAACCGTTATTTTTTTTAGATCAAGAGCTCTGAAATCTAATTCTTTCAACAAGATAGTCGATATATCTAGGAAAATATGACTTACGTGGAGTTGAGGGAAATCTAGGTGTAGTATTTTCTTTAGTAATATAAGCGAAGGGGGACATCTTGTGTACGGTGGTTGACCAGTGAACATTTCGTACAAAATAAGACCCAAACTGTATACATCTGAAGACCATGAATATCCTGTAAAATCTTGCGCCAATAATTCTGGGCTGTACCACGCTACTGGGTGGCTATATGATTCACAGTTTGATGACTCATGTAACCTCCAACCACGCCAAGCAACATAAAGGAATGGCAGATCGTTTCGTGCCACAGTGCTCCAGGATGGCGGTAGTTGTGCCATACTTCCCAAGCCACATAGTACCACGGTCACTTTATGAGATTTTGGGTTGGAGTCCAATATTTTTCGTATAAGTAGATGTTTTGAACATAAGCCTCGATGAAGTAAACCACTGTTATGCAACTGGTCAAGGCACAATACTACTCGGCCCATAATGGCACATACCAGTTTTTCGCACAAACCACTACCTTTTTGACGCAGAATATCATGCACTGAGCCATAATCGCTGAGAGGATAATGCAATTTCAGTAAACTTTTGTCCAGACAAACACTGGAAGGGAGACTCAAGAAACTGTGGTCCACTCCAACTGCACTAGAAGTTGTGCAATTGTTTTTTACGTAAGTCGATGACAAATTCCGAATCATGTTCATAAAGTCAAGAAGTGTTGAAAGACTAAATCGATCACAAGCATCCAACTGAATTTCCTTTGACCACAATCGTGAATTAGGATTGATGCGATGCTTGACTGCAGGTTGAATATCAGTTTGCCAAGAGATGACTAAGTTTTCACTTGGCGTACTATCTAACGACGATGATCTGTCCATAAAAACTTTTAGGCAAGATGCTAACTTACATGAAGTCTTCGTCGCATATCATAGCTAATATATTTGAGCCGTCAGCTGAAAGGGATGGATGAAGCGGACGCTGTAGAGAAGTAAGACCACTGCAACTTCAACCTATGGTTGGTTCCTGCTTAGCCAGGAGGTACCTCGTGTGCTGGAGGTGTGTGAAGAGTAGTGTGAGATTATCTGGAAGAACGAACAAGAGAAAAAGATGAGCCGACGAATCAGCAAGCACGTGGAATACACTCACAACAGATGAATTAATAGACAGCAACCAGAAATAAAACCAGCGTGAGATCAAGACAAACTGCTAAACGAAATTAGAAGTTGATAGAGCAAGGTTCCGAATGTTTTACACCACCTTCAAACTGAATCCCACTCACTTATGGGCGACCTTGTAAGACTTGATTAAGAGCAGTCATTCAGATTTTGAGCTGTTGGAAGCTAGTAGCAAAATTAACAGTTTGATCTGGCCTGTAAATTGACAAACCTATTGTAACAGGTTGATTTTTGAGACTAAAAATATAATTAACTTAATTATTTCCCCTACTGCATACCTTACCCTCAATTAAAAGCTAGAATGCAACGTAGTGTACTGAAAATCCTTAACACCAGTCCACTCAGCATCCGCTTCATGTATAGGTCCACTGACCTGTCACCTGATATACCTTTCACCTCTCTCACAATCTTCACTACCAATTAACAAACTAAATTCATCCATATATTACTCAGTTCTGAAATTTTATTCATATTAGCATTAGAACTTTATCCTTATTATTCTCCACATTGCAACTAAATGATCTCCCGTCTAGTAATGTGACGGCTGCTGGTGTGGTGCGAGCTACTTATAAGTAGTACATGACGTGAGCGTCAACGTAATGTCTGGCAACAGAAGATGGGGGGAAGATCAAGAAAGGAAGAGTTAGAAAACAATGAAATTTGTATGTAACGCATGAATAGTAACAATGGATTGATGTTTTGCAACAGGAACAGTCCAGTTCTATATGATGAACTGTTATTTTGCAAATGAACGATTTACGAAATGGTTTTCCAATTTTACTGAGTAACTCTGTAATTTTCGTTAAATACAATTCGGTTGCCCAACCTGTGTTCTCTTTCACTACACTGGTATCCAGAAACCTTACTACCCTGAAACAAACGTTTTCGTTTAAATCCCGAGACATACAAACTCACAACCAACTGCCAACTGACTAGAATTAGACAGTCGAGTGGCTAGACCTCCTTCCATTGGACATTACTGAACACCTGGAACCGTACCGAAAGAACAAGAATCGAGCGCGAAGCAATCAAATTGGTGTACACTAGCTTGTGAAAAAGATATTGGATATTGGACTTACCTTTCTTTCACCTAGTCCTGTGAATCTTCGAGAGAAACCGTCCTCATCAATTCCAATGACTTCTACATCTGTTCTTCGAGGACCACAGGTTAATTTTGAATAACAATGTCTACAGTACCTTACATCTTATGCTTCTTTCATCACATTAACCTCTCCATACCTCTCTTCCATTAACGATATTGTTCACAAACAGAACAAGCATAGTAATAGGGCCCACATTCCTACAACCTTTTCTCATAATATTGCAAGCAACACTTCAGATGTACATCTTGCCTCTCTGAAAGATGAGTACTCACCCTTTGTTACACTAATGTTAATTGGTACCCTAACTGTAGTTCCTTGATTATTTTAAACAATCCTTCACATATCCTAATGACCGAAAGTTAGTCGTTTTCCAAAGTTGTTGACTCATACATTCTAATACAGAACTTTGAACTCTTTAGCTGTGACCAGACACTAAAATGGCTGAGGATTTTCTCATTTATATGTTTTGAAATATCGAAGCAGAAATTTTCAGTAATACCGTCCTTCATAAATTGCATTATTCGATATGGCTCATTGTACACGAACATGAATGTAAAAATCTTGCTGGATGCATGTGTTTTGCTCCAAACACAATCGATCGTTAGACGCCTTTAACTCAAATAACGACGTGTTATATGAGGCACTCTAGTTTACAGATCAAAGTGGCAAAATTGGTAACACATTGACTGTAACAGGATTTTTAGCTCGATAAATATAGTTCGCAAGTATATTTCACTTTAAATTAACAATGTCTCTTACCCTGGAATGTACAACACAATAGTCGGCGCGAGTTATGTCGTTTGCGTTGCGACGAACTACTGCTGGGTGAAAATCAATCCGATTTTATCTCAGGACTGTCTATAACAAGGACTGTTCAGGTTAGTCAGTCTTCTCAATTGCGTTCCCTAGATAATGACTTGACAAGCTCCTGAGTAAAACAAATGTAAATTTCCGAGAACATTAAGGCTAATATTTAACGGGTGGAATGAAGTGCTGTAAATAGAATAAAGAAAGGACCGAGCGTCAGAATGGAAAATATTTTCCTGCAAAGGCGGTTTCTAACTCAACAGATACTTTGCAGATAAATAAAAGGTATGATTATTCAGACTTTTTTGTATTAGAACACTCACTGTACACCTGCCGTTTATGTAGATGAATAAATGAGATGTAAAATAATTACTATGAGATCATCAACAAATTCCGGATTAAAGCTTATTCTCTGTCTTTGATTAACAGAGGGGTTATGAATAGCGATGAGAACGTAATTGTTCCATAGACTCCGAGGTGCAAGTTATTGTATTTGACCTGCATCCTTCCTGTCACTTCAGGTTGCTCGATTATTCTACATGCACGATTCTCGCACTTACGCAAGGTAACTGGCGGAAACAGGTGCCAATGTTTCTGTCGCATAGTCTGGTAGCAGCAAGTCTACGCGATGCGAATGGCACTGTCATTCTTGCCTACCGTACACCACTGTCAACGATCCATCAGAAAGCTTGACGACGGTATCTGTGGACGTTCGTTGCTGCCGATTTCCCCATGGCCGTACTTGGTATTGATTTCTCACAGCACTATGAATTACTATCCTATTCACGTAGACTGCAGGTGATCGAGATTCTGCGCTAAACCTGTCCAGCTTACAAGTGGGGTCCCTTCGTATCTTTCGGATACGCAGTCAACAGCACGTGCCATCTGCACCATCTACGTACGAGACTTCAAAATTTCTTGATCTACTAACTTGCGTGCGCTTCGAATTTGACGTGAACTCCCTGACTCTCTTCCATTTACGGGAAACAACCCACTTTCGGGATACTCTATCACCTCCGAAGCTATAAAAAGATGTCTCCATTCATTGGTGGACAGTCTGTAAATATTTTCGGGCAAACGGAACCATTCCAAGTCAGAACCATTGTGCGGTAGGTCTAGCTGCCTCATTCAACTGCTCTTTTTCTAGTTGCTTCGGCAGCATACATACATCCACTCACTCACAAACACAGGACTTGTGGACAAGTTACTGGATAAACGCAAAGTTACTTACTAATACGGTCAAAGGTAAAGTTACAACTTTGGAGTACTTTCAGGCTCTATTCCTTGTAATTTTATTATATATTACTAAATTTCTTCTTTCCTAAACCCCTTTTTTGTGTATCTTGTATTTTAATTATCTCGGTGTTCACCTCCTAATCTCCCTGGTGTCATGTTAAGTAATAAGGTCGCTAGTACACATTACACTAAAACAACCAGGAAAACTTGTAGAGGCATAAACCCCGGGGTTGATAGTGCGTCGAAAATCCCAATCTCGTGCGAACGGGTTGTTAAAAAACCCAAACGGTCAGTCGGTAGTACGCCTCTTAGTGTCCGTACTTTAGGTCACTCAACGCAGACACCACAGAGGAAGCAAGACACCACTCTTATTCCTAAAAAGACCAGTAAGCTAGTTAAGAATAAGAGAAAAAGACGTTCCGAGGCTCAGTCGACACGGTCCAACGTTCAGAAATAGCATAAGGATGACTGTTTTGCCTGCTTATTACCAGTCAAAATCGGCGACCGTGCTTTCGAATACAACTTCTGTAGTACATGGGTACATTGTCACTGAGACACTACAGCACCTAAAGAGTAGTACGGATTCATGCTGAGTCATCCCTGCCCATGGTTTTGGTACATTTGCCCTCGGTGTAGAGTATGTGAGGCCCTGACAAAGCCACAGTTCCCACTCAAAATCAGCCCTAAAGTCCAAACGAACAAACCAAAATCGCCTGGCACTAAACCAGTAAAACAAGTGACCAAGGCTACCACAACCCTGTCTTACACACCGACAAAACTTCTGGTTGTTGTTAACCCCCCAGTATCTGCTAGCAATACAAAACAGTGGGTGAACGTGAAGAAGGGAAAGAGCAACACCCCGACTCACAAGCGGCTACTACCCAAGAACAGGGACGGCAGAGCGAACTCACTCATTTTAGTTAATGTCCCAGTATCGGAAGAAGGCTTGCTAGAAAGTAGGGCTGCCTTCGACAAAGAGCAATGGGATAAACACAGCAGTTAAATTAAGTATAAGAGTCAGTTTCTGATTGCATATTTACACCACGTCACTGACAGAAACAGTATTATACAGCCACATTTTCAATAGTAGAGTACAAATAAGGAAGGAAGGTGCACAATAGGTTCTTTTGGCGATTTGCCGAGACCACTAGTGAATTTGTTAGGAAAGGTCATATGGAACGCGCTTGATACGAGCTGTGATCCAGACAGTCATTTACATAGGGTGCATGTTCTCTAGAGTCGCCAAGGATTCCCCACCGTGAATGGGGTTCTAAAAAGAAGAGAGAGAGAAAAGGCAGCAGTGTGCAAGTGTATATATATAATCAAAGCACTACTTAACCTGTCATGTTGGAGCAGTCAATACAGTATAGTAAGTCAAGATAAAATTCATACTGACCACTTAAATTAAATTAAATTAAATTATGGGAATATAAGAATATAACACACAGATAAAGGAGTACAGCAAAAAGAAGAAAGAGTTGTGCAGTGTCAGGTGGATAGAAGAGAAGTCGAAGTAAGAAGCTGGATTTATGTACGTTGAAATCGAAATTCTAGTTGAAAGAGTAGAGTTTGTAAAAAGAAAACTTTGATGAACAAAATCTCGCACTGTCTAACTGTTCTTTTTTAATTATTATTATTATTGAATACCAACCTCTAAGTCATACTGTAAGCGCGTGAGTAAGAATGTTGCGGGCGTCTCGACAGAATAGCAACCTCAGCATAGTTTTGGAAACATGAACCACAGAAGTAGCAAGCGTATAAGAGCAACCTCAGTGTTACTGATTAGTCGTCTCATCAATCTAGAGAGCCGAAAGCAAACAAAATGTTCTGCCCCACAAACATGGATTGTTTGAAGTTATCGCCCACACCATCAATGTTTGCTGGTCAGTAACTCCACCCTCCCTCCTTTTTTGTTGTTAGGCTCATGTTAAATGTTTAAAAGAAGCTATTGAGTTCTACTTGGAGTTCTATGTCTCGCATCCTGTTGAGAAACACTATTTCTGCAAGTTCCTGTCACAAACTCGTCTGGCTGTTACAACTTATGACCTATTGGTTAGGCATCAATGCTATACACTTAACAGTTATGGAGAAATAGTAAGAATTTTCAAACAAGATATAAGCATTTAGAATGTAGTGAGGAAGATGTACTTAACTAGCTAAGCAGGAGATATAAAGAGTATCACGGTTAAAAGTTGGGCAATAGATAACACTAAGGGGCCAAGGTAAGTCAATAGCGTGTAAGTGAGAACAGTATAATTGATAATAGGCAATGTGGAACTCACACAGTTGTAATGGTGTTGATAAGGTTGCGCCCAGGAGAGTAGAGTGCATTCTAATCAACCAGTTTACAGTTGAACAATGTCGATCGACCCAATGAATAGAGTAACCTGTCTATTTCAAATAAAAACTAAAGAGATTTATATTCAACTAGAAAAATTAGTGCTACTTGGGAGTGTAAAAATAACTAAATAAGACGCAGCACTGAGTTCATTGTGTTTGAAGTATATGCAGAGCTATTAATATGAAAGCAGGGTGCGAGTGAGTTCACGAGCGCAGAAGAGTTAGTGCAACTGAGAGCATCATTAAGAAGTTGAACAAACTCATTTAACCCACTTGCCAAGCCCGTCACATCCTACGTCTATCAAGTCACCACGTCTGATGGCTGTAACATTTAGGAACCGGGAAGACCTGACTGAAACACTCCAAGCTTGGTACAGTTCGAGGAACGATCTGTCTATCCACATTAGATGTTGCGAAAGCCGAACTGGATCTGTGAGACAACAACAGGGAGGCCGAAATGAACGCACAAAACTGATAGTTAACCTCGGTCAACTACTCCTGGCACAAGACACGATTGAACCAACCGCACAGGCAAAAAACCTGCAGAGGCCAGTTCCCACAGAACTGACCGATTCGGTTTGAATAACTTGTCTGACAATCCGACAAAGGCTGCTGCTGGAGAAGTGCACCAGGTGCTGAGACAAACCACCAAGTGGAGATTTCAATACCCCATATCTAAATCTCAGCAATCAGAGTATAAATTCCACTGGTTGGTTCCAAAGACAACTTGGTCCAGCCATTAGAAGCTTTGGGTTGACTGAGCACGTAGGCACTGCCAACACGTGGACTAAGGAAGGGAAGTCCTCAAACCTGGATTATCTGTTAACGAATGACCAGCTCCTGGTTGAGGATGTTCATGTGCATACACCAATAGGTAGTAGTGACCATGGCACAGTCTTGTTTAACATGGTCATAAACCAAACACTCACACAGGACCATAACGAGCCCTATTGTTGCTACATCAAAGCAACCTTTACACTTATGAGAGAGGTCCTCCTAAAGCTCCATGGCCACGGGAGTGGTGGAGGCAGGCAGTAGATGATCACTGGCAAACAATGGGAGATAAAATCCAAAACGCTGTCGTGGACAATGTACCTCAGTCACACCACACACTCAGGAATAGAAGAACCCGGGTTAGGCGAGGTACTGAACGCTTGCTGCAGGCGAAGAGGAGAGCCTGGCACAAGTGGAAGGTCTCCTTGAAGGATTCCGATCGCAGTTCTTACTTTGCTTTGAGAAACAGATGCAATACCAAAGTTTGAAGTGACAGGAGACAACTTCAGATGAAGCTAGCTGCCATAATAGAGGCAAACCCGAAGCATCTGTTTAGGTTCATGATAAAAAGAAAACCTACGAATCAGAGATTGTATTCTCTCAAAGGACCGAATGGGGAAGACCTCACCAACCTAGAGATGGCTGAGATCTTCAACACTAACTTTTCTGAACAGTTAAAAAAGGCAGCCACATGTTCAGAGTACTACGCCAACCCACTGCCAGATGACGGCTTAGAGAACATCCGTATCACTCCTGACTTAGTACTAAGGAAACTAAAATCCGTACGCCCAGGTAAGTCACCAGGTTGTGACAAAATCCGCCCCACAGTCTTGAAACCATGTGCTGAAGTCCTCTGTTCACCGATATGCGACATGTTTAGACATTCACTGGAGTCACACCAATTCCCAGCTGAATGGAAACAAGCTACTGTCTCCAATCTTCAAAGGAAAGGACCCAGCATGTTACACACCTGTCGCACTACTACCAATGCTATCAAAGATTATGGAAGGCCTAGTGGACGAACAAATGAGGGAGTACATGGATAAGAATAAAATACTCCATGAAGCTCAACACGGGTTTCGGAAAGGCAGGTCGTGTGCATCAAATCTTCTCATCGCATGGGACAGTTGGACATCCTGTTTGGACCGTAAAATACCGGTGCACGTAATATTTCTCGGCTTTGCAAAAGCCTTTGACACAGTATCCCACGCAAGCCCAATCGAAAAGGTTGTGGAAATGGGCTTCACTGACCCACTCCTATCTTGGTTCAGAAGCTACGTTGAGAATAGAAAGTTTCGTACCAGGGTAGATAGAGTGTAAGCGATCTGGCGAGTATCCACATCGGGAGTTTCACAAGGGAACATCTTAGGCCCACTTCTCTTCCTGATATTTATTAACGACTTGTTAGTCTAAGTTAGCTCATCGGCATTGATCTACGCAGACGATGCGAAGATCTAGAGGTTCATAAGAAGCGAAGAGGATTCGACTGAGCTTCAAAAAGACATTACATCTATTGAGAAATGGGCAGTGGAAAACGGTTTAAAACTAAACCGACTGAAAAACCATGTCATGTATATTCTGTCCCACATGAGGTGAACGATAAACACCCTCAATGGAAGTCCGCTCACTAATGAGTTGTCAAGGTGCGATATCGGTTTAATAACCACAGAAAGCCTCCACACGAGTCCGAAGTATTTAGGCGACTCAGCCAAGGCAAATGCGACTCCTCACTTTATGCGAAGACAACTTGGTGCTATCACCCCGCAATTATATTCAACACTATTTAAGACGTACGCGCGCCCACACCTGGAGATTCACAATGTCCTCGCACCCCGTCTGCTTAAAAGAGACATAAATCTCTTGGATCGAGTGCAGAGACGAGCAACCAAATGGGTGATAGGTTTGAAAAATAAGCCTTACGAAGATAGACTCCAGCTGTTGGGATTATTTCCACTGAGCTACAGGAGAATTAGGGGTGATCTGATCATGGCGTACAACATATTGAGCACGCCAAACCATCCGAATGTGAGCATCTTACCGATGCATCACCACTATTCCTCTCGAGGGAGTCCTCGGAATATTGTACATCAAAGAGCGAATACTCAGATTCAGCCCCTTTAGTAGACAGCTTTAAGAAGAGACTTGATGATAACGTTCTGACACACTGACTATCATCTCCCTCTTGGACAAGATGTTCATGATGCATATCTTGAGACCTGCTAGTTGTTATCATTGCCATCTCCTCAGATCACTTACTTAATCTACCTCGCCTCTCATCTCTGCTCCGTCCCCCTTGCTTACACTACGGTCGTCTCTCACAATCTTCACTACCAATTAACAAACTAAATTCATCCATATATTACTCAGTTCTGAAATTTTATTCATATTAGCATTAGAACTTTATCCTTATTACTCTCCACATTGCAACTAAATGATCTCCCGTCTAGTAATGTGACGGCTGCTGGTATCTAGAAACCGTACTACCCTGAAACAAACGTTTTCGTTTAAATCCCGAGACATACAAACTCACAACCAACTGCCAACTGACTAGAATTAGACAGTCGAGTGGCTAGACCTCCATCCATTGGACATTACCGAACCCTTGGAACCGTACCGAAAGAACAAGAATCGAGCGCGAAGAAATCAAATTGGTTTACACTAGCTCGTGAAAAAGTTATTGGATACTGACGACGTAAGATCCCCAGAACTTACTTGATAAATGTCCTAATTTTGAATTTTATGTTTTCAAAAATCGGGCTGATAAGTTTACCTTGAGATTACATTTCCAAACCTGTTATTAGTTGATGTAATATTTTAGTACGCTATTTCTGTGGCTCTCCCAAGGACGTTTCTGTCATGAATAAATAAACTCGATTTGTGTTCTTGGCACCCTCATATTCCTGATTGCTTGTAGAATGCAGTTTCTACGCCATATCATGACTTTTTGATATCGTTAGCAGGGCCGAGGATAACGGAATCGGAATAGCCTATTGTGAAACTGGATCATTTGTCTTCGCTCTCGTTTACCGACTAAGGTGAACTTGTAAAAGTTTCAAGAACATCAGTTGACAAGCATAACATTACTTTCTCCTTTCTACAGAAAATGCCTGGTAAACAATTACATGAATTTTGCGTAATCTTAAGGCGGAGTATATATATATATATCGTCAACTGCAAAGTTGAACTTTGTACATAAGTACAGAAGATCAAGATGCCATTCCACATTAGCACAGAGGTGTAATTGTCAATTCAAAGCCCATAGTAGTAGAGGTAGTAAAAGTATTAGAAGTATTCGTAAAGATTAGGGTTCAAAGATGTTATTCGAGAAGTAAAATTCAGTGAGGTAGATTTAGAAAGAGAAAGATAGAGGTAATGAGGAATTCCGAAGTCAAGAATTTCATAGAACACAAAGAATAAATGCACCTGAGCCATCGCAGACGATTTCGAGCCATGCCACTCAGGGTCTGTAACCATTGATTATTGTCATCTTGTGGACCTCAACCAGATAATTGACACATACCGACACGACTCAGTCCACTTGTCAGTGACTTCATGCATTTCTGCCATGTTTTGGTTTGACTGCCCCTAACTTCCTTCCAACCTACTCCTACACTACAAAACAAAACAAAACGCCATAAATAACGCAGGTTGGCAAAAGCAAATCCATTCTTCTATATCGGTGCTAGGACATCGTCAGTCACCAGGCCATTGGCACTGATGAGATTCTCCAGATAAGCGAAGCGGTCTACACGCTCGACTATTTCACTAGTTCAGGTTGTCGATGATGATGCCAAGATATGTGAAGGTGTTAACGTCCTCCATGGCATCTCCATCAAGCGTGATTTTGTTGGTCCATGTTGTGTTACATCGGTGAGAGAAAGCAACCTTGCCTGACAACGGTCTTCACCTCGAAAGAGTCTGTCAGCTGTCCTCCGTGCACGATTTTGCAGTTGAATCCATCATTAGAATTCCGTATGATGTTAACTATCTTCTCAGGCACACCGTAGTGTCGAAGAAGCCTCCATAGTGTTTTCCTGTCCACGCTATCGAATGATTTCTCGTAGTCGATGAAACTGATGTAGAGTGGTGAGTTCCATTCAATTGATTGTTCCACAATGATCCGTAATGTAGCGATTTGGTCAGTACATGATCGATCCTTACGAAATCCGGCCTGTTGATCTCGAAGTTGGGCGTCTACGAAGTCCTTCATTCTGTTTAACAACACCCTGTTGAAGACGTTGCCTGGTATTGAAAGAAGAGTGATGCCTCTGTAGTTCTCACACTTGCTGAGATCGCCTCTCATTGGTATTTCGATGAGGTATCCTTCTTTGCAATCTGATGGTACTTGTTCCTCATACCAAATCTTCTTGAAGAGGTTGTGAAATATTTTTGCAGTTGCTTCTACATCTGCTTTCATTGCCTCTGCTGGAATGTTGTCTGGTCCTGCTGCTTTGCCGCTCTTGATTTGTCTGATGGCTATACTGATCTCCTCAATCGTAGGTGCGCCAATATTAATTGGGAGATCCGTGGATGCTGCTTTGATGCTCTTCTTCACCTCCCTGTTTGCTTCTGTGTATGCAGCTTGTGCGGTAACTTTCTCTGCTCTTGTTCGGCTGACATTCATTTCTGCCTTCTTGTTGCTCCTTTCTTCAATTTTTGCAAGAGCAGAGATCCATTCAACAACAGAGATCCATTCCTTAAGATGGTGCTTCTTGTGAATTGCTTGCCTCTTTGATCACTTCCCAATTGTTCTCCAATGTTGCTTCCTCTCCATTGATTAGATCCTGTAAGGAATGGAACTTATTGCTGAGGGCTATCTTGAATTCGTTGAGTTTTACGGTATCCCGAAGAAAGGCTGTATTAAACGTCTGTGGTGTTGTCTACCCCGTTATGCAGTGCTTCTTTAGTTTCAGTTTCATTTTGGTGACTGGCAAGTGGTGATCTGAGGCTATATCGGCTCCTCTCTTGGTTCTCACATCCTCCATGGTCCTTCTGAACGTTTTGTTGATACAGATATGATCAATTTGGTCTTGAGTAGTGTGGTCCGATGAAATCCATGTAGCTTTGTGAATGCGTTTGTGCGGGAATATTGTGCCACCGATGACCAGTTTGTTGAAGGCACATAAGTTTGCAAATCTCTCACCGTTTTCGTTCCTTTCTCCCAGTCCATGTCGTCCCATGATGTCTTCATATCCAGTGTTGTCCATTCCAGCCTTGGCATTCAGGTCTCCCATCAGAATCGTCAAATCCTTTGATGAGCATCTGTCGACGATTGACTGCAGCCTTTCGTATAATTGATCTTTAACGTCGTCATTGTAGTCATTGGTAGGTGCATAACATTGGATGACGTTCATTGTAATGTCCTCTTTCTTCGTTTTGAAGAATGCTTTAATGATCCTCCGCCCATGAGATTCCCATCCTATCAGTGCCTTTTGTGCATGTTTGGACAGCATCAGTGCAACTCCTTGTGTATGTGAAGCGTTTTCCTCTTCATGACCAGAGTATGACAGCAGTTCCCCTGAAGCTAGTCTCAGTTGTCCTACCTTTGTCCAATGCGTTTCACTGATGCCGAGCACCTCGAGGTTGTATCTTTTCATTTCTGCCGCAACTTGAAATAGTCTTCCAGTCTCCAACAATGTACGAACGTTCCATGTACCTAAAAAAATGGTTGCTCTGGTTGTCAGAAGAGGCATCGGCCCCGTGACTTCCGAGGGAACTTGGCTTTCATCACGCGACGTCATAATTCTTCCTCCAACTCCCAGGGCAGAGTTAAAATGGTTTGAATTATTTTTTCTGGTTAGCGTTTCTTGGCAAGCTAGTTTTTTGACGGGATAGGGTCGCCAAACCCATGCCCAAACCTCCTACTTTTTCCTGGCTTGGGACCGGCAGTAGCCCCGAAGGAACTACTGGCGGAGTTTTGGACAAACTGAGCACATAATTTATTAGAATTTAAAGCAATCATACCCTCGAGGCTTATCGTTGATAGTACATCAAGAAGCCATGAACAGTTTTCGTTAGTCTTCAGATTTTGCTAAACACAAACAATGTCAGCGATTTTAAGCAAATTTAGTATAAAATAACTCATCTGATCTTTAAAAATTATTTCAATTCTGTTACTTTTATATTTAAGGAACATAGATATATTTACAGTTCTATCATTTCTTACTAGTAACCACGATTACCATTAGTCTTGTACACAATAAAGGCTAACTAAGAACAATTGACATAGCAGAATAACATGAATTGATTTTATTTCGCGGTTTCTCGTCAGCTGCTTACACCCTTAACATAATAGTATTAACCCGTAAAAACCAATGTACAGACTTGATATAATAAGTTCAAAAAAATCTCATCCGTGAAGATTCTTGGAATGAACAATACGTATGGGTGAACTATATGAGTTTATATTCATGTGCTTAATAATGTGAAATTTAAAGGTTGAATAAAGGAATATTCTAGAATAAGTACATCAAAACAGTATTATTTGGAAATAGGATATTAATGGTACAGTTATGTAACTCTTGTAGCAAAATTGATCAACCGAGTACAGATCAGATAAGAAACGAAGATCAATAATTAGTCACAGAAAATTATGATTGAGCTCGGCATTGTAAAGATGGTCCCTTTTGAATCCGTAGATTTGCTTTGAATATGCTTATGGCAAATGCTTCAGCGAACTCTATTAAATCTGATGTTCGTTGTTGATTAATTCTCGTGAAGGACCTTTAAGTATCGACAACATGACCACTGTCAAGCAAATGGCATGCAATTGATTAGCTAAATACGTGTTGTCCTCGCAGTCTAAGTCTCTGTGAAATGCGCTCAGAGATGCAGACACTTATTGTCCTTTTTGTTATTCCGGGTTTGTACTTTGGCACGTACATGTAAACTAGCAGACAACTGTTTATAAACCGTTTAATTTGTGAAAGACGGTTTCGCTAATTTTCTAATATTTAGCTCTATACAATAGGATTTCCATAATGTTTGTTTCAAAAATCTTGACTTTGATGTTCGTTGACAGTTGTTTTGAGTCTTATTTGATTCACTCATTTCAAACCCTGCCAGGCTGCATTTTTTTTCGCTTCCTTAGCTATTTTAATGGTCCACTCAGTTTCTCAGATGATGCGAACGTTCTGTCTACCAATGTTACTTGTTTCTCTGATTGTCAGGTCGGGCATCGGCTCCGTGACTTCCTAAGAAACTCGGCTCTTACCACGGGGCGTCACAACTCCTCTATATGAAGACCCTTCAACTTCCAGGGCAGAGTTTAAATGCTCTTTCCTGTTTAACATTTTGTAACAAGTTTGTTTTCTACTGGTTGAAATTACTGAGCCCACCTCGAACCCTTGTCCTATATTCAGGCTTAGAACCAGTGGTAACTCTAGAATTGCTCCATGCGGAGTTAAGTTTGATCACTTACACAGTGTATAGGAAGCCCTTTCAATTTGTTTGTACTACATAAAAAAGACATGTCATAACTTTATTTGATCAACCGTGTATGCGTTTGTGTCAGTATGATGAGTGCATATGTGCATCTCAATTGTTTACGTATCCTAGAATTGGTTATGAGCGTGGGCAATCAATAACTTTATCCACACATTGATTAACACGCATAAAATACACAGACATGCTCCTCACTAATTATTCATCAACTTACTCTCTAGTGTGCTTGTATGTCTTGTGAATCCGATTATTCGTCAACAATAACTGATGTTCTAGTTATCTAATTATTCTTTATCATATTAATAACAATACTAGGAGAATTAGCCTCAAAAAGTACACCGTTAACGGGACGATAGATTTGAGTCAAAAGTATATGGTGGAAATAATCACTTCAAGTTTCATCTATTTAGATTGTTCTGTGATGTATCTGTGAAACTTCTTCACATTTTTCGGTTAGCATTCATATCGTTTGGCATTTCAGAAGCTTAAAATATGTTGTAAAGTAATCATCAAATATTATATCTTGAATAATTAAAATTCTTTCCTGTGTGCAGTTTCGACTTTCCATGATTCAAACTAAGCAATCACTTTATAATTTTACTGGCATAACTTACAGTTGCTGGTAATACCACAAATGCATGCATTCCATTTTCTTTTAGATCCCAAATTTTCAAGTTATTCTACACATTTTATTCCTGCGAAGACGTTCATTATTCTCAAGGCATATTCTCTGTATGTAATCCTTTTTGTCGTCGCTGACACTTACTACTTCTAACACTGGAACATACACTTGACTTTATAATTTCATGTTGCTATACTAATATGGTGGTTTGGCAACTTGAAACGAGTCACATATATATTGGCACTACATTGTGGATAACTAACTAACTAACTGGTACATCTATCAACACTAACTAAATTCGATGTCCAATTTCAATCAATCCACAACATTGGGCGACCTAATCCATTGTCTTTAATGGGTAAATGCTTCATATCGAACATTATCACCATCGGATGTCAGCTCAGTGGTCAAGCGGTTAGACATCCGCACCCAAGACTGAAGGTCCTGGGTTCTGTTCCTGCTGCAGTGGGTGGTGTATTTGCACTCCCGGTGAGCTTCATACTAGTCTAACATCGATCGACTCATGATTTCGATAATAATCAATAATATCGGTCTGACAGGAAAATTAGGTATATGTATTTTTGTCAGTCAATACAAATGAGGTAGCTTGAATCCTCTAAAATCCAATAGGTGATATGTGATATTATCAATTAGTTTCTTTTTTAAAAGCTCTTTTAATTTCTTCGTACCATGTCATTCTGCTGTCTGTATCTTTCTTCGATCAACCAAATAAAAATCTTGTTGGATCATTTAGGATCACGACTCCTCAGCAATATGCAATCATACCTTGTTGCGGAGCGAACAAAACAACTTCGTGTTTCTCAGAAAGCGCTGAAACTTTAAACCACTAAATTAGCATTGGATGGTCAAGTTGTCTAGACCTAATCAGTTTGCAATATTTCGCAAACATCTTTCGATGCATAACCGTCTCACACGACTAAGCTTCACTAATCATGGCTTCTCATTAAAATTTCAAGCGAATCCCTTATTAATTGGTTACTAGCCACTGATCTATTAGGCAAGACTATCTTAGTTACTGATTATTTTTGCCAACTACTGATAAATTCAGGTAGAACCAACCAGAATGGTTGTCATATTTTCCTTTTTATCTGTCGTTTAGGTAAATGAGACCATTTTCATAGAACTCATATATTCAATGTATTGTGCAGTGAAATAAAATTTCTTATGGGCAATATTGATCATAAACATTCTCAGAGGAACTGAATGCATACAAAACAGGATTTCCATCATACTAATCTGTTCAGAATTATTCACTGTAATCAAATATATGGTAATGAATCAAGCTAATATTATAACAATTATTGCTAAATCTTTAACCATCGATCTACATAATTGAAGTCAGTGTTAAGGATACTGTAATAATTTTTATGCCCTTTTTCTTCCAAATTTTGGTTTAACTTATCAATCTAACAATTTATTTAAGAACTGTCACTCAACCATTTGTATATTTACAAGCGCCGAATGCCCTCAAACTTAGTATTCTTACTGTGAAGCGTGATGACTTATACACAACCATTAGATATTTTACATTTAATTGGTTTTGTCCTTTCATATCGAATCATATTATCTGCCTAATGTTTTCTACTACACTGGCGTCTATCTTGATAATTTCATTTTGATGTACTGATATAATGTTGCATCGTTAATCAATTTGCACTTATACCACATTCTACGTAGCATTTGATTGACCGACTAGTAAAATCAAATTTAACAGGACAATATGTGGGTTCCAGATACTATGTTACACAACGTGAAATTATTTGTATTCATTCTTTATCTTACTTCACAAATTCACTTTAACAAATGATTCTATTCAATTTGATCATCTGATTTCATTTCTTAACTAGTACAAGTGTTGTGGATATTACTCTCAACGTGGCTTATAAGTATTAATTGCCGGTGTCGCCTAGATGATACTACTGAAGAGTGTAGGATCCAGATGTGCTTTGAAGGCTGGAAGAAGACAGGCAAGAATAAAGTTGTTTTGCAATGGAAGTTTAATGAAAGGTGTATATATACTTTACTAGTAAACTGTGTCCTCTTTAAGTAAAGGACTTATTCCATCTGGTCTTATAATCTTCATTAATTACACCAGTTTCTCTATTATTCAAAACTTACGTGATTATTTCAACATTTAAATTAAAAAATAAGTGAGTGAGAAAATAACTGAAAATGACTCATGCCCTACTGCCTAATTATCTTGACAGAAATTAATCTTAATCTGATGAATCATATTAACTCGGAAGTCTCACATGATAATGATAATTAATATATTATGTTATTGTATTGATTATTCATACTTTCACTGGTTACATGTAATCATAAAGAAACCTTTATTGAAATAAATTTCTTACTATTTAAAGCTTGTCAACGAGATGTATATGTAAGTGTTGAAAAAAAAAATAATTACACCTACAACCTGAACTTGTTATCTAGATCTAATGTCTAAAAAATCAGCATTAAACCATAACTATTCTCTAGTGTAAGAAGAGTTAATAACAACACCATCGATACATATTTATGTCAGATCATATGTTGTCCAATATTACTGGTGAAATGAACAGAATTAACTGGAGAAAGCCGGATTCTATCGATATAACTGTATTGCTATATCCTTCCTGTTATTACCATATTGAAGAAAATAGTGGATGACATTCACATATTTTATAATAACAGTGAGAAAATCCCAAAAAATCTAAACAACCATTTGAATATAAACTTGTCTTTAGTTAAAAATTACACAAAAATAATTTATACCAAAGATATGTTTTGTAGACAAAACCAGAGAAAAAAATATTTATTGATTATTATTATTATTATTTTAAAATCAAGTCTATTTTTTGATGAGTTAAAAAAAAAATAAATAAAGAAGCGACAAAAATCATTGACAAAAGGAAGTGAGCAAATTGAAAATGAGAAAAGCAATCCATAACACAATGATGCAATGCTATTTTTGTTTTTTATTTTTGAATTATAAAAATCATGAAATAGAAATAAATAAGCATTATATTGATATGTATGTGTATATTGAGAATAGATAGAATATATGTTGACTGTCAGTAATCAATCATAACACATTTATTGAAAATGTCACTTAGATGATACTTGGAACATACCAATGCATTCTAAAGAACACTAAAATGGAAAAATTGAAATGATAACAAGAGAGAAGGAAAGAGGAGCGGGGTTGGGTTGGTAAAAGATAGATGAATTTCATTGTGAATAATAAAATTCATTAATAAGCAATACTTTGAATTAATTGTAGGCGAATTTTCAAATTGAAAATAGAATGAAAATATGAAGCATCAATGAATTATCCACATCGTTCTTGTTTATTTTAAACATATATATTCATAGACAGAATAAATTATTTATGGAGACAAAGTGTCATGAAGTATAAAATTCATAAATCAATATATAAATAATGATAATAATAACGCTGTAAATACATGTTATACATAGCTCTACTATAAATATTACTCTACTGTTCATTTGATCGTTAATGTGTTGTTATGAATACGAATAATATTAATATGGTTATCACAAATGAATAAGTGAACAAACAAACTTAATCTAAAATTACTTGATGATAATCGTTTTAAAAAAACTCGTCTTTTTATATCATGATGAGAAAAAAATTAGTTTAAAACTAGTATAGCACAGAAAGTATGTGTTAAATAGAGAAAAGTGAAAAAGTATTTAATATTATCTCTACAAAAACATAATAAAGAATTATTATCATTGACAGTAATAAGATCTTTATAAATGGAAGCTCAGTAGATAGGTATATAAGTTTACTATTGCAATTAGTTGTTGACATAAGTACTACTATTGATCAAAGCAATATTAGTAGCATGAAATATAGTCTTGATATCTATAGCTTCAAGTCTACAATAGAGCATCTACCATAAATAATAGATTTTCATTATAGATATCCTGTTGCGCCAATTATGATATGGTCAGTTAAGTTTTGGGGAGGGAACAGTTCCATATAAAAAAACTAGAAAAAAAAGGGGGATAAAAAGGCTAATAATGAGGATAATTTAGTAATGAACATGAAAGTTATAGATCATTTGTGATTAGTTTCATGAAAAAAAAACCAACCCAAAAATAACTTCAGTATCAAGTATTCAATGTAAGGAAAATTGTTATTGATATGCTTGTCACTAGGTAAGCTTGAAGCTATTACGAGTTCACCTTAGTCGATAAAAGCGAACGAGACAATTACTAGCGTCCAGATAGGCTACCTTGAATCCCAAGCTGAAGACAGAAGGCTTGTAAGTGTAGAAAGTATATTCTACAAACACCCAGCAATCACAATACAATCAAGCATACAACTGTAACTTCAGCCTTTGGTTGGTTTGTGTTTAAGCCGAAGGTACCTTGTGTGCTAGGGGGGGATGTGAGGAGCAGCGTATGAGATTATCTGGATGAAGAAAGAACCAGAGAAAAAGATGAGCCGACGACCCAGTAAGCACACAGAATGCACTTACATGCAATATACAAATAAACAGACAGCAACCAGATATGAAGACACCGTCAGATTAAGACAAACTGATAAACGAGACTAGGAGTTGATAAAGTAAGATTTCGAATGCGTTACATAACTCTCGTTTATTTATACATCATAGAAACGTCCTTGGGATAGTTACGAAAATAGCACACTAAAATACACAGCAGTCAATCACAGCCATGGATTTTCCTGGTGGGAAATGAAATCTCAAGGTCAACTGATCGGCCCATGCTGGCAAACGTGAAATCCAAAATAAGGCATTTATCAAGCGATTTTTGGGGATCTAACATCCCCAACACTCCTCCCCTTTTCAACAGTGTGTGCTCCTGGGGTTAGCTTGCATCTTGACTGTCGTTCGCCGCTGTCCGAGTGGATATTTTCGGGAACGAAGAACGGTTTGCTGCTGAGTTTCTTCTCGTGGCGGGGCTGCCGGTAGGTTGAAGGTATCAAACAGGATGTCAAAGGGGAAGTTTTTCTGTTCTTGATTGGAGATCTGGAGCTAGCCGTCTGCGTATCTGATTTCGATGACATGACCATTTATCACCTCCTACCTCTTCTTCGTACATAACTCGACCAACTCTTCTGACCACTCTCGCTTCCGCCCAAGGACCATGGTTCGTTCTGTAGTCGCGGGCAAACACAGGGCATCCTACTTCGCAGGCGGATTGTCTTTGCGGCTTTGTCTCTACTGGTGTTGGTGCATTAGTCGGATGCATCAGGCTGTAGATCGTTTTCAATCTTCCCATCAGGATTTCTGCTGGGGACGTTTGCTCCGGTAACAACTCATTTGGTGTTATTCGATAGACGTTCAAGAAATTTTGCGACGCGTCGGCTGGTGTCCCCTCCCATTTTGACTTAACCAATGCTCTTTTAAAAGTATCCACAAACCTTTCCGCTTGCCGATTCGATTGCGGGTGGTATGGTGGTGAGCGTAAGTGCTTAATGGCTAGCCGTTGGCAGAAAGTTTGGAATTGTGTGGAGGTAAATTGAGAGCCTTTGTCAGATACGATCACATCTGGTATGCCATTTCGACATGAAATTTCGGTGAGGAGCTGTATTGTCTTAGTTGCTGTGGGCGGCATTACGGGGCTGATTTCTGGCCATTTTGAGAAGGCGTCGACCACAACTAATTACATAGTTCCATTGATTGGACCAGCGAAGTCGACATGTATCCTGGATGCTCAGGTTTGGGTCATGAAACCGGCGGAATTTCGGCATTCATCTTTGCCGCCTGCTGACACCGCATGCATTTTTCAACCAACGCTGTGACATGTTGATCCATTAGTGGCCAGTATGCATAACTCCTGGCTATGGACTTCATTCGTTTAATCCCAGGATGACCAAGATGGAACTGTCTCATCACATTTGCACGAAGGGATTCTGGAACCACTACTCTTTCACCAAACATCAAACAATCGTTAACGATGCATAATGATTCCCGCCGCTGGTACAGTTGCTTTATTTCACCATCAAACTTCTTCGACGGCCAACCGTTAGTGACACATTTTATCGTCCTTTTGATGATGGGGTCGTCTCTAGAAGCATTTTGTATGTCTGTTGCATACACCGGTAATGCGCGAATCGCGGTTGTCAGATAATATTCATCGTGGTCTTCTACTGACAGAGATGCGATCACTATGTTTTACTCAGTCGCCACTTGATCATTAATGAGTCGTGACAAAGCGTCTGCTTGACCGAATTGTAGAGTGCGTCGATATTGGATTTCGAAATCATACCCCAAAAGCACCAATGCCCATCGCTGAAAATTTGCAGAATGGGCTGGAATGCCAGATTTAGAACAGAATACTGCTAACAGAGGCTTGTGATCTGTGGGGAGCGTGAATCTCCGACCGTACAGAAACTTGTGGAAACGGCGAACAGCAAACATAAGGGCAAGAGCCTCTTTCTCTATTTGACTGTACTTCTTTTCTGCTGGGGTTAATGTACGGAATGCATGCATAACGGCTTTTTCTGACGCGTCTGGAAACTGATGCGAAATAACAGCACCTAGGCCATATGCTGAAGCATTGCTTACTCTGTTGTCCCATAATATACGAGCAATGCTTCGAAGACGTCGATGATCGAAGATAAGCAACCTACGAATGTCTTCTATTCTTACCGGCCACGTTTTGCATCCATACAGTAGGGCAGAGCAAACTGATGCCCAGTACACTCGTCCTTTGGTTACCAAACGGATATCTCTCCTACGCCATAAATGACGCGACCGTCGGCATCAAAGATGAATCCCAAACACTTTACCGACTGCAATAGAAACTTTCATTTTTCTGGGCGTAACCGGAAACCGTTGTTGCTGATGCGTTGTAGTACCAATGTCGTGCGTTCCCGTAGCTATTCTAACGTCTTCGCAACAATTAAGATATCATCGAGATAAGCTGCAACCCCTGAGATTTCTGATAGGATAATATCTATTAGTTGTTGGAAGATAGATGGGGCACTCCTAACTCCAAAAGGCAGACGATTGTACTAGAACAAACCACGATGAGTATTGATAGTAAACAGCTCTCTTGATGCTTCATCGACTTCAACTTGCAAATAAGCATCAGCTAGATCCAGCTTTAACTCCGCCAGT
>OX103975.1:10859888-10961269 GCA_944470395.2 Schistosoma turkestanicum
CTCGTGGCGGGGCTGCCGGTAGGTTGAAGGTATCAAACAGGATGTCAAAGGGGAAGTTTTTCTGTTCTTGATTGGAGATCTGGAGCTAGCCGTCTGCGTATCTGATTTCGATGACATGACCATTTATCACCTCCTACCTCTTCTTCGTACATAACTCGACCAACTCTTCTGACCACTCTCGCTTCCGCCCAAGGACCATGGTTCGTTCTGTAGTCGCGGGCAAACACAGGGCATCCTACTTCGCAGGCGGATTGTCTTTGCGGCTTTGTCTCTACTGGTGTTGGTGCATTAGTCGGATGCATCAGGCTGTAGATCGTTTTCAATCTTCCCATCAGGATTTCTGCTGGGGACGTTTGCTCCGGTAACAACTCATTTGGTGTTATTCGATAGACGTTCAAGAAATTTTGCGACGCGTCGGCTGGTGTCCCCTCCCCTTTTGACTTAACCAATGCTCTTTTAAACGTATCCACAAACCTTTCCGCTTGCCAATTCGATTGCGGGTGGTATGGTGGCGAGCGTAAGTGCTTAATGGCTAGCCGTTGGCAGAAAGTTTGGAATTGTGTGGAGGTAAGTTGAGACCCATTGTCAGATACAATCACATCTGGTATGCCATTTCGAGAGGAAATTTCGTTGAGGAGCTGTATTGTCTTAGTTGTCGTGAGCGGCATTACGGGGCTGATTTCTGGCCATTTTGAGAAGGCGTCGACCACAATTAATTACATAGTTCCATTGATTGGACCAGCGAAGTCGACATGTATCCTGGACCATAGATGCTCAGGTTTGGGTCATGAAACCGGCGGAATTTCGGCATTCATCTTTGCCGCCTGCTGACACCGCATGCATTTTTCAACCAACGCTGTGACATGTTGATCCATTAGTGGCCAGTATGCATAACTCCTGGCTATGGACTTCATTCGTTTAATCCCAGGATGACCAAGATGGAACTGTCTCATCACATTTGCACGAAGGGATTCTGGAACCACTACTCTTTCACCAAACATCAAACAATCGTTAACGATGCATAATGATTCCCGCCGCTGGTACAGTTGCTTTATTTCACCATCAAACTTCTTCGACGGCCAACCGTTAGTGACACATTTTATCGTCCTTTTGATGATGGGGTCGTCTCTAGAAGCATTTTGTATGTCTGTTGCATACACCGGTAATGCGCGAATCGCGGTTGTCAGATAATATTCATCGTGGTCTTCTACTGACAGAGATGCGATCACTATGTTTTACTCAGTCGCCACTTGATCATTAATGAGTCGTGACAAAGCGTCTGCTTGACCGAATTGTAGAGTGCGTCGATATTGGATTTCGAAATCATACCCCAAAAGCACCAATGCCCATCGCTGAAAATTTGCAGAATGGGCTGGAATGCCAGATTTAGAACAGAATACTGCTAACAGAGGCTTGTGATCTGTGGGGAGCGTGAATCTCCGACCGTACAGAAACTTGTGGAAACGGCGAACAGCAAACATAAGGGCAAGAGCCTCTTTCTCTATCTGACTGTACTTCTTTTCTGCTGGGGTTAATGTACGGAATGCATGCATAACGGCTTTTTCTGACGCGTCTGGAAACTGATGCGAAATAACAGCACCTAGGCCATATGCTGAAGCATTGCTTACTCTGTTGTCCCATAATATACGAGCAATGCTTCGAAGACGTCGATGATCGAAGATAAGCAACCTACGAATGTCTTCTATTCTTACCGGCCACGTTTTGCATCCATACAGTAGGGCAGAGCAAACTGATGCCCAGTACACTCGTCCTTTGGTTACCAAACGGATATCTCTCCTACGCCATAAATGACGCGACCGTCGGCATCAAAGATGAATCCCAAACACTTTACCGACTGCAATAGAAACTTTCATTTTTCTGGGCGTAACCGGAAACCGTTGTTGCTGATGCGTTGTAGTACCAATGTCGTGCGTTCCCGTAGCTATTCTAACGTCTTCGCAACAATTAAGATATCATCGAGATAAGCTGCAACCCCTGAGATTTCTGATAGGATAATATCTATTAGTTGTTGGAAGATAGATGGGGCACTCCTAACTCCAAAAGGCAGACGATTGTACTAGAACAAACCACGATGAGTATTGATAGTAAACAGCTCTCTTGATGCTTCATCGACTTCAACTTGCAAATAAGCATCAGCTAGATCCAGCTTTAACTCCGCCAGTAGAACCTTAGGGGCTACTGCCGGTCCCAAGCCCGGATAAAGGAGGAGGGTTGGACATGGGGTTGGCGACCCCATTCCGTCAAAAACTAACTTGCCAAAAAAAACGCTAACCAGAAAAAATAATTCAAACCATTTTAACTCTGCCCTGGGAGTTGGAAGAAGAATTATGACGTCTCGTGATGAAAGCCGAGTTCCCTCGGAAGTCACGGGGCTGATGCCTCTTCTGACAACCAGAGCAACCATTTTTTTAGGTACATGGAACGTTCGTACATTGTAGGAGACTGGAAGACTATTTCAAGTTGCGGCAGAAATGAAAAGATACAACCTCGAGGTGCTCGGCATCAGTGAAACACATTGGACACAGGTAGGACAACTGAGACTAGCTTCAGGGGAACTGCTGTTATACTCTGGTCATGAAGAGGAAAACGCTTCACATACACAAGGAGTTGCACTGATGCTGTCCAAACATGCACAAAAGGCACTGATAGGATGGGAATCTCATGGACCAAGGATCATTAAAGCATCCTTCAAAACAAAGAAAGCGGACATTACAATGAACGTCATCCAATGTTATGCACCTACCAATGACTACAATGACGACGTTAAAGATCAATTATACGAAAGGCTGCAGTCAGTCGTCGATAAATGTTCACCAAAGGATTTGACGATTCTTATGGGAGACCTGAATGCCAAGGTTGGAATGGACAACACTGGATATGAAGACATCATGGGACGACATGGACTGGGAGAAAGGAACGAAAACGGTGAGAGATTTGCAAACCTATGTGCCTTCAACAAACTGGTCATCGGTAGCACAATATTCCCGCACAAACGCATTCACAAAGCCACATGGATTTCACCGGACCACACTACTCAAAACCAAATTGACCATATCTGTATCAACAAAAAGTTCAGAAGGACCATGGAGGATGTGAGAACCAGGAAAGGAGCTGATATAGCTTCAGATCACCACTTGCTGATCGCCAAAATGAGATTGAAGCTAAAGAAGCACTGGACAACGGGACAAACAACATCACAGAAGTTTAATACAGCCTTTCTTCGGGATACCTTAAAACTCAACGAATTCAAGATAGCCCTCACCAATAGGTTCCAGGCCTTTCAGGATCTACTCAATGGAGAGGAAGCAACATTGGAGAACAATTGGAAAGGGATTAAGGAGGCAATCACTTCAACATGTCAGGAGGTCCTTGGTCGCAAGAGGCACCATCACAAGGAATGGATCTCTGTTGATACTCTTGCAAAAATTGAAGAAAGGAGGAACAAGAAGGCAGCAGTGAATGTCAGCCGAACAAGAGCAGAGAAAGTTAAGGCGCAAGCCGAGTATACAGAAGCAAACAGGGAAGTGAAGAAGAGCATCAGAGCTGACAAACGAAAATATGTGGAAGATCTAGCAATGACGGCGGAAAAGGCTGCAAGAGAAGGAAACATGAGACAATTGTACGAAACAACAAAGAAGCTCGCCGGGAACTATAGTAAACCAGAACGACCAGTGAAAAGCAAGAAAGGGAAAATAATCAGCAACACTGAAGAACAGCGAAATAGGTGGGTAGAGCACTTTAAGGAACTATTGAATCAACCAGCTCCACTGAACCCACCCAACATCGAAGCAGCATCCAAGGACCTCCCAATTAATATTGGCGCACCTACGATTGAGGAGATCAGTATAGCCATCAGACAAATCAAGAGCGGCAAAGCAGCAGGACCAGACAACATTCCAGCAGAGGCAATGAAAGCAGATGTGGAAGCAACTGCGAAAATATTTCACATTCTCTTCAAGAAGATTTGGTATGAGGAACAAGTACCATCAGATTGGAAAGAAGGATACCTGATCGAAATACCAATGAGAGGCGATCTCAGCAAGTGTGAGAACTACAGAGGCATCACTCTTCTCTCAATAGCAGGCAACGTCTTCAACAGGGTGTTGTTAAACAGAATGAAGGACTTCGTAGACGCCCAACTTCGAGATCAACAGGCCGGATTTCGTAAGGATCGATCATGTACTGACCAAATCGCTACATTACGGATCATTGTGGAACAATCAATTGAATGGAACTCACCACTCTACATCAACTTCATCGACTACGAGAAAGCATTTGATAGCGTGGATAGGAAAACACTGTGGAGGCTTCTTCGACACTACGGTGTGCCTGATTAAATAGTTAACATCATACGGAATTCTTATGATGGATTAAACTGCGAAATCGTGCATGGAGATCAGCTGACAAACTCGTTTGAGGTGAAGACCGGTGTGAGGCAAGGTTGCTTACTCTCACCCTTTCTCTTTCTCCTGGTCATCGACTGGATTATGAAGACGTCGACATCTGGAGGGAAGCACGGTATCAACTGGACAGTTAGGACGCAGCTGGACGATCTGGACTTCGCAGATGACCTGGCTCTTCTATCGCACACTCAACAACAAATGCAAGAGAAGACGACCAGTGTAGCAGCAGCCTCTGCAGCAGTAGGTCTCAACATACATAAAGGAAAAAGCAAAATTCTCCGATGCAACACAACATGCACCAACCGAATCACGCTTGACGGAGATACCTTGGAGGACGTTAACACCTTCACATATCTGGGCAGCATCATCGACGAGAAAGGTGGATCGGACGCAGATGTGAGGGTGCGGATTGGCAAAGCGAGGGCTGCATTTCTACAGTTGAAAAATATCTGGAACTCCAAACAACTTTCAAACAAAACCAAAAGCAGGATCTTCAATACAAATGTCAAGACAGTTCTACTGTATGGAGCGGAAACATGGAGAACTACCAAAGCCATCATCCAGAAGATACAAGTGTTTATTAACAGCTGTCTACGCAAAATACTTCGGATTCGTTGGCCAGACACCATCAGCAACAACGAACTGTGGGAGAGAACAAGTCAGATTACAGTGGAGGAGGAAATCAGGAAGAAGCGGTGGAAGTGGATAGGACATACACTACGAAAAGCACCCAACTGCGTCACTAGACAAGCCCTCACATGGAACCCTCAAGGCAAAAGGAAAAGAGGAAGGCCAAGGAACACACTACGCCGAGAAATAGAGAAAGATATGAGAGGAATGAACAAACATTGGACAGAACTGGAGAGGGAAGCCCAGGACAGAGTTGGTTGGAGAAAACTGGTGGGCGGCCTTTGCTCCATTGGGGGTAACAGGCGTAAGTAAGTAAGATCCAGCTTTGCGAAAAACTTTCCCTCATTCAGCATAGTAAACAGATCTGCGGGGACGGGCGGAGGATAACGATGCTGTTCCAGAGCGGCTTTTCGACCTGTAGAGAAGTCAGCAAACATACGTATCGTGCCGTTAGCCTTCTTGATAACGACTATAGGTGCTGCCCAACTATAGTATAAAACGGGAGTAAAAACTCCTTGTTGTTAGAGCGATCCAACTATTCATCTACTGCTGAATAAGGTACGGGTCTCTTTGGACGAAAAGCAGGCTTAGCCCCAGGTTTCAACAAAGTGTTGCTTTCATGGCAGTGCAACGACCTAATCCAGGTTCAAAAATGGTTGAAAACTCCGTCATCAGCTTCTTCGTATATGATTCAGGGTCATGTGGTTGTGATACCATGTGGCATATGGTATTTAACGGGACATCAGCCAACTTTAGCTGGTCGAACCAATCTAAACCAAGTAAATTTAGATCAGCTGGCGCTATATAACATACCCCAGTAAATGACGAGTCTCGGAAGGCAACTTTACATTCCAATTGTCCTAACAGACGAAGGTTATTATTTATCGTAACAAATCTTTTTTGACGATAAGTTATAATAATTGAAGTTTTACTTAAGATTTAGGATTTTATAACTGATAACGATAATATATTCTAACAACCTATCATGTGTCAACTTTAACACCTACTGGGAACTTCACATATCTTGATCGTAAGGTGGTCAGCTAGTACAGATAGACTAGAAACTACAAAAGAATTCTATAAACCAAGAACTCAACTACTTACACCCCAGCCTATCATAATTTTAAAAGGTTTTTTATTTGAAGTCAGTTTATGAACAAAAACGAAATTCTATAATGAACAAAGAGTGAGTCGATTTTCATTAATTTAGTTAATATTAATATACTATGTAAATATCCACTTCCTTTTGTTAAACAGTTGAGGGGAGACATCATTGAATAAACTGTCAGACTGTCTTTTTGGATTTTCAGAATTTAGATCGCGAACTAATCGAAGCTAAACAGCAACTGATAATTTTGAAGCATTTGAAGTTCATTTTGTCTTAGTATGGGACTCCTCAACGATGTACATCCACAACTGTGCATGAGAAAAGAGCACCAAGAGTCTTAGGTTTCGCATTCGAACAATTAATTTCTAAACTACTTACTGTGCATCCGGTGATAGTAGAGTCTAACCAACAGGTTCAAAATGTTATACAACCATCACCTACCGTTTACAGTGGGGAACGGACTTACATACAACACGAATTGGACTCCACTGGTCACAGGTTATCACCAGAACTCCAGGAATTACATTCCCAAGTTAGTCACTAATAAGAGCATCATTATTAATATGGATTTGTGATGGTAAAAATTTCAAAGTTTGAATCATGCAGACAGAGGATAAGGGTTGTAAAACATTGTAAACCTGTTGGTTAGACTCTAACATCATAAGATACACAGTCAGTAGTTTAGAAACTAAATGTTCACATGCAAAACCGAAGGCCGTCGGTCCTCTTCTCGCATGCAGGGTTGTGGATGTGCACCGATAAGGAGTCGCATACTTAGACAAGAAAAACGTCAAATGCTCCTAAATTTTCACTTGTTCATTTACGATCAGTTGTGATTTAACCTTTGAAAACATACAGTGGTTGGGTAACATTATTTGCCATATACGGTATCGATAATAGATTGATTCTGCATACAAATGCCTGCTCATCTAATCACACACACACACACGCCATACATACTATAACCATCAGCATAATTGTAACTATTAATTCATAAAATGTCACTGAACTTATATTCCAGCTGAATGTTAAATGTAATGTAATGTTAAATTGAAAATAAGACTTAAACTTCGTTTAATATGTAATATAAAAATAAGTGAAATTTATATTTTTAGGTATTTCACTCTGCATAAAGATGCATACTCATGATAAAGATGTATATATCTTATGACCAAGTGTTAAGAAAATATAATTTTGGTTACTATTCGGCGATCAACTAGTTGTAGGCTCGATTAGTCGATCTCTCATAACTGAACTAGTAGTTTTAGGTAAAAATTATAGACTGAGCACAGTATAACGCTGATTACTGTGATATCCAAAATAATACATTCATTATTATCTGCTGATTGTTTTTTCCTCATATCACTTATGAACAATTTTACGGTTTCAAGATAATTTTCAGCAGGAGAAACATCAAAAACTTATTAAGATTAAACAGCTATCTTATCCCAATTCGAAAATATTCACCGTTGAGCCCTCAAATTGAACTCACAACTTTCAAATCACATGACCATCATAATATCATTGCTGCTAGTCAATTTGAATTATGTAGTACAAATGTCGTATCATAAAACCAATGAGTCGAAAGTCATAGATTCACAGTGACGATACCAATCAATATCAATCGTGGTTAATTTTCTGACTTCTAACTTGAATGACTTCAGGTTATTGAATATCAAAAGAACACAGTAAAATTCATCACGAACTATTCATATAGAAATTCACCAAGAGAAGTCATATGAATAGTAGTCATATATATGGTTTTTATGGATTTTCAGTGAATTAAAGAGTGACCACTAATAATCAAGAAGATCGAAGCTGCTGAGTAGTTCTTATTTGTAACTCAATAAGGGATTTCGTTGGACGCTTACTTACTAATAACATTAACTGTGAATCGCAATGTCGGTGGTTGGGTGTCTATTAATCTGCCGTCCTTACCTAGTACCCTTTTCCGAACACCAGCATTGCTTACTCGATTGTCCCAGGATATATGAGCGATGCTTTGAATACAACTATGGTCGAATATCAATAATCAACCAATATCCTCTATCTTTAGTGGTCATGTTCCACAACCTTGAACTAGGAGGGAGTGGACTGTTGCGCAGTAAACTCATCCTTTGGTTAGTTGACGGATATCTCTCCTACGCCGTGTGACGCATTTCGCAAAGTCAGTCGAGCTTTCTGTATACGTACTGAGATTTCGTCAGTCACTAGGCCATCAGCACTGATGAGACTCCCCAGATAAGTGAAGCGGTCAACATGCTCAACTACTTCATTACCTATCATTAATTCAAGTGCCGATGCAAGCCAATCCTGAAACAACATTTTGCATTTCAAGGGGCAGAATCGCATATAATATTGAGCAAATCGATTATTATTCCTAAAAATTTGCAATATTTTCGTTCAAATCCAACTAAAGCATCATTTTAAGTTATGCCGTTGGAATATCTTTCTTACAAAATGATTCACATGTTTAAACCTACGGGGACTAGAATGTTTAGAATTAAATTTCGTCATTGGTGCGCTTTAGAGAACTACTGAAAAGTCAGATACTACAAGACGAAAAGTTAATTTTATCACTAAAATTTTATGGATGTTCACAGGACTAAATAATAATAATTCTCGCCAAGATCACAATACTTTTTTATTATTGAGTTTAAATTCAACAGTTTAATTTTCTACTTAAAACTGACTAATCATTGGCAATCAAACAAATTTCAGTTAAAATGCTAATGCCTCAAACTGTATGAACGGAGATTGAATTCTACTAGTAGTATTAATTACTTTAAGATCATAAATATAATTCGCTGACGAATGTCAACCAGCACAGAACCTAGGTCGAGTAGGGCTTCCTGTTGAATACATACAACCAGCTAGCATTTTAGATTTTAATCACTGTGATACGTTACAACAGTCTACTGTTCTAACTCTTCTTTTTTAACTTCATTGATTCCGCTAGAAATTTGAGAAGTCAATATCTTGAAAAAATTCAAGAGTTTTGTCAAACCTTCACGATTTGAATGTAATGAAACAAAAAACATTGTCTGGTACATTTTTAAAGTTGATAATCATCTACACATTGTCAATGTGTTGGAACATACTTTCAAAGTATGCTAAAACTAAATCATATGAAAGCCTTTTGTTACCATATTTGCATCAAATAGACAGAGTGTGAGTTAGTTTATTGTATACACGTATCGACGAATAAATAGTTGCTTACTTCTTTCATACTGTCACAATAATTACTGTTGATCAATATTACTTTTTGTATAGCAATCTGTATATTTGATATTGTGCACGTTTATCTATTTTGCTAATACACTAAATGAACATCATGGTTAATTTTTAAATGACATTTTGATTTATCTCAAAAATAATATAGAACTTACTTGTTTCTTTCTTTACTCAGTGATGAAAAAAAATCATTTATTTAACCTTTGAGAATTTAAAGAATTTACAGGAAAGTAAAGGACTTTTAAAAAACATATGAAGTCATAAAATATGTTTTATTATTGAATTAAATTATAACAAGACTGAAAACATTTTGAAGTGAATTCATTTTTAGAAATGATTCAGATACAATGATTACGAAATTCAAGAAGCTTATGGTAATATTATTCGACATAACGAATCCATAACAATGGTTTTATAAAACAGAATTCCATGTTATCTATGTAGAAAGCATTTAGCTATATACAACCTACATTATCGGTGGGTTTAGATATTGTTTTATTTTGATATTGCTTTTTCAGTCAGTTTTTCATTCAAGATCTATTGTATATTGATTTAGTCAGTAGATTGACATCAGTAATTGAAACTAGTCGATAAGCTAAAGGAATAATTTAGATTTCTGACATCAAACTGTTATCAGTTTACACGAACAGTGCTTCATATGAGAACATTTCTTCTGCTTTACTGGTAATGTTTGATATATTCTCCGTATTCACAGGAAAAGTATTCAAACCACTATCAAAGCTGACATACTTGAAATGAATACGGCTCGAAACTGTTATATTTTATTAACTTTAGGTTATGGTACATATTAACTTAAGTGTACAATATGTATTTCAAGAGATGTACATTAAATGACTTAGAATTCTAATGAAGACAAAATTTCTTTTGTAAGTTAAAAAATAACGAATACATTTCTGGACAGAAGTGTAATTATTGAAAAGCGACAGGTACAACTATTTAACGTAGTTGATTAAAATACACATGAACTTAATAAATAAATGAACAAGGTAAATTCATTCTTAATTATTAATCTGAGCATTTACATATAACAGACAGTGTACCGTTATTCGAAAGATACTAGGTCCGAAATGATGTTATAAAATAAACACTAGTTGTAATCCTAAATATTTCTACCAATCTAGATGAAATGAACAATATAGATTTGACACCGACCACAGCTGATACCCTGATGTGAAAGTCGAACTTGCTTATCGTGCTGATTCAGCAGAACTACACTGGCTGAAACAGCTGTTCCTTAAAGTCCCACTATGCCAGGCAAGTCGACTGATGTACAATAAGGCTAAAAGCTGCAACATGAGGTTTGAGAGCGAAGTCGTACTCTTGACTGTGGGGGAGTGTGACAGCTGTAAGATGTTTCGCCTCCTCACAAGAAAGGGATTAGAAAAGGTCGAGTCTAAAAATGTTACATCCCACCAAACCTCACGGATTTTCGTCTCCGATGGCAAGGCCTTTTGAAAAGTGAGACTAACAAGTTGAAAACTTCTCATAAAAAGACTGTGTGTGACTGGCCTTAAACAGCTGTCCTTTAGACTTTGCGAACACGCTCCCCAGGTCACTAAGACCAATGCCCACCCAACTTCTTTTTCATACCTCTTCAGGAAAGTCCTTCCACGGTGTGGGCTCACAATCAAATCCCTCCCCCACCTCTTAATAACTCTTGTCTCCACGATTAACCCTTCTTGTATACGTCACGTTGTCAACGTAAAGAACCGTCGCGACTTACGCTTCGTGTATCTGGAAGCACCACTGCTGCTTCATGTGACCCGGTATAGGTATAGCATTGAGTTCAAAAGCAGAACTAGCTCTCTTAGACTAGGTAGTCGCTTGTGCACTGTCTGACTAAACGGGACAGTAAGAAATCGGAAAGATAGGGACACTCAACGTTGCCTTTCCACTGTCTCTGACTACGCTCCGATTGATCGCAGTTCAGGCGAGGTAAGGCAATAATTTCAAATGAAAAACACCTGGCATCGACACCCGAAGGACAGATAATTGCGACCGTTCGCTGCAGCGATGCTCAGATAATCACCTATTTCTAGCAAATACTAACTTTAAGCACAAGGAAAAACATCTTTTGAGATGGCGACCGCGGAAATTCGTTGGACCCGACTAGACCACATCGCTATCAGCCACCGACGGAGGGGATAGACAGAAGAAGGCCGTTCGTTCTGGGGCACATGTTTAGATTAAGATCATGCTCTAGTATGAGCGCGTATTAGTTTGCGTGTTAATGAATGTAGGAAAGACGCTGCAAGGAAACCGCTTAGGGTTCTACTTAATGACATGAGAATAAGATTATCTCCGAATTCCAGATCCGAAAGGTAAAGCAAAAAGTGAATGCATCTGCATGATTATGAATGATATTAAGTCATATCATCTAATATCTTGAATCTCTAATGGCAATGACCGTGAGAATACCAACCTGGTAGTCTTCATCAACCAACAATGGTCATCACAACAACGGTCAGTGACTATATGGACTACTGCGATTTTTTAGTTTAACCGAACCTAGCTTTCTTTCAGTCTAGTCTTACATCGGTCATTAGCACAAGTCGAGGTAGGAGATGGTCGGATATTATAATACATAGTCCAAAAGGGAGGATAACGTAGTGTATGTACTAGTATGTTCAGCACACATGGATAGTCTCAGCTTTTAGATGAAACTAATTAACCTTTTCTTCCCAAATTACTATTCACACTTTTTTTTAACTTTGTCAATTATTCGCTCATAACATAGATAGTTTTTATCTCAGTATGTGCATTGTTCACTACTTTATCAGATGTTTGGCTGATTTTTTTCTGACTAAAAATACTTAGTCATGCTTCATTACCCAGAGTCGGTCTTCTCACCTTTTCCGTTGCACTTCGTTTCGCTCTTACTATCCTATTTATTATCTGTCTGCCTACGCGAATGTACGAAATAAATTCACCTAAATTAATCCGTATTAGGCTTTGAATTACCCACGTTGAACACACACGGTTCGTCTAAGAATGATATACAAAATTGAATGGAAAATTCATTTCATAAAATATTTAATCATTCGTTCAAATTGGAGTCAGATCCCGAGCCACTACACTAACCATGCCTTCAATATCAAGTATTTTGTTGTTCACTTAATTGGTGAGCGCTGAATATAAAAGCGTAATTTCAAGCATATAAATTTTTTTCTATAAACAAGCCATTGTTACCCATCCCGGTTTTCCGGATGAAAAATAAAAACAAAGTGAAAGTTAGAACTCAAAATGAAATACTAAATGAAAATTATGGTTCTATAGTTAACAGTCACCCACTAATTGAATGAGAAAAAATGTCCCAAAATGTTTGATATTGAATATGTACTGGAAATGGAAATCCATATGCTCTACAACAACTTGGACAGGCGTCTTACGGTTACCCGGAAATCTCAAGAGATAAACATTCATTAGCTTATCAATTGACTTTCCATTTTTTTACACACTACCTGGAGTTCAACCTTAGTATTACTGACTCAGTTGTCCCCACATTCTTTGTTTGTTCAATTGTTACTTAAGTAAATGATCAGGCATAAATGATAATCACTGTTACATATTTCCAAATCGCAAATCAAAAAGCTGTTCATCTTCTGAGAAACCGCTTCCTTTTTAATGGTCTAAACATAAAACTCCTTTCATTAGCATCAAATATAAATTTAAGATTTATTTCTTACGAATTGTCATCACTGACTAGCTGGCAGTATTCTAAAATATCATCATATTATTGTATCTCTACACTTTACACAATGAATTGATGATATAGAAAGAAACAAATTGAGATAATTCATACAGCCGAATTTACATGATTTCTCAAAGAGACTAAACCAGCATCTCATCATCGTAAATAATAATAATAATAATAATAATAATAAATAGTAATAATAAATAATAATAGTTTAGACTTAATTTTGACGAAACTATTGATCACTACTTTGTGTTTCCAGTAAAAACATCTTTGAAGTCATTAAATGAGATTTGTCACAGAAATCACTCAACTATTCACTTACCCTCACACACTGACACACATACGTACCTAGACACAAACATTAAGGAATGCATGCTCATTGATTTAGAGAAAGTAAAAGGTACATATATTTAGTTAATCAACCACTGATTCGGATCATTCTATTGGACATTGAATTTACAAAATTCTACTTAAAATAAGTAACTAGCCATAGAACTGAAACAAGTACAATCGATATTTTTTATTTATGTTGTTAGATTTTAATTGCATCGATGTGTACAGACATATTTATATGTATATATATAACAGTTTCTCCAAGATAAGTATTCAGACATGTATGTCATGATTGTATTCCTATGAAGTACAAACAATTGAATCAACTGAACATGTACCAATCAGTCAACTGAGTGAACCAAACAAATAAAGATTTATACGAGTAGGGGAACCTATCGAGCTGGTTTCATCCGATTTAGGTTTCATCAGCCATTTGTTTACGATGTTGATCTTCATATTAGGACTCAAACACAGTAAATTGCACTTGCAATGTTGAATGTGTTATTTACTTTATATCCATCGAACATGTTAATAGCTAACTGGATTCAGTAGGTTAGTGAATAATCAGATGACATAAAGAGCAAAAAGGCCGAGGGGTTTGAGATAATAATATTAATATTAACGCCTGTCTAAGTATATCTAGTTCACAGGCACCAAATAAGATGAAACGGTTATCGTGGATTGCACTAATATCCATAACCCATTTATCACAACACAATGATTATATCAGAATAGTGCTCACAAGATGCATATATGACAGTTAATACTGAACAATACACAGTTGAGTATATTCAATAAAAAGATGATTCAGGCATTTATTAACAATGATATGAACAGAAATACAATTCATTGTAAAATATTGTAGATATCTGTGCAATTAACAAATGGTTTATCTTGTTTTTTAATAATCGTGAGTATGTAATACAACCACCTTACAGTAAAACTTACCTTACAGAGTGATATAATTAAATTTAAACTTGTTCATAAAGTTCACATTCTGTAACTATATATATATATATATATATACATCGTTCATGCTCAGTACTGTAGTCAAGTAAGTAATCACAAAAACCGTTCTCGATATAATTAATCATCACTCAATATTAAATTTTCTTTACAAACATGACTATTTATACGTAACAAATATACGTATTTATTCCTTATTGTAGAATAGTAAATGTATTGGTCATTAAATAACAAATTACACATATACACCCATTTTGACAAGATTCGACAGTAAAGTTCCACTCAGCGTTTAACTGAATGGTTAGATCTCAGACTGTGAAACAGAATGATAAGTATCCCGATTCATTAAGGAACATCGATTCTCTTATATTATGGATGCTCCATAGTGAATAATGATAATTAGCACAAAACCTAGGGTCATAGTTCCATGTAGACTAAGTTAAAACCAATATTACAGTGGTTACTTGTAAACAAGTTTCCTTATGAACTAAGAATTTTAAGCGAAAACATTTCAAAATGCTTTAGGGGCTAAGTTATATAATCAATGTGTCTTGCAACACCACTAGTGATGCAGATTGGAAAAGGTCGATCAAGCTTTTTGAGTACGTGCCGAGATCTCATCAGTTAAAAACCCACCAAGGCTAACAAGACTTCCAAGATAAATGAAATGATTAAAACTCTCAGCTACGTCAGTCACTGTCATTAGTTTTCGTAGTAACACTGACTAAAATTGGAGAAAATTTTTGCATTTACAGAAGCATTGAACAGTTGTTTCGTAATAGTATGGGAATGTCTAGCAGCTCGTATCCATGACCACATTAATGATTGAGTCCAGGACTTGATATCATAATTATCTAAAGACTAAGTGCTCGTTATGAAACCTGAGGGTCATGGGAAGGCTTGTGGATGGTTGATGCAGAGGCGCGCCACACCAGTTTTAAACGACCGTGCCCTTCACTTTAAGTAGTTTCTTAAACACATTCGTTGACGTGGAGTTGGTTTTTACTTGTAAATTGATGCTAAGCATCAAACACCATTTACATTTGATAGTTTCTAAACTAATTTGCTCAAATGTGTGTTGAATTCGTGTGAGAATAAATATTTAAGATAATAAACCAACCTAAATTAGAGTATCCTTATGTCTATAGAAAAAGCGTACTATATGGCTTGATCTCAAACTGACCATACTAATTACACATACTTTTTATCTAGATAAATTATTTTCATAGCTAGTAAGTAATAATACCATACGTTAAAGTACACCAGTACCATGATGCTTAACAAATCGGAACAGTTAATCATTACCTGATTACAGATTAGTAACGAGGAATCTTTTCTCTAATTCCCAATGCCAATCAAACCTATATCAGTCAGTTAACAAGTAGCTACGAGTCTAAAAAATTCAACATAGCGTACGATATATCTGGATGTTGGGTAGTACAAGAAAACTACTAAAAAAAGCCTTTGATGTAGGTCTGGTACTAGCTGGTAATTTAACCAGCAAGGCAATCTGATGTAGGATTCGAACTATCATCATAATGTATAACAATCAAAGGAATGTCAAAAATTACCATTTTTACCACTATCCAATAAAGATTTCTGTCCTCAGAAATGTTAGTTCACTAGTTAAGATCACACTTCATAGGTCAATGTTTAAGTTATGGCTTTTTCAATCATTAAATAAAACAGAGAGGAAGTATACTGTGCTAATTAGCCTTAAACACTAAAAGTACAGTGTTAAAGGTTGTATTTGTCACAGATTACATCTCATTCGGAGTACCATCGGTAATCATGGAGCAATGTCAAACGATTTGCATTAGCAGGAGATCCCAGAACCTCATCTGGGAATAGAACACAAAACATTCATGTTCTGGTTTTGATGTTTGATGAACCGATTCCAACTTCCGCTAATATGAGATGTAGCATGACGGTCATATAGTCTCTTTAATGACGACAGTTTAACTTCCAAGATCAAACTAGTCACAATGTCTTAATAGAACTTCAAGAACATTTTGAAGTAGATCACTACGCTTTCATTGGGACGAAAAACGTCAAATAAGTGTATCAAGAAAATTCGAAAAATATTCACTTTTAAAATAACACTTACATTATCTATTGAATGATTTAGTATGTTAAAATTTGTTAATATTTTAATTGTTTTAACATACAGTTATTTATTCTTTCATCTAATTACTGTTATGTATGTGTTTTGTTGAGTCTCATAAACTCATTGCGGATTATATGCGGTATTATCATATATTGGTGTTTGATGCGTTTTCGAAGTGATTTGTGGATTTGGATTTGGATTTGTTTGTTCATGCAGATACGCTCCATTTACTCGATATAATGCAAATAAGAAAAATGCATCGACACCATAAAGAAGAAAATTAATTGCGAAAAATACCTAAATATATAGATAGATAGATAAACAAATTAAATAATTGTGTGAATAAAAATTTCAATGTTGACTGAGTTACTGTTATTGATGCCAGAATTTTAATCAAATGTTTTTGTCGATTCTATTCAAATTAAACTAATACATTCAGGTATTTGTTCATCACATTAGTTGATTGTTTGATAATCAATTTCAATTATTTTCAGAAACATCAGAATTTGCAATGTCATCTAACGCATAACCACTGAACTAGTAAATTTCATTATTATTGTTCAGTAGAAATAAATATTAGTGTAGGGCCATGATGAAACATTAAATAAAAAGAAATACTTCTTCGTTCTATTCGTATTTTTCTAAATGTCTTTAGGATGGATTGATTAATATATTACTCTATTGGATCCTAATCCAATGGTCCAAATGGTTAAGCGCACTCCATCAGATCGGAAGGTTCGTACTTTACCCCCTGATGGGATAATGAATGTACAGTGCTGAGGATAAAGCTATCGCTTTGATTTCTTGACTGTTGACATACATATATTCATGATTGAATTTAAATCACTATGTTTGTTGAGATAAAATGTCTTTATTAATGAATGCTTCACTAAGGCTTCGCGGTGAAAGTTAAACATGTTTTCTTTGAATGAAGAGTTTTAGCGAAATGTAAGCACCTTACAGCTTATTTCAAACTCATCAGCTTAGTTAGCTAATGATTATATTTCAGTGTTGATTTTTAAGCTGAAAAATGAATCCACTTAGTTCATAATACGCTGAAATACGAAAAGATAATAGCTACTGACAGATTAATTATGGTTTATAATTTTATTTTCTCGCTATAAATACTTGAGGTTACAATACAGAAAGCCGATATAAAATGGCCGAACAAGGTCACTCGACAATCAGAAATGCCCTAAAGAACAAACGCATATCATTTGTCAGGAAATGAATTAATTTTCTAATGGGGATATGCATATATGAGTTTTTATGCATACTGTTCGTTAATCAAACAGACTTTCTCTTTTACTAATTTCTTCTCATTGAAGTAGCCACTTTAGGGGGGTTAGCATGTACCACGTTCGATCTCAAGCACCCTACACCATAACAGGTTATATTTGAGGTCAATCTCTTTTAATATATAGAATAATCATAGTTGAAAGATACTTATATGAATGTTCATTTTTAGAAAAGACTTCCTGAGGTGTTGAAAAAGAGGTTAACAGACTAATTGTTTCTTATCTTTAATATCCCACCGAATACATTTAGATAATTATAACCATGCCGATGCTTTATAACTCCACCTTGTTGTCCTTTATTAAAGATTTATCAACACTTGCTCATTTGAATTATTTCATTTATTTAATTGATTGGGTTATAGTTAACTCGGCACATCAAACTTTCTAGGGTTACCGTCGGTCCCAAGCCCAGGTAAAGGATGAGGTTTAGCCATGAAGTTAGCAATCCCACTTCATGAAAATAAACCATATTAAAAAGTGCTAACTAGAAAATCATTTAAGTCATTTAAACTCAACCCTGGGAGTGGAAAGGTCTATATGTAGAAGAATTGCGACACTTCAGGTACTAAACCAAGATTCTTCGTCAGTCACGAGACCGATTATTCGTCGACTAACGGCAAAAATTTATGCAGGTACACTGAATATCAGGATAGTGCGTTATAGTCGATTCAGATTTCGTTTAAATGCTCTTATAAATACTCTTATATTAAATCAACTTTTGACAGTACAATATAGAAATAAATTATTTGAGGAATTCGATATCACAATGTATTGGTGAACCATATCAAATGAATTATATAGTAATTATGTATACAAACAGAGATTACAGTTGCCCAACTTCAAAATTTAAATTAAATCACCGTTTAAAATAAAGTATAAACATTTATAGATGAAATATGTTTATGAAGTATTATTAGCTCATTTTATTGGGAATAGTGATGAACGATGCTTTGGAATTCAAACCACAATCTTTCTAAGACTGAAAAAGTTACTACCATCCTTCTGTTTCAGAAAAAGTATTTTAGTATTCCAATGTTTTTGCTTATAATAATCATTGTTATGGTTATTTTTATTGACACAAACATTTGTATATTACTGAGCACTTTAATATTCTCAAAAACCGCGCCAATCAATGAATAAGTTATTACTTTAATTTCAGTCTGAATTTTAATAAGTCTTTGACAACTTCTGTTTGGCTAGTTTGACGTACATCATAAGCTATAGAGGCACCTAACAATTTTATTTCCGTGGTAAGAATAATTTAAACGAAGGTATATACGTCCCACCTTCTACCTTGTGACTGAATGACTGTAGTTAGGATTCGAAATGGTTACAATTTGTCTTGCGCTACAATAGAGAAGAAATCTATCAAAAGTGGACAGACAGAGAACTTGATGAATGTTAACGATCAGAAATAGACTAGTAAACAGAACTTAAATGGTTTTAATTCAGCAAAGAATCAGTCAGTCAGTCAGTTACAACGTAGAACTTCGTACGTAAGTACTACAGATACTACAGATAAACATTATTCTAAACTGGGATAACCAAACGTTTTTCTAGTTTTTCCCATTCATACCGAAAATCCGTATCTGTTTATAAGAAGATAGTTTACAAGTCAGACAGACAGACGGATACAACACAGAACTTCGTACGCAAGTACATCGGTTCAGGTTGCCATACCCCATTAGCACAGAGACGCAACCGTCAGTTCAAATTCAAGAGTGATAGTGATAGTAGAAGTATTAGTAGTAATGGAGAAGATTAGGGATCGAAGATATTATTCAAGAAGTATAATTCAGTGAGATAAAGTTAGAAGGAGAGGGAGAGATTATGAGGAATTCAGAAGGTCAGAATTAAAAAGTACACAAAGAGTGGATGCACCTGCGCCATTGCAAACGATTCTGAGCCACGTCGTTCAAGGTCTCTAACCATTGGTGACTTTCGTCTCGCGTACCCCAACCAGGTAGCCTACATCTACCAACATGACTCAGTCCACTTGTCAGTGACTTAATGGGTTTCTGCCATGTTTTGGCGGTTAGGCTTACGTAACACATGTCCCAACAACCTCAACTGATGAATTTTCACTACTTCATCTATTGATTTGCCATCCATACCTAGAAGTTGTTTCCTGACGACAGCATTGCTTATACGGTTGTCCCAGGATATACGAACAATGCTTCGGAGACACCGATGATCGAAGACTAGAAACCTACGAAAGTCCTCTACTCTTACTGGCCATGTTTCACAGCCATATAGTGGGACGGAGCGAACTACTGCATGGTACACTCGTCTTTTGGTTAGCAAGCGGATATCTCGCCTGCGCCATAGGTGAACAGTTTGGCATGCTGATATTTCGTCAGTCACCAGGCCATTAGCACTGATGAGACTCCCCAGATACAAGTTTACAAGTCACTTACACATCATCTTACAGGGAGTCTCACTTTAGAAATATAAGTAAAATAAATGTGATGGAGTTTTCAATTAGAGCTTCATTGCATCAGAAAAGTTATGGTTACTAAACGGATTTATGTAGAACGCCAATAATGCCACTAAATAACAACTTTCCGCGTATTAGCTAATGAGAAATCAAACATCAACGAAATCTTTTGATAACTATCCATTTGCAGACAGTTCGCGATGTGACTTATGAAAATTGAATGAATTTTTTAAACAAATTACTTATATCATATAAACTTTACCAAGTTTTCAATAAATTTATCCTTTATTTTAAACCAAATTTTAGGTCAATATAAAAATCCAATATTGAGTTTAAATGATCAACATTACTAAGATTTTCGACGTTTAAATCATGAAATGACTTTAAATTGTTAAATAGAACAAGGCAGCATTCGAGAGCTATTAAAAACTCTCTAAGAATTTTCATCTACGACCTAATCGATGGACGATTTCTGGATATTTAGTCTGATGCTCCAACGTATAATCTCAAACTTAAAAGCATACATTTCATTTGGTGTTTAAAATTATGAATATTTTATAATTTCAACATATCCTCCTTATACTGAAAAGGATTTTTAGAGTATAACCAACTTAACGGTTCAAATGAATACTTTCAAACAAAATTAAACAAACCGAGAATTTACTAGTTGATTGATTAGTTATATATCTGGTACATTCTTTTTATATGTCACAGTATGCGAATTATACTCTCAAGTAAAACAGGCTATATGTCAAAATTTCATTCGACAAACCAGATTTCAACACAATAAAGACGTACCAAAGAAGAAACATTTCTGGCCAACACACTATTTAACCAAGCTGTATTTATAATGACTCTTATGTATGGTAATCGGTAATAAAACAGAGGGATGTTGTTTCATTTAACAATGTATTCACAAATTATCAAATATGTTTTCAGTTACTTCGTACAGGTCACATGATAGTCTCAAAGGTTGTAAAAAATAATAATTTCTAGGGAAAACGAAAAGTATCATCCTCTATATGACGAACGTAAAACCGATTAAGAATAACGGAATATCTGGAACTGATGATTTAGAAAATTAAAATGGAAGTCTAAGACTGTAATGTCAGAGAGTGAATATGTCTGGTTTGCACACAGACTGAAGGTTTGAAATGATGATCTGTTAAGGCTTCAGTCATTAACAAATCGTTGGTGCAAACATTATTTGACTTCGTTAATGTAATTTACTACGCAAAAGAAGGTATGCTGTCAAGTTAATTTTGGAAGTGTGTCTGTGTAGACATGTGAAAAGATTTACAGTTTACCGAAAATTTCATATTTTGAGTAAACAGTTGAGGAGGTTAATTTGATATATATATTGATCGTTTAGTCGATGAAAACCAACTTCTAAAGGATTTAATATTAGATTTAAAGTTTTTCAGTAGTTAGAATTTGATAGGATTGTATATTATATAAAGTACTTTATTTAGTTAAATGAGTGCAATTGAGTTAATACTACGAGTACATAAACTGCGCCGAGATCTGAGGATTTTAAGGATATATTTTTGCCCTTTCTACTCTCAACACTTAGACCGTAAATTCAAGATTTTAATCTCTTCCTGACATTCGTCATTTAGCATTAATCAGTAATCCAATGTTGTGAAAACATCCTCGTATAAATAAATACCAAAGTGGAAAGTATTAAAACAAATAATTAAGCTCAAAAGTTTATAGACAATATAACTTGTTCAAATTATTCAGGAATCGATAGTAATGTAGTGAAACTTATAAAACAACTTAGTTGGTGACTTATATGTAATAGAACCAAGTTATAAAGTCATGAAAACGACATTTGATTCAAGTACATTAACTAAGTTTTGTATACAATCATCAATTTTTCACAAGTTTAAGGATGTCCTGAAAGGTTCAAAAACGCCTATATGCATCAAATGTATTCCATTATTTGAATAATTTTTAAACAAATATAATTATCTAATTGTAAAAATTAATAATATAAAAGTAAACAAAAAATGATTCTATCTGGATTGTTGCGACATATCCTAAGCTTTATTGTTTCATGCCTCTAATCATTAATTACAATAATTACACAAGACCCAATCCAATAGTTGGTATTTACCAACAAAGCTCAATTTAATGAGTATTGATTCCATGAATTAACTGCACAGAATACACACCATACTCAACTGCAATCGACGAAATAGGAATTCTTTAAAGTTTTGTGTCGAAATTTTCATTTGACGTTCACTGAGACAAAATATTCACAATATTTATCACCTAATTTTACATTTATTTGATACCTGGCTTAAAAAAAATAAATAAATGTTGTTTAATTAAACATTCAAATATTCAGTGGATTAGAATTATCAATATGTTATCCAAGTGATTTAGACAATGGACTTCCAACTTTTGGGTCTATTGTTCATATACAGAAAAACCTATTCTACATTCAGCAAACGAGTAGCATTATTAAAAAGTAAAAAAAAAAAACAGAGTATGAAACTCATTTTATACGTGGAACTGTTTAGTTACCAGAAAACGTTCGACTGGAATAACTTAGAGTAACAAGAAGAAATAAAATGACAGAATTTGTCACTTCATGGCAAACAGTAGCTGACAATTACCCATACTAGATAGTCCTATTCGTCAGCAGAGCACATGAAGTTTAATGTTCATGTACATTTTATTAAATAAACTAATCAAAATATAATTTATATTTTGTTCTAAACACACATATGTAACGAGTATTTCAGTGCAAGTGAAAACTGATGATCTGTTTTTGGATGGTAGTAAAGACCTAGAAAATAAATTCGTTCACTTGAGATACATTTACTTGATGGAATTGCCACAAAATGTTGTTATTTTCACAAAGTATCCAACCCCGTGCTTAACCCTTCAAATGCTAAAGTATCGTAACAACCACCTGTCAACCAGAAAGTGTACAGGTTTAAGCTTTTCCCTTATATTCATAAGCCAAAAGCTTAAACGGAACAACAGTCCATAAAGTTATTGACTGTTCATCTGAGATATGCTAGCAGATACAGACTACCTCGTTGAAGTTCGCTCAATAACCACGATTCGGACCGTATCTGTTACCTTGACGTGGTGGTCAGGCTTGCCCATCGTGATGACCTAACCGAGCTATATTAGCTGCAACATATATTCCTGAAGGTCCTACCATGCCAGGCAGGTTGACTGGAGAACGGTGAGACTAAAAACAGCTACTCAAGGTTTGAGGGCGAAGTCGTACTAATGACTACACGGGTGTAGCAGCAGTAAGGTGTTTCCCTCGGATAACCAGCTTCTGAAGCGGTGCCGCCTTTTAGCAAGGAAGTAAGGCATTAATAAAGGTCGACCCTAAAAATTCCACAACTCACCCTACCTCACGAATTCCCGTCTCCGGTGATGAGGCCTCTTAAACAAGAAAGGAGCTAACGCTTTAAAAACTTCTCATAAAAAGGCCGTGAGTGACAGGCCTCAAGCAGTTGTCCCTTGGGCTCTGCGATCACGCTCCTAGGTCGTTAAAACCAACATTAATCTATCTTCCTTTTCAGGTTCCTCAAGAAACACGCTTTCACCTTATCTCCACAACTAACGCTTTTCACATTTCTTTATCACCCCGCACCGCTAATGCAAGCGATGGGAGTTCTCGAAACGTTATTTCTGGTCTCCTGAAACCCCGTACTAAATTAATTATTGGAGCTTTTATTGTTCAAAAATTGAGCCTAATAGGGCAACAGACTTCATTAGCTAGAACTCTGGAATACGTGCGATCGATGTATATTGCGTCTCGGAAACGCGTACACAGGATCCAAGTAGCGTCATTCACTTGACCTATCCATGTCAAGATAAAGAAGCCACTCGTTTTACTCTCCGTTTGTCTAGAAGCTATGCTGCTGCTTCCCTGAGGCCCCTTGGCGTAAATATAGCATTGAGTCTTAGGGAAAAACTAACGCTGCTAGACTGATTTCCAGTAGATAGTCGCTTGTGCGCTGTCCGACTAAACGGGGTCGTAAGGGCTTGGAAAGATAAGGACATTCGCCGTTTCTCCTTCGCCGTATCCGCCTACGATCCCACTGACTGCAATTTAGACGAGGTAAAAGATGAGTTCCACAGAAAGCTTTCGGACATCCTCCAAAATGTTAGGCGCTCCGATATAGTTATAATGGCTGGTGACTTCAATGCTCCAGCAGGTAAACGAAGTGAGAAGGAAAGACAGTTGCGTAGATCTAGGGGCGTCGCGGCCATGTCGGGGCACATGTCTAGGTTCAGATCATGCACTAGTGCGAGCGCGTATATGTTTGCGACTTACTGGACGCAGGAAATACACCGCAAGGAAACCTCTTACGGTTCTACCTAATGATAGCAGAGCTAAGAATATCTTTCAGGAATAACTAGGAAAACAGTTAGGCAGCCATGCAGTAAGAAATTCCTACCCTGAGGCGGCTTGGAACGATGTCCAAAAAGCTGTGGATATCTGCTAGTAAGGCAAACCACAAGGTTAGGGATAAGCCATGGAGCTGAGTAGCATCCGCTGAAATGATAGACGCTCCTAAACTCATTCCACCTGGCTCTGAAAACGACGAACAGCAAAGTCAGCTTAAGCGCAGGCTGATAAAAAGCCTACGCGATGATTGCGAACAGTGGTGGGTGGCGAAAGCGAAAGAGATGAAAAAGACAGTGGCGATAGGCAACAGCAGATAGTTGTTATGACTTATCAAGGAAAACGGTATTAGAAATCCATCAGTCAGAGGAACTATCTCAGAAAAGGTCGGCTGCATAATTCATTCTCAATCCAGGAGATTCGATCGATGGGCAGGACACTTCAGCGATCGGTTCAGCTGGCCTTCGGCCACACTTCGGTTACCCACGATCTCCAGTCATCCTGAATGGCAAATCGATATAAGTCCTCCTAGTCTTTACGAAGTTGAGAAAGCGATATGAAATCTGAAGCTAGTTGGAGTAGGAGGTCCTGATAGGCTAACTCTTGAAATTTATAAGGATGGTGGTCCAGTTTTAGCAGCTAGATTGGCTGAAATCTTAGGCAGAATCTGGGAACTGGACGTAATCCCATTTGACTGGTCTCAATCGCTGACCGTCCCAATTTACATGGAAGGACAAAGGTTTTCTTGTGACAATCAAAGAGAAATCAGTCTAACAAATATAGTATCTAAAATATTGGCCTCAACAATGATCCAACGCTTAAAGAAAGCTCGTAAGTGCAGACTAGAGAAAACCAGGCTGGTTTACGACATGGACATGGATGTATGGACCAGATATTCACACTGAGTCAGGTCCTAGAACAAAGACACATGTTCGTGATACGGTTCTCACCCTCGAAATGCAAAATGTTGCTTCCAGATATGTTTGCATCGGCACCGGAACTAGTGATGGGGAGTGAAATAGTTGAGCGCGTCGATCGCCTCACTTATCTCGGGAGTCTGATCAGTGCTGATGGCCTGGTGACTGACGAAATCCCAGCACGGATACAGAAGGCTTGATTGGCTTTTGCCAATCTTCGTCACTTATGACGTAGGCAAGATATCTGTTTGCTAACCAAAGGACAAGTGTACTGCGAAGCAGTGTACTCCATCCTACTGTATGGATGCAAAGCATGGCCGCTAAGAGTAGAAGACATTCGTAGGTTATTAGTATTCGATCATAGATGTCTTTGAGGCATTGCTCGCATACCCTGGGACGACCGGGCAAGCAATGCTGTTGTTAGGAAACGAGTTCTAAATAGGGATGGTAACTGTTAGTTGCGTCTCTGTGCTAATGTGGTATGGCAACCTGAACTGATGTACGTACATAAGAAGTTCTATGTTATAAGTGACTTACTGACTGACAATAACCCCGATAAGCGGTATTAGATGTCAGATAACAAACAACTAGATCATGCAATTGGAATAGAATTTTTTCTTGATTTGGTTCATAATGGTATGAGTCTTCCTATTGTTGATGTTAAGGACTGTAATTTGTCAGTCTCTTTTGTAATGCGACATATAAGATCCTACCTGCTGTAGTTTGAGTTATGTATAGCCGCCAGCAAAACATAAGATACTTGTGCTTCCCCAAAGATAGCTTAAAACAGGATAGTTGGGTTGAGTACGGTTCTTATCATGATGAGTTTAATCATAAAGTTAATTACGAATAATGCTACCATTACACAATAAATCAGTTCAATCATTTCAAGCAGCAACAGTTCCAAGCCCAAACTACCAATTTCGCAGCCGCCAAAAATAGAGTGCGATTAGAAAGAAATTAACACAATCAGTAAGAACCACCCTCCAAAACAACACTGAGACACCGAAAAAGAAAACCGACGTCATAAGTTAAGTGATCACTAACAATGTCGTCTGCAGTCAAACTATAAACGGAATGCACAAATGAATATATTGAAAACAATAATTATATTCAAGATAAAACTAAGTGTTATAGTTACACGAAACGTAAAAAATGTTGGGATTTCCATATACATCCACACAAAAATATAAAAAACATCTTACAATATATGCGTCCTTAGGGGATCCCCCAGATTTAGTTACTTAGTCACAAGTTTCCTAAAATAAATTAGCTAGTCGCTAGCAGCGGAATCCAAGAAGCGCATTATGTCATTTTTGGGATGTCATGAATAAAATTCATGTCAGCTGCATAAACTAGTGATTTCCTGGACTCAGGATCTAGATATATGGATAAAGAGCTGTGATTTATAGCGAAAGGTATTGTGTTCCCGTCTCAATGTCAATATCGACGCTCGGATACAAATACATGCTGTTAACAAGTCCCAAATGCAACTGGACATGCATCCTAAACCCCCGTGTAAACCAACAACCAACTTGAACGCATTATAACACACTTCAATGATAAATAACCACAGATTAGGTAGAACACGAAACATTCGAAAAAGGTTTCCAAAATGCTTTATTGTTGGAATGGTTCACTGTGTCCAATCTGATTGTGATGCGTGCTACCACTCCCCCTAACTGGTTACTTGAGCGAGAAAGCAAGAGCAGAAAAGAAAGTCTATTTAGCGATTTCCTGACTAGTGATGATTTCAGAACATTTTCTGATGATCATAGAATACCCGTCTCGTCAGGCGACGGCTGATTGGCCCAACATTTCTGTATCTTTTATTCATTTTCATAATGATAAGATTGACTACAGTCACGATAAGGTTTCGCTAGACAGTTGATTTGATATCGTGTTCACAAACTAGAATCTTTCGTTACTTTAATATATATAGTCTTTTTTATAAGTTTAATACTACTGCCCAACTATACGTCTTTTTATGGTCTACTACTTTATATTCATCATATAGAGGATGATCCTTTTCGTTTTCCCTAGAAATTATTATTTTTTACAACCTTTGAGACTATCATGTGACCTGTACGAAGTAACTGAAAACATATTTGATAATTTGTGAATACATTGTTAAATGAAACAACATCCCTCTGTTTTATTACCGATTACCATACATAAGAGTCATTATAAATACAACTTTAGTGTTGGAAAGAGTTGTTTTAATGAACAATCTTCATTTGTACTCTGCTTGTTTTACAGTGACATTAAGTAAATAAACGATTCCGTGAGAAATCATGTAGTATCTCACCATTCATTCATTGTACTTCAATGATTTGTCGTTTAAATTATTCGATAAGTGTATCGAACACTAGTTACAGTTTGAAATTATATTAAAACAACTTTTCACAGTAAGAAATACATATATATGATTTACGTGGTAAGTTTTAAGAATCACAGTGTTAAAGGTTTTATATCTTAGTCCACTAATCACTTTATTTAAATGATAAATGAAATGTGAAGTGGTTGAATTTGCTAAATTTTACACGAAACAAGATGCATATGTGTGATATATATACATATGCCTATCATGATTTCATGCATTGGACTGGTCACCAAACTGTTATCATATTCAAATTGGAAAAACAAATTTACTGATAACAAAATTTATATCTTGGAATACTTATCTTCGTTTCAGGACTGTTACGGAATCTCGATTGATAGCTAAACATGATCAAACCAAGGATTTTCGGATCTTACAGTGAAAAAAATACTGATCAAGTTTTTTTGACTGTAGTCATGGTTTCCGCATTTGCATACCGTGATGACGTCAGCTACGCACTTTTTTTACTTGAAGTCCTAAAATACTAGAGAGGTTAGTTGGAAATGATAGGAACTCATACTTCGAGAGCGACGTCGGACTTCCGGCTCTACGGTAGTATGAAATCATTTTGCTTCCTTCAGAAAACCAGAATATACAGAAATATTGCTTTCCCACAATGGAGGGGAAGTAATAAAGTATTCTTTGTAAAGCTCCCTTACATTATCTCACCATATAAATTTCAGTCTATGACAGTAAGACCTATAAAGTACAGGGCTAACTTCTACGAAACTACTCTATGGTCCATTTTTTCACGACAAACACCATATTTTCTTTGATGTTTGACGTTTAATGCATTATTTTTAAAATATCATCTTGTGAATTTTAACAATTTTGAATAGATACAGAATGGAATAATATTGAGATTTATCATTATAAGAAATAACCATCAATAATGTGAATATAACAAAATTTATTTCCTTTTTTATCACAAATTATATGGACCAATTTGTACAATACAACTTACAGCTGCAGCGATTGCCGTGCCAAAACCTTGTACTGTACACGCACATACAATCATAGCTATTAGATGAAGACCTGAACATATTGCGATGCATATGAACTCCTAACGAAACAAAAATAATCATAATTTAATTAAATGTAACATCGGTAACAAAACTAGAACATATATCAGCAAATATTGGTTTCGATTAGATATTCATCAGGCTGTACTCTAATATACAGTAGCATTTAGAAACATGTCAACATAATAAACCAATCGAGACAATTTCTTACGTATGACAGAAGCTTCAGAGACTCCAACAAGCAACCCATTCATTAGAAATCTGTAACACCCTTATCCCTTCCTTGGTCGAATTACTTTTAACAAACGACTTTACTTATTATTATTTTCCATATTTGTTTAAGTTTCTTCATTACACAGATAATTAAGTGAAAGCGAATAATACCTAAGTCACATCAGGATCTTGATAACTGGTCAGAACAATATTAAAATATCAGTTGTTCTGTGAGTAATTAGTTAGCTAGATATTTTTTTACTGATAAGCGATTGCAGCCTGGAAAATAATTTCGCGACTACTCAGTGTCAATAACTTTGAAGCATGAGTATATAAGATTATATTGATGATTTTCAGTTATATGCAGCAGATTAACTTTAAATTTTGGTGTATTTCTTTTCTTATTTATAGCAAGTAGATTGTTGCTAGTAGTAGAAAACGGGATTTACGTTTAGTCCTATTTGAGGCATGTCTGATGGACGCCTCCGCTACATTACAATATTGAGGCTGACTCTGTTGTTCGAACCCAGAAGCTGTCACTCGAAATACCCAACGTGATTCTCACTAAGCTACTGAGTTTAGATAGTTAATAACTTATTAGATAAGAAATCTAGCTTATACGTGACATTTGATAAGCCACACAAAAAAATCATATCATAAAATAAGATAACTAACAAGTAAAATGAAATTTTGCTCTTTACAACTTTGTATTACAAACTATTGAACATAAGAAACAACATGTATAAAAGTGGTAAATATTTGGAGGGTAATAGAAACTAGAGGTTATCCCAATCTATAATAGGATTATTCGTTTTATCAGACTTAATGCCTGCATCGTGGTTATATGTATTCACACTTAAAAAGCCTAACAAAAGGGGCTGTTTGGGTGAAAACTTAGTATTCACTTTCTTACATTTAATGACGCCTCAAAATATGGAGAAACGGCATTTTACACACACTGATACTCGTTCGATTTAACAATATAACTTAAGGTATTGTCTTTGCTATAAAACAACATAAACAAAAGGAATTCTGAGTTGATAATCGATCAGCCAGTCATGCACCATACAGAACCTGATACAGTGTAGATTGGTTTAAGCTGCTGCACTCTATTGTTAAATAGGGATTAAATTGTTAAAAAAAATCGCAGAGTAGACGAGTTAGTAACAGTATCAGCGATCTTACAAAAGATTATGAATCGAACATACGATTCAGTAAAATATGGATTTATGAAAATTTAAACAAATATTTTGACGGTAATTAAGAAACTTTAAATCTAAGGGAAGGCAAAGGATGAATGCACCTGGATTCATTCAAGTTGGTAAATTATTTCAGTGAATCTGGCTTTGTTACCAGCATGAGCAACTCGGTGTAGCTGATTTTGAGATGCAAAAATCTCATCTACTACATTATGAACTCACACAGTATAACGCCAACAAAAGAGTGGCGCAGAATATGACTATTTTTAAGAATATTTGAACATTTAATTTATGCTTGAAAGTAAGCATAAAACCTCTCTTAAAGCTTTCTGTCTAATGCTGTTAACGCTCAAATAATAAATTTTACAGAGTGATGTCATAAATTTTTTTGTGAATATACTTTGATGAGTACTGAGATTTCAAGAATGAAAATGACTATCGGTTAGTATAACCCTTTTGGAACTGATATAAAATACAATTTAAACAGATGAAAGTTAGTGAAATGCAAAGGACTATGGAGATATTACTGAGATAATTTAGCTAGAAAATCAAAGAGCGCTGGAAGGCTGCTTGATCCTAAAAGGGAACTCCTCACCAGCATACATGCAACTTTGTCATTAATCAAAACTATAGCCTATATGTCTCACGTTGTCAACGTTACCTCCAGACTGCTGAGTTACCACCCAATTGTCCACTCTTAACTTCAATTGACTAGCAAGGTTATTCAAACACCTTTTGTCACCGCCCGTGATAAATACCTTTTGCTCAACATGGGTAAACTCCATCTCACATATCACACTGGAACTCTAGTTAACTTTTTTGGGACCAGCCACTAGGACAGGCTAATAATAATCATACACTTTTAGATGGTGGAGAAAATTTGTAGCTCCATCATAATCATCATCTATATATAACGAAACTTATTAAACAGATAAGTATTTCTATACTGTATCCTGAGCAACACTTTTTTGAGGTTAGTAACACTGCTTGGGCACCCAAACTGAGACATACAAGGTTGAACTCGAACCTGGCGCCTAAACCGGTTAGACTATATACATCAATTGACGTTATGTTACCTAGTACGTATCACTTAGCAATTTACTTTAGTACATTAGTACAACCAATAATCATGAAATCTAATTCTAAAACAATTAGTCCCTTTTATAAATTGTGATAGAACAGTGAGAAGACGTAATTGATCTGAAAAATGTGATGTTTTTGCGCTATACATTTCGAACAATCTGGTCACACATATTTACTTGTCAAGGCATTTTGTTCGAAATGTATAGCGCAAAAACATCACATTTTTCAGATCGATTACGCCCTCTCACTGTTCTACAAAAATCTAATTCTAGAGATTTCTAATGCTTATCTCCTATAATCTAATTTAATGATCATTTCATCACAATTAACTGTCTATTTTATAATCAACAATAACATTGAAACACTACTTATTGATCATTAAAACATCACTCATCATGAAAAAAATAGTCAAATTCCTTTTGTGTTTTTTATCCAACTCTTATACCTCCAGTAAGACATGTTAACAAAGTTTTACGATAAGTCATTGTTCTACTGCATTCCTCTCTATCTTACCAGTGTGTTTTTCTCTCCGTTACTTAGGTAAGCAAACTTAAGCTACTTATGATTTTTATTATTATCAAAACAATATACACTAATTTATATAGAACTTTGAATTCATATATTCACAGAAATACACACACACATACTTGTGAAGAAAAATGATATTTTACCATAGTTCTTCATTTACATGATTTTATTATTACAAATAGTTTCATAACTCTCTACAGTTTTATGAAATAATTCATTTTCTTCTTTAAAACACAACTTTTGTCGCCTCTCTCTCTCTCTCTCGGATATGTACTTACGATCAATGGTTACAGACAAATGAATGAAGTGAATTCTTTTCTGTAATCTTTCCTAATAAGATCACATTACCAACTATAACCCATTTAATCTATAAAACTTGCAAGATAACGATTACATCTACACAGGATACGCATATTTTTAACCGAAACAAATCAAAATTTAGACAAAAATATCAATAATGGGATGATTCAAACGACTATTTAGAACATTAAACATCAAACTCGCTAAACAAGTTGGTGGTTACTAAGACTTATTATCTAAGTGATTAACATGGTGAATGTATGAAGCAAAAGGTACTGGACACTGGAATATGATACGTTGATCCACCTATCAAGCTCCAAACAGAACGAAAAGCGTTTCCTCGATTACACTACTGGTTGCAACCCATATACTCCCAAAATAAACGGGATTTTTTCAACGCCAAAATTTCACATTTTATGACTGAGTTGTATATGTATATACAGAAAACGTTTGTAATAGCTAATCACGAAATAATTTCCTTAATCAACCAGCAGACAATGTCAAATAACATGGAAGATAAGCAACAGGTCAAAGTGATCAGTGGAACTTATGGTACTTGTGTTTATGCATTTTAGTGAACGGAATATTTTAACATATCCTGATCTTTATGAATTACTGCAACTAAACTTTTATTTGTACAGAGGACCTTCTATCTGAAAGTGTCAGTCATGGAAAAATTATACTTCGATTTCCATACCGCTATTAGTAAACTAAGCCGCTGATGGTCATTTTTGCTTTAAAACAATCGTTAGGCTCTATAGTTTTCATTAAAAAATTGATGGAAATACAGATCGCAGACGCACTGCAAGTGAAGAACGATGTTAAACAAAACTCCTCATTTCCACTCGTTCTCTCTCCTCTGGTAGTAGCATCTCAGTAGACGCAAGGGATGCAGTGGACAGCTCGGATGCAGTTAGATGATTTGGACTTCGCAGATGATCTAACTCATCTATCACACACACAACAAATGCGGAAGAAGACGACCAGAGTAGCAGTAGGTGTCAACATACACGAGGGAAGAAGCAAGAGTCTTAGCTACAACACAACATGCACCAATCAAAACATCAGTCAGTCAGTTACAACGTAGAACTTCGTACGTAAGTACATAAGTTCAGGTTGCCATACCGCATTAGCACAGAGACGCAATTGTCAGTTGAAATCCCATAGTGATAGAGATAGTAGAGGTAGAAGACTACGGTTTGAAGATATTATTCAAGAAGTATAATTCAGTGAAATAAGGTTAGAAAGACAAAGGTAGGGATGCTGACGAATCCAGAAGATTAGGATTTGAGAGAGCACAATGAATGGATTTACTTGCACCTTTGCAAATGATTTTGAGCCATGTCGTTCAAGCGCAGGCTGATAAAAAGCCTACGCAAGGACCGATAACAATAGTGGGTGACAAAAGCAAAAGCGATGGAAAAGGCAGTGGCAAAAGGCAACAGTAAACAACTTTTCCGCCTTATCAAAGAAACCGGTATTACGAATACGACTGTAAGTGAGACTATCTCGGAAGGGGATGGTCTTATTATCCATTCTCAATCCAGGAGATTGGGTCGATGGGCAGAACACTTTAGGGATCAGTTCAACTGGCTTTTAGCCACACTTTGGTTACCCACGATCTCCAGTCATCCAGAATGGCATATCGATTTGAGTCCTCCTAGACTTAATGAAGTTGAGAGAGCGTTAGGAAATCTGAAGCGAGGGAGGGCAGTAGATCCTGATTGACTGAGACCTGACAATTTTAAGGACAGTGGTTCAGACTTCACTTAATCTTAAACTCAAAAACACTGCCGCCATCTAAAGCCTCGATACCGAAGACTCGCTGTACAAAGAAATACAGTAGGATGGTTCCATCATATGACTAACTCGCGCGTTAGCAACTGCTCCATATCCAATCTCCGAATACTAATAACCTACGAATGTCTTCTACTCTTACTGGCTATGCTACGCATCCATACAGTAGGATGGAGTGCACTGCTTCGCAGTACACTTGTCCTTTGGTTAGCAAACAGATATCTTGCCTACGTCATAAGTGACGAAGGTTGGCAAAAGCCAATCAAGCCTTCTGTATCCGTGCTGAGATTTCGCCAGTCACCAGGCCATCAGCGCTGATCAGACTCCCGAGATAAGTGAGGCGATCGACGCGCTCAACTACTTCACTCCCTATCCCTAGTTCCGGTGCCGATGCAAGCACATCTTGAAGCAACATTTTGCATTTCGAGGGTGAGAACCGCATCACGAACATGCTTGCATTGTTGCTTAGGGTAGTCAGTAGACTTTGTATTTTGTCAGCGTCTTCACGAAATAGAACTGTCATCATCATGCTTTAAGTCAGCAAGCATGTCTCCTAGTTGAAGGTTCAACGCTGAAAAGTCAGACGAACTAATGTGAAAACGTTATAGATACATCAAATCAAAGCAAAATATCCAAATGCACTGAGTTAATGATCACATATTTTAATTAGAATCAAAAGCATTCAGAAACATGGCACTCAATCTTTCTAGTAGTAACAGTTGGTTATATATGATCCTACAGTTCACTGCTCGGTCGCTGTGTTCATTTGAACTAAGAGACACTTTCATTGGCAGCACGTTTTGCATGCGAAATGGTATCAACAACTGCAAAAACTAAAGAAATACTTAAATCTTTATAGTTTAAATAGTGGATTATCTCCACCAGACCATCAATGAAAACCATGAAACCCAGAAAAGGTGTTTCAACAGTACTCATCGACGACATCATCGAGAATCGAACCCAGTTGTATGAGCAGACATTTAACATTTAAACCATTGATCTGACATCTAACGGTCCAAATTATTAATTTTAATTAATTTATAATAACGCATAATCATCTTATAGAGTACCTGATGGGCAGCTGCCCCAAATTTAACATGACTGAACTTAACTAGTGTTGGATTCTCAATAGAAGCACAGATATTTTGGCCTGAAGTTAGTCACTGATGCTAGTCCTCAGTACTTCCTGGTTTTGAATGGCGGTCTAGCTAAGATCAGTTCCTGATTTAGGCTATGAAACTTCCCTACTATCCACTAAACTGTTGCAGAAATACCCACGATTTACTTGCCAAACATTAGTTCTTTGCAAAAATATTCTAAAAAATAACTTGGAACGGATGTCTTACGATTGGAACCTTTATGAACCTATAGTTAAACTCGGAAACGTTTCGATTCATTCAATGTGAATACTAAAGATGATTAGTATCCAAGCCTTATCATATTGGTAAATGTCATCAGACGGATCAGTTCAAAAAGTTAGTGATTTATCTGTTAATTTACTAGACTATTTAGTAAACACGCACAATAAATATATTTTAGATATTCACTTATTCATACACCTAATATTATGGAGATTGTTTACATTGTTATTTTACAAACAATTTATGATCAGTGTTGAGCTCGCTTCATAGAAGACAAAATATAATGCTGGAAATAGAATTTTATCTTGAAGAAGCTAGTTGCTCGAAAAATCCATTTTTAAAGTACATTATATCACGTGAATTCAAGATACTAATTAGGAAACACAAATAAAAAGTGATTATTAAAACTTCATTGTAGAAATATAAGCAGATTTAGAATGGATAAAAATAATAAAGAAAATTTGCAGTTAAGTAAAATAATCCAAGAATGAATCATTGGTATATGTAGAAAATGTATCACGTCGATTAGTTTTACCGAAATTATTGTGATTTAAAATAAAAGAGAAGTTAAGAAAGGATTTGACCAGAACGAAAGTGATTCGCCTACAAAGTAAGATGATTTGGTAATCTGAAGCACTATTACAAGGTTGAAGGACAATAGTTGTATTCCTTGACCTTAAAGTTGCATTTGACTCAGTTGATTGTGAGGTTCTATGGAAGTGTCTGTCACTGAAAGGTATATCAAAAAAGTACATCGTCCTTTTACGGGCTCTTTCTTCGAATACTACTGGTCTAATCAGAGCTTACGGCAAACGGTCATCAGGATTGATTACGTCGAGTGGTGTTCGTCATGGTTGTCCACTCTCTCCATTCTTATTTAACTTTGTCACTGACATGCCTTTATAAACGAGGCTTTCATTATCTGACTTTTTAGAAGTTGACCTACTAGAAGATTCACTTTATGAATTATAATACGCAGATGATATAGTTGTTTGATTAAGACGCTGACAAAGTACAACCTTCTGACCACCATAAACAACAGTGCAAGGATGTTTGGGATGTGAATCTCCCACTCTAAGTGCAAACTTTTGTTTCAGGATTGGCTTGCATCAGTACCCAAACTGGTGATGATAGGGAGTGAAGTATTTGAGCGTGTTGGCCGCTCCACTTATCTTGGGATTCTCGTCAATGCTGATGGCCTGGTGTCGGATAAAATATAGAAGGCTCGGATAGCTTTGGAAAACTTGCGTCACTTATGGCCTAGGAGAGATGTCCGTCTACTAACCAAAGGACGAGTTTACTGCGCAGCAGCACTCCATCCTAGTTTCAAGGTGTGAAAAATGACCACTAAGAATGGAGGATATTGGTAGATTATTGATATTCGACCATAGGTATCTTCCAAGCATCGCTCATATATCCTTGGACAATCGAGTAAGCAATGCTTGTGTCAAGAAAAAAGCACAACGTACAGGCGACAAATCAACTGAAAATTCGTTCATCAATGCTTCAAAATCTTACTCAATAATAACAATTTGGTTTGTTATACTAGACTCATTTCAGTTGATTGATCAAACTGGCAATATATATAACGTTCAGATATGTATCTGCAACTTTAATTGATGTCGACAACCTCAACTGGTAGTGAACAATTAAAAATTAGAATGATTCTGACCTAATATAATCAAAGCACTAACAAATGTGCAAATCAATGGTAAACGGTAGTTACAACGCCATAAAACGTTACCACTGACAGTTTAAGCAGTTGTACAATAACATTTACGATGAACAATAATTTTTGCTTCCAACTGTTTTAATCCTTCTGTCACATGATGCAGTCTCGTTAACTCATGTCGATTTCGTGGCTAGGAAACGTAATAGTGAATCTCCATCAGTTGACTTGGTTGATACATGTGTAATGTACGTCCAACCACCGACTTTCTCGACGAGAGATGCTGTTTGATGTAGGAAAGGAAGCTAAGATCGGCCAAACCAAAACATAGCATAAATCCTTAAATTCGCTTGTAATGGTGCAGATGCTTCCTTCCTTTGTCTTCTCTAAAATTCTAATCTTCTGAATTCCCCACGACCGTTCATCTATTTTTAAATTGATTTTACCGGATTATACTTCTCGAACCATATCTTCGAACCCTTCAATTTTCGATTATCGCTAATACTGCTACTACCCTTATTACCAAAGGCTTCGAATTGACGATTCGCTCTCTGTGTTAATGTGGTATGGGAACTTGAACTAACGTATGTAGGAGACAAGTTCTACGTTGTAGCTAACTGATAATCGTTTGGGATTGTTACAGTCACTTCAGAAGGAAAATAGTCTAACATAACTATTCATTGTAATAGGTATAATTAAGTAGAAGCTGGGGAGGATCTAACTGAATACAATAACTTTTGTGTAAATAATTTTGACGAAATAGTGTCTAGACAACTAAACACTGATCTCACCGAAATATAGTTGCTTTTAGCATGTTTTCGTCAGTTACCATACCATTAGGCTCATAGAGATTTTAAAATACAATTTTCGAACTATAAAACATATCGTGCCAATCAAAATCGATGTTTTACGAACAAAATATGAAGGAACTTGGAAGATCTATGGACAGAAAAATTTTTAAATTTTAAATATACTCTGAATTTACACAAGTTGAAGACGAGAATTAACAAGTGCTTTGCTCCTTTGGATTATGACACAATGTTCCTCTAACTTAACATGGGTTTAGCTATAATCTCAGCTGATACGATAAACCACGAACACTTTGATACTCATGTCACGTTTATAATGATTATCAAATACTTTGAAGCTTTATATGATGTACAGAGCGGTAAGTATTAGAAAACTTAATACACAAATATCACGAAAAAGACTTAAATGAACTACCTTGGTGATTATGAAACGTCAATGAACATCTCCCAAATTTAGAAACTCAATGTATGTAAATTGTGCTTGAACACTAGAGACATTATCTGATTTCTAAAGTGAGAAACTGAATTGTGAGCGGCTACATTTTTGGCATTGATACTCAGTGATCGAGAAGTAAATTAAGTGAGAACTAGAATTCAAGTGTTCATGAGCATATATTTGAGTGCTCAAATTAACATGTACAGTAGTAATAAACAACAAAAGTATAATAGGACTAAGTAAGCGGGTAGGTCTCAATAATAATAATAATAATAATAATAATAACAATAATAATAATAATAATTGTGGTCTAACAATGATTGATTCATGATTTTAAGGCAACATAAATGTACCGGAATAACGAAGGAATTATGCCTATTTTTGGTTGAGTTAGATTTACATTGACACCGAAACCCCAATGTAGCTTAAAGGTAATCCATAAATCGTAGCCTCACCGTTTTAGAGATACTAACTTGAGCAGAGACGCACTTTCAAGAAACAAATGTCAATGGTCATCACAGCAACATGATATGAGCATCCTCATAACCACGGAGACTAAAATATTTGTCACAGCAATGAGAATAACATAATCAAATGACACTTTATTTCCATGGTTATCTTGAGAACCACGGAATGAAAAAACCGGAAATATTCCATCAATCATACGTTCGACAATAAGTTAGACTGTAATTAGACCAGAACCTTTCGAGTGTATCATGCATCAACAGAGCATTATATACAAAACCAAACTTACAACTAATGTCATAGGACCCGAAAACCTGTAGATTGCATTTGTCAGGTGAATAAAGTAGAAAAATAATGAAATAAATGTAGTCAAGATTGCAACGAAGAATAGCCATCCACCAGGGCCAGGAATGACATAATTCGGTGAGACAGCAATAAGAATGATAAGTATAATATTAAGGACGATTTCCACAATTTTGAATACCGCTGGTATTGTACTTGCATAAGCAGTGTTAAGAGACATCCTGGACAGAGTTTCAAAAAAACGCCTTCCTATTCTCGTAAGTAGAAAAAACAGCCTATCCAATATTCAATATCTATTTCAGGAGCTAGTATTAACCACTTGATTTCTTTGCACTCGATTCTTGTTCTTTCGGTACGGTTCTAGGTGTTTCGTGGTGTCAGATAGATGGTGGTCAAACCACTGTATCGCCTAATTATAGTCAGTTAGCAGTTGTTTGTGAGTTTGTATGTCACGCGATTTGAATGAAAACGTCTGTTTCAGAGCGGTAGGGTTTGTGAAAACCAGAAGCTATCATGTGACCAAGCGGGTGGAATAAGTCTGTGATCTGAAAAGATGGCAATAATAACGACTAGCAAGTCTCAAGGCACGCATCATGCACAGCTTATCCACTAGGTTGATAATAATCCGTATTTGAATACGTGTTTATCATTCTCTTCTTAAAGCTGTCCACTGAGGGGACTGTGTCACCCCGTCTACGAAAACATTCCGTAATGCGACGACTCATACTGAGGAAGTGAGTGCTCGAATCTGAGAGTTCACTCATCGATGAGCGATTATTCGGGGATTACTTCAAAAGACTTGGTGGTGATACTCACGATGAGATGGTTCGGCATGCTTAATATGTTGTACTACGCGATCAGATCAACTCTGATTCTTCTGTTACTCAAGGAGGATCATTTCAAGTGCTGGAGTCTTTCTTCGGAAGCTTTATTCTTCTAACCAATCACCTACTTCGTTGCTCGTCTCTGAACTCGGACCATGAGGTTTATATTTCTTCAGGTGCAGAGGCGAAAATGTCTAAAATAACCATATTGATTATTATTAGGTGATAGCAACAAAAAGTCTTCGCACTAAGTCAAGAGTTCATTTAGACATGGAAGCGTACTTGAATAGTCCGAAATATTTTGGAATATTGCAGTGTTTATTAAACCGAGAAAGCGTTCTCAGGAGTTAATGGATAGCAGATATTCGCAGACGGTGAAAGTGGATAGCGTCATGTGGGTCAGAATATGGATTAGCAAGTATCATTGTAAGGACGGTTGGTGATATAACGCACAAAACGATCTTCGAAGGAAAAGAATCTCACGGCATCTATTTCGCATCGAGAACAGACAACTAAATTTTAGTAGAGAACCTCCAGGCTCAAACTTAACACTGAATTGCCGGACTGATACAATTAGTCAGGAACATAGAAGTCAGTGCAGAAGGAGTGGAAAAAATAATCAAAGAGGTCGTCGAGAAAATGATGAAATTCTCTGAGAGCCTCTAGACAAACCCAAGAAAACATAATTCTCGAAGGAAGAGGGTAACGTGAAATACTCGGTCACTCAGAAGTGACAATGAGAAGGTCATTTAATGACCGTCAGAAAGTGCCCAGATGGACGAATGCATATCACAGGTGAAGAAAAGGCTTGTTTTTCAAAGCCAGTTGATACAAATGTGTAGTCTGTTATTGTTCATATTATTCCGTTGTCAAAAAGTCTTTCTCTTCTCCTAGTTGTCTGTTCTCTCTAGAAGCCGGTTCTGACGGTTAGAACTTTCCGCACTCGGATATCGGCACCATGCATCATAGCAGACTCTGGAGTCCCAAGCGAATATAAATCACATTACAAAGTGTCCACTACAGTAATCACACTTAATTAATTTCCCAACAGCAACTAAAGGAATTCCGACCATCTCAATTGAAAATGATCAAAATGACGACGGTGACGTTTTCATTTCAAGAAAAGCAAACTCAAATATCTCAGTTCAGGAGCCCAACTACCGGATTTGATGTGTTTTCTCTGAGTATGGATTCAGACAAATGGAATAATTCCAAGTCAGAACCACTACGAAATAGCTTTAGTCGTATCCATCAACTGCTCTTTCCCTAGTTGCTTCGGCAGCATGCACGCATTCATTCACTCGCAAACAGAGGACTGGTGGAAAGCGTACTGCATCCACTATTTTCCTCCTTCTAAAACTCCTATTACGCGTATTTTTCCCTTGTTTTTCATCCCTACACCTCTCAGGTGTCGTGATAAGTAATAAGGTTGCAACCGGTTATCACATAATAACGACAGAGAAAACCAGTAGAAGTATGTATTACGGGCTTAGTGGTAAGTTGAAAATCCCCGTCTCAAGCTACAGAGTTTTGAAAAAGCTCAAAATTTCACTTGATAACGTACCTCGGAGTAGTTTTCACAATTCGGTTCACTGGACCCAAGCACTTACGCTGAGTACCCAACATAGACATTGAGATGACACTACTCCAAATCTTACTCCTAGAAAGACCAGTAAGTAAAATAAAAATAGAAGTAAAAGTAGTCCTTATTGTCATCGCGATACTACAGTACCTAGAGAATGATATAGGTGCATTCTGAGTCACCTCTTTCTGTAATTCTGGTATATATGTCCACAGTGCAGCATCAACGAGAAACCAAAAAATTGGCATTAGCAAGTTACAGGCCCCGACGAAAATCAACCCACAAAACCCAACCTAACGTCCCAGCACTGAAACAACGAAACAGGAGACAAACGTAGCCATAACCCAAACCAACACACCGATAAAACTACCAGTTGCTGTAAACCCCACCAGTATTTTTCATAATTACGGAGCAGTAGGTGAGTTTGAAAGAGGGAAACGTTAACACTACAAATGGCAAAATTTTTCGAATCAGTGACGAGGATGGTAGACTAAGTTTGCTTATTCTATCCATTGTTCCAGTGTCGAAGGGTAGCTTACTGGAAGGTGGAGCTTGCTTTGATAAATAAAAATGGGACAAGTACTGCGCAATCCTCTTAATTTGCAATACCCAGGCCAGAATATGCCGTGTTTTCGATGGCGAGATCGTCGCTAATTTTAAACCCCATCTATGACGGTAACCTTAGAATCTGTACAACTTGCAGAAGATATCTAACCCACATCCCAAAGACAACTGTTTAGGCAGTCCTCCTGATCCAAGCCAGGAACGACAAACTGTGGTAAGTACGAGCAGCAGACAGGACATCAAAGGGCAGCCAAGAGCAAACCAGCAAAGTAGTCCATGGAGTACCCAAAATAGTTGGTGGTAGCTTGGATGAAGCTGACGCGCATGACGTGCATCAGTGGCGGTGGCTATCACTTAGATGGGCCTTCACACCACCACGGCAAATAGTACTTCTCGGCTGCCTCGTCCGTCATATATCGCGACCATTGAGTCACCACGTCTGAAGGCTGTAGACTTCAGAAATCCGGAAGACCTAAGTGAGGCGTTTCAGGCTCAGTACAGCTCGAAGAACGATCTCTCTAGCCATGTGAAGTGTTGAGAAAGCCCACCTAGAGAGGCTAAAATAAGATCACACAAATGACAGTTGAACTCGATCAACAACACCCAACTCAAGAAACGAAGATAACTGTTTGGCTGTTTGGACGCACTGCACAGACAAACAACTTGCATAGGTCAGTTCCCATAGAACTGGCCAACTAGGTTTAAACAAGTTATTCGAAAATCTGACAACGGCAGCTGCTGCAGAGGTGCACCAGATGATGGGACAAAACATCAAGTGCCCATAAAGCAACGTAAGAGGACTGAGGGGTAAGTTGTTAGAAATCAAGAATATATGCTCTCTGATGGATCCGACGATCATACTCCAAACTGAAACGTAGCTATCCCCTGACATTTCAGACGTCGAAGTGAGCTTGCAATGCATGATAGTCATCCGAAGCGATAGGATACACCAAATAGGAGACAGAGTGACTAAATACATTCATAATAATAATAATAATAATAATAATAATAATAATCATTAATAATAATAAAGAGCCATTTAATATATATATATATATGGTAGATATCATCCAGAATACTGGCGCGGCATTCGATGCTTGCTACATGCTAAGAAGAGAGCATAGCACAAGTGAAAGGTCCCTCTGAATGATTTCGGCCGTGCTTACTGCTTGGCGTTGATAAACTGTTGCAATACCAGAGTTCGAATTGATAAGAAACGCTTTCAGATGATGCTAACGGCCAAAATACATGAAAACTCTAAGCACCTATTTAGGTTCATGACGAAGAAAACCCATGAATAAGGTTTTGTGTTCTCTGAAAAGTCCGAATGGAGGGGACCTCACCAACCTATAGATGGCTAAGATCTTCAACACAAACTTCATCGATCTGGAGGTCCATAAGAAGCGAAGAGGATTCCACTGAAATTCGAAAGGACATTACATCTATTGAGGGATGGGCAGCGAAAAACGATTTAAAACTAAACCAGCTGAGATGTCGCATCATGAACATGCTGCCCCACATGACGCAAATGATTTGCACCCTTTACAGAATTCCTCTTCCCAAATTCTCCTCAGAGCGCGATATCGGCGTGATAACCACCGAAAGCCTCCACAACAGAACGAACTTTATAGGAGACGCAGCCAGGGCGAAAGCAACTCTTTACTTTATGCGAAGACAGCTTGATGCTAACACCCCAGAATTATTCTTTACATTGTTTAGAACGCATGCGAGCCTATATTTTAGGGTTCAAGACATTGTCGCACCTTCTCTCCTTAAAGTAGACACAAATCTCTTGGATCGAGTTCAGGGACAAGCACCGAAATGAATGATAGGCTTGGAGAATAAAACTTATGAAGATAGACTCCTGAGACTGCGATTATTCTCCCAGCGTTAAGGGAGAATCAGAGGTGATCAGACCATGGATTAATACACATTAGGCACGTCAAGCCATCCTAACGTGAGCACCATAGCTATGCGGCACCACCACTCCTCTCGTTGCAATCCTCGAAAAATTGCGCATCAAAGAGCGATTACTCAGGTTCATCACCTTGCAGCCGAGGTGACACAGTCCTCGCAGTGGACAGTCTTAGGACGAGACTTGATAAGTATATGCCCACACATCATATTCCTCGTGTACCAGCAGTGCTTGGTGCACAACTAGAAAATTGCTAGCCGTTAACACTGTCATTTCCTAAGATTGCTAACTCAGTCCATGCCGCTTACTATTCCCGTTTCCTCTTCTGTGCTTACACTTCAGTCCTCTCTCACAATCTTCAGTACCAATCAATAAACTAAACTATCCATTTATTTAATCGATTCGGAAATCTTATTCTCATTAGCATTAGAATTTTCGGCTTATTATGTTCCACATTGCAACTAACTGACCTGCGACCCTGTCACGTGATAGCTACTGGTTTCCAAAAACTCTACTGCCCTGTAACAGACGTTTTCCTTTAAATCACGGGGCATACAAACTCACAAACAAATGACAAACGACTATAATTAGGCAGTACAGTGGCTTGACCACCATCTATCTGACACCACTAAACACCTGGAACCGTATCGAAAGAACAATAATCGAGACCAAGGAAATCAACTGGTTAATACTAGCTCGTCAAAAAGATATTGGATATTGTAAAGGTCAAATATTTTAAACACTAGATGGTGATATCGTACGGAAAACATAATAAATACTCTGATGCCACTTAATTTCGAGTACGCTAGAGACATAAGAGCGGTATTCAAGATTTTAGAATTTTCAGTTGGTGTTGGTGTGATAGTTTCAATTGTTGTTGCTGATCACTATCGAATTACTGTAGTTGTTGGTTGTCTAGCATTCTTTGCATTAGTAGGGACATTAACTTCAATGTTTTTCTTCGTTTCGCACCTCTTCAGCTTCGTTTACAAAATTCCTGGACCTGTTACATTGATTGTGAGTTGATTTCTAATGGTATTCGTTTCTGTAAATCTGATAATGCGCAAATAATATTTTACTCAAAGTTAGTTTTCCGTATCTTTAAATTTAAAAAAGAGTAAGATTTTGTGCAACTGTGTTTTTTCTCGCTTGTATGACCCCGTTAATTTGTTATTTTAGAACTCTTCACGCCTTTATAATTCAGATGACTTATAATTTATGCATTAGGCTTTAAAAAAGTCTTGTATTCTAGGTAATATGGCTCAAAATTGCCCAACTATAGACGTTACTGTTCATTATGATCACTTATGTAGGGTAAATAAGAAATTTGAGTAAACACCAGTTTACAGAAACAAAGAGTTACGTTGAATATTGTATAATAACCAGTTGTCAATAAGGTATGACAGTTTCACAGGAAATTTATTTTCTCGAATTTTCCATGGTTACGTCTCTATTTCGAACATTGAATTTCAACTAAACAAAGAACATTAGTTCCCTAAAGATTTCACATGGAACATGGAACCAAGATTAAGAACTCCCCACTGTTAGCAACCAACCATCTCAAATAATAAATTCATTAAAAGTATAGAAATTTTGTAAATTTGCTCGTCGATTATGTTTTACAGACTAAGGAATAATAAAATTTACATTAGTTTAATATGTGTATTTGTAACCTCTGCATAAACAAGTTCATGAATAATATACCCGCAGCAACTCTACGCCTTCAAGTTCTTTTAATCCCATTCTAGAAGTATTTTATACGCCCTATAGTGATAAAGCTGAATTAAACCATTCGTTTTGTCGAATGAAATCAGCTAATACGTTTGAAAAAAATACTAATTAACTCATGAAAGATTTGACAGATATTTGACCCTGTCTATTCGATTGTAAGTCAGTCAGTCAGTTACAACGTACAACTTAGTGCTTACGTACGTAAGTTCAGGTTGACATACCTCGTTAGTACGGAGACGCAATTGTCAGTTTAAATCCGATAGTGATTGAGATAGTAGTATTCGGTAGTGATCAGTACGACATTTAAAAATCTTCCAAGAAAAAAGATAAATTTTATTATAATTCTGTAATTCAATTACAAGTTTCTTGTACTTAGCTCTATGCAACCAGTAATGTCTAAACTGAAAGGAAAATACGTCACACAGAAACCTAAACTTGGTTAATTCTTCCAGTAATTCGCCATCCAGATTTTTGTTATATCTTGTACTCAAGTTCGCTAATTATTGGTGGTCATTCATAACTGTTTTGTATAATCATGAGACACCTCCGTAGAGCGCGGCCATGATCTCACAAAGGATCAAATCCGGAGCTTTTTATGTCTTTTGAACGCTTAACATTTCGTCTACTTATGTGACATTCAAATATATTAAAGCCTAATTTTAAAAATTTTGGAAAATTATTGAAGTTAGACATGTTAATCGTAAGATTTCTATATGATGCATTTGGGCGACAGACTAAAGGTCTTGTGATCATAGATGCTCACTGCTTAGGCGATCCGGTACTTTCTGACTCTCAGTGGTGGTCTAGCCACGATCAGTTCGTAAGATATATTGGGGAAATCCCACAATGACCACATCGCTACTCGAGGTAGTAGGTGCTTGGGTATACATCGAACAAGTCGCAACCATCTTGACTGATGCAGATTCACTAATTTATCAACTGATATGTCACTCTTACCTAGAACCCTTTTCCCAACACCAGCATTGCTTACTCTATAGTCCCAGAATATACGACCATTGCTTCGAAGACACCTATGATCGAATACTATTAACCTGCGAATATCTGCTACTCTTGCTGACCATGTGTCACACCCGTAAACTAGGACGGAGCGAACTGCTGTGCAATAAACTCGTCCTAGTTTATACAGTATACCGTGCTTCTCCCAAGGTGTTGACGTCTTCATAATTCAACTTGAGCGAGTCTGTCAACGGTCCTCGAATTTTGCACGATTTCGCAGTTTAAACAAGTTAAGCCTTACTTAACAAAGATTTTGTTTGATTCAAGGCAACGATTAGCCAAGAATTTGATAAATTTAAACAGAAGCATATTGTAAGTACTTTTATGCATTTTTATGAGTGCACAATATAAAATAAACACGTTTCTTACAAAAATAAAATAATATTAATGATATTTCATTATTTATATAAATTGGTCTACACAGAAAATACAAGCAGTATACTATGAGCAGTAAAATATTACTCTTTAAAGAAAAAGAGAGTAGCGAAATCAAATGTGTATGTATGACTGATGATGGCATGACTTATTTTTATCAGTGAAACAGGATGGTGTACGTTTAATCGATAAATTAGGTATCAGTTATTTTTAAGTAATAAATATTGTATTGTTCTGTTGAATAAGCCCTACCTTGACGAATAAAATGATTCAATTAGTTTTATCTTTTATCTAATACTTTTACTTTTATCGTTGACGACATGCGCCTGATTGTCAAGGAACTGCTATTGCTTTATTTGCGGAATACTAATGGTCGTTTCCCTACCCGTATGATATTTTATCGCGATGGAGTTTTAGAAGGACAGTTCGAAAATGTTCTAGTTGAAGAGCTGGCTGCTATCCAGAAAGCATGCTCAGACGTACGCGTTCGTCTACAGAACAATGCCTCCTAAAGTTTTATCTGGTAAGGCCGCAAAGAAAGCCTCAAAGGTGAAATTGCCAAAGGTTGATAAGAAGAAGAAGAAGAGTAGGAGGAAGGAGAGCTATGCTATTTACATTTACAAAGCCATCTGTTAAGTCCACCCTGACACAGGTATCTCATCAAAGGCAATGTCAATCATGAATTCATTCGTGAATGACATTGTCGAACGTATTGCTGCAGAAGCTAGCCGACTGTCTCACTATAATAAGAAATCGACCATATATCAGACACCAGGCTATCAGCATTGATGAGACTCCCAATATAAATGAAGCGGTCAACACGCTCAACATTTTTTACTCCGTATCACTAGTTTGGGAGCCAATGTAAGCCAGTCCTGAAGCAACTTTCTGTATTTTGAGAGGGAAAATCGCATCCCGAACATGCTTCCATTGTTGCTTAAGGTGGTCAGGGGACGGCATTTTATCAGTGTCTTCACCAAATAGAACTATATCATCAGCATACTCTAAGTCAACAGGTGACTCTCATGGTAGATGATGCAAGACGATGCAAGTTTCATCTCTAAAAGCATGTCAATGACAAAGTTACATAATAATGGTCGGCCCTGACGGACATCACTTGAAGTAATCAAGTCTAATGACAGTTCACCATAAGCTCTGACTCAACCAATCGTATTTGAGTAGAGAGTCTGTATAAAGTTAATGTACTTCTTTGGTACACCTTTCAATGACAGACACTACCACAGGACATCACGATCAAGAGTCAGATGCCGCCAGGAACACAACTGTTGTCAAACGCTTAAATGTTTGTCCACGTTCCAGAACCTGACATAGTGTGAATATGTGGTCAATACATACACGTCCAGGTCTGAAACAAGACTGATTTTTTGAGTCTTTTCTTCACATGCTCCAGTTGAGCGTCGAAGTAATATTGATGGTATCTCACTCAATTATACTTCTTGAATAATATCTTGGATCCCCAATCTTTTCCATTACCGCTAATACTTCTACTTTAGTTTTTAGAATAAGATTTAAAAAATAGCAATTCAAATCTATAATGGTATTTTGTCACGTAACTTACTCTATTTAATCATCCAATGACTACTCATTGGAAAAAATAAATAACAGTGATAGAGTTACATGGTTGTGTGAACTGCCTACATGAGGTCAGCGTAACAAGTAGGTGAAAACGAGACCTACAGATTGTTACTTACGTACTAATTTACACCAGTTACCCTTAGTGGAGCATAGGCTTCCGGCCAGCATTCTCAAACCTACTCTATTCCGGGTCTTGTGAAGCAGTTGGAAGCTTTCCATAATGTGTTTCCTATCCACCTCCAGGGTTGTTTCCTAATTTCTTCCTTAGCTCAAATCTGGTCTGTCGGTTGTTGGTGATGGTGTCTGATTAACGAATCCGGAGTATCTTGCGTAGACGACTGTTAATAAACACCTGTATCTTGTGGATGATGGCTTTCGTGGTTCTGCAAGTTTCCACTCCATACAGTAGAACTGTCTTGACATTTGTTTGGAAGATTCTGGCTTTTGCGTTGGTTGACAGTTTGTTTGAGTTCCAGATGTTCTACAGTTGTAGAAATGCTACCGTTGCTTTGCTAATCCGTGCACTCACATTTTCATCACATCCACCTTGCTCATCACTGATGCTGCCCAGATATGTAAATGTTCCTATATCTTCCAAAGCTTCTCTGTCAAACACGATACTTCTACTATCTATACCACTATGGGATTTCAACTGACAATTGCGTCTCTGTGCTAATGCGGTATGGTAACCTGAACTTATGTACTTACGTACGAAGTTCTACGTTGTAACTGACTGACTGATGTTTTGATTGGTGCATGTTGTGTTGTAGCTAAGACTCTTGCTTCTTCCCTCGTGTATGTTGACACCTACTGCTACTCTGGTCGTCTTCTTCCGCATTTGTTGTGTGTGTGATAGATGAGTTAGATCATCTGCGAAGTCCAAATCATCTAACTGCATCCGAGCTGTCCACTGCATCCCTTGCGTCTACTGAGATGCTACTACCAGAGGAGAGAGAACGAGTGGAAATGAGGAGTTTTGTTTAACATCGTTCTTCACTTGCAGTGGGTCTGTTAGCTGTTCTTTATACACAATTTAAAGTTTAGTCCTTCTCAAGAATTTGGTATAAAGTTGATTATCTCAGTTACACCCTAATGTCGAGGAAGCCCTCGAAACCTCATCTTACCCGCGCCGTCAAATTCTTTCTCACAGTCACAGAAGTTGACGTGTGGTGATGATTTCCATTCAGTAGACTATTCTTCAATCATCCGTATTGCCACTACTTATATGACCAATCCTCCTGAAATACAGAACTGGGGTCTCAAGCTCAGGTGTCTAGCGAATCTTTTGTCCGGCTGAACTACCCTCTCTTGAATACCTCGCCTAGTACTAATGGTAGAGTGGTGACTTCTTAAATCTCAGACTAGCTAATATCTTTTTTCTTTGGTATCTCGCTGAAGTGTCCGTCTTTCCAGTCTATTGGTACTTGCTCTTACTCCCGAATCTTGTTGAAGAGAGCGTCGAACATCTTTGCTGTTACTACTACGTTTGCTCTTATTACCTCAGATGGTATGCTGTCTGGTTCGGGTGTTTGGTCACTTCCGGTTTGTCTGGTGGCCATGCTGATTTCTTCAATTGTTGGTGGGTCAGCATCAATTGAGAGATCCGTGATTGCTGCCTTGATATTGGGAGAATTCTCTGGGTTTGGTCTGTTCAAGAGGTCTTCCGATTGTACTTGGATCTCAGTTGATCTGGTTCTCTGTAGTGTGGTTCAATAAGACGAATGAGGCTTCGTGCATGCAGTTGTGTGGGGAATACAGTGCCACCTGTAACAATTTTGTGACGAATTTGTAAATCTCTCATCATTTTCGTTCCATTCTCTCGATCCATGTTGTCTCGTGAAATCTTCCCTGACCGTGGCTGCTACCTTGAAGTCGTGGTCAGACTTGTGTATCGCGATGACCGATCAGAACTATATTGGCTTGAACACCTGTTCTACCATGCCAGGCAGGTGAACTGGTAATCTGTAAGTCTAAAAGCACCAACTTGAGGTCCGGAATTAAGTCGTACTGCTGACTGTAGATAGGTGTGATAAAAGTAATTTGTTACCCTCACACAACCAGCATCTTTAACGTTGCTGCGTTCTCACAACTGGAGGAAGGTGTTAGAAGAGGTGACACCTCACCTTACTCCACGTACTTCTATCTCCGACAGTAGGGCTTTTTGAAGAGCAGAGCCATGCTCTGAGGTCACGCTTCCAGGTCGCTTAGACCGACGCTAATCCAACTTCATTTTCACGTCACTCAAAAAACTCCTCCACGGCGTGGGCAGCCAGTGAGCGACATCCGCCGCCATACTTGCAACAGCAAACGAGATCAACTTACAACTAAATCCTTTCCATACCTCTTTATATTTCTCTTATCTACACGACTCACCCTTCTCTAATTCACTTATCACCTCGTGCCTCTACTGTAAACGTTTCGAGTACACGAAACATAATTCCTGGCCTCCTGAAACTCCGCTCTAAACTACATGTTGGAGCTTTTAATGCTCTGATCTTGTGACAAATAGGACAACAGGCATCCTTAGCTAGGACTTTAGAATCTTGCGCCCTCGATGCTTCTCTGAAACTCACATACAGGATCCGAGTAGAATCATTTATTTGACTTCACTTTGTCAACATAAAGAACCTTGTCGATTTAGGCTTCGTGTATCTGAAAGCCTTGCTGCCGCTTCCCGTGGCCTCAGTTGTGTAGATATAGCATTAAATCCTAGGGCTGAACTATGTCTCTTAGAGTGGATCCCAGCAGATGTTCGCTTATGAGCTGTTCGACTAAACGGGATAGTAAGGCCTCGGAAAGGCAGGATAAGTCTCCGTTACCTCTTCGTTGTATATAACTACGCTCTGACTGATAGTAGTATAAGGTTTCTCAATTTGTTTGTACTATATAAAGAAGACACGTCACTTTTTTATTTGATTCACTTTCTATGCGTGTGTGTTAGTATGACTGAGTGACGTCTCCGTGTCAATTGTTTACGTATTCTATAATTGGTTATGAACATGCGCAATCAATCCACATACTGACTAACACTTAAAAAAATACACAGACGTGATCCTCACTTGTTGTTCAACAACTTACTCTCTGGTGTGTCTGTATGTATTGCGTATTCCCCTTATTCGTTAAAAATACACGCTAACCCCAGTAACTAATGTTTTGGTTATCTAATTTATCTCGCGTAGATTAATAACAGTACTAGAAGAAATGGGCTGCAGCAGTACACCGTTACGTATCCCTCAAATATCATATTACGCTTGAAATGTTTTATTGTAATAAAGATAAAACTAATTGAATCATTTTATTCGTCAAGGTAGGGCTTATTCAACAGAACAATACAATATTTATTACTTAAAAATAACTGATACCTAATTTATCGATTAAACGTACACCATCCTGTTTCACTGATAAAAATAAGTCATGCCATCATCAGTCATACATACACATTTGATTTCGCTACTCTCTTTTTCTTTAAAGAGTAATATTTTAATGCTCATAGTATACTGCTTGTATTTTCTGTGTAGACCAATTTATATAAATAATGAAATATCATTAATATTATTTTATTTTTGTAAGAAACGTGTTTATTTTATATTGTGCACTCATAAAAATGCATAAAAGTACTTACAATATGCTTCTGTTTAAATTTATCAAATTCTTGGCTAATCGTTGCCTTGAATCAAACAAAATCTTTGTTAAGTAAGGCTTAACTTGTTTAAACTGCGAAATCGTGCAAAATTCGAGGACCGTTGACAGACTCGCTCAAGTTGAATTATGAAGACGTCAACACCTTGGGAGAAGCACGGTATACTGTATAAACTAGGACGAGTTTATTGCACAGCAGTTCGCTCCGTCCTAGTTTACGGGTGTGACACATGGTCAGCAAGAGTAGCAGATATTCGCAGGTTAATAGTATTCGATCATAGGTGTCTTCGAAGCAATGGTCGTATATTCTGGGACTATAGAGTAAGCAATGCTGGTGTTGGGAAAAGGGTACTAGGTAAGAGTGACATATCAGTTGATAAATTAGTGAATCTGCATCAGTCAAGATGGTTGGAACTTGTGTTATTTATGTGTTATATACACGTGATCACATGAGAGAATTCCGATAGGGAGGGCGGACTGTCCCCACTCTCAGTCGTGCTGTTATGTATTCCTAGTCATCGACTGACTCGGCGAGCGACAATGCATATTGTAGGGTAGACTGAAAGGAAGCTAGGAGCGGACAGACCCAAACATGGCACAGATCCACGAAGTCACTGACAAGTTGAGCGAGCCATGTTCGTAGGTGTAGACTACCTGGTTGGAGTTTGCAAGACAATAGTGACCGGTGTTTAGCAGCTTTGAATGTCATGTCTCGAAATCGTTCGTAATGACTCAGATGCATCCATAATTTATCATTTCTCAAATTCTAGACTTGTCCATTCCTCATGACCTTTATCTCTCTTTTTAAATTTATTTCACAGGATTATACTTCTTGAATAGTTTCTTCGAACCCTAATCTTCATTTCCGCTTATAATTGTACTACTTGGAGTTTAAACTGAAAATCGCATCTCGGTGCTAAAGTGTTATGGTAACTTGAACTGATGTATGTGCGTACTCAGTGCTGTTTTGTAGCTGACTGACAAACCATGGCACCGAGTGACATACATCCATTATCTTCAATAAGTAACTACCACTTGTCGACATGGTTGAATGCCACTGTCATGGTTCCGTTTTCCAACAACTGTTTATCATGGCAAATATGATTACATGATTTCTGATCCATTATTTCTAGTGATAATTCGTTGCTGAATATTCTCGAAATTGATTGGAATGTGCATATACTTGTTTATAGGTGTTTGATTGTCAAAGATGTCTAAAAAGATAAATTCTTATCTACAATAATATATTTGTAACAGTGTTTTGATAGACTTCTACTAAATAGTTTCAGTATATAACTTAATTTTAGATTATATTTGATATTGAAGCAGATATAATTCGCATCATGAACAAACCGAGATTAGACATCCATTAAAAACCTGGAAGCATTGAACAGTCATTTTATTCTAATATGATACTTATCAAAAGTTCGTATCGATGACCCTAGTCCTGATTTTGATTCTGATATGTGGGGCCGTTGGCATGCTCAACTAAAGAGTTCAATATTGGGACGACAAGGTTGTTCAGTAATTACAGTGGTTGTCTAACTTTGGTTTGTTTGTGATTGAAATGCAATTCAGTAATCTCCACAACCTTAATTTGACATATATTTTCATTATTCTCATTTGTAGGAATTTATTTCCATAAATTTCTGTGCTATCTTGGCTTTTATTGCAATGATTATAACAGCTGCAATTGGTGCAGGTTCAGCAGCTGCAATAGCTTCAGCAGTAAGTCGACGTATATATAGAATTTCTAATTTGCATTTCTTTTTACTAAGACAGACATTTCTATGACATACATATATTCTTCAGAAAAGTAATCTGTTAAAGTGTCGGAATTGTTTAGGCAATTTATCGTTCAGAAGAATAATTTTCATATAGGTGCGTTTATTTATGAGAGAAAATTTACTTTGTAAAGCTATTATCGTCTTTCTAATGCAATATTATTGACAAAAACTTTTAAAAGCATTAAACTAATCGAAATTCATTACGAATGTTGTTGTTTTCAATGACTGTGTCCTCATCGTCTAGCAGTACTTATTTTCACTTACTTCCCTATCGATCTTATTCCTTAACTTATAGGTTGTTTATCATCTTTCGAAATGACTGAAAAATCTCTTACTGATTTCTAAACGACAACAATACCTAACTTTCAGAAATTTAGGGATCTTATTTGAACTAGCCATTTTGTTTCCTATCTGATACAATAACTTTCGTGTACTCTTTTATGTATTTGTGATGCTTAGAAGTATATGTATCAAGAATTAAAGATAGGCACAAACGAATGTATTGTATTTAGAATTCGAAATCAAGCATTTCACAACAACAAGAAGTTAGTAGTTCATTCAAATACCACATCCGCCACCGCTTAAATTGGAATGTATATGTCTGTAATCAGTTGTACGTCTTCTTCTCAAATTCATCCTGTGTCTGTCCGACAGTGTATTGGATAAAGGCTCTGTATTATCTAGAATGCTCTCATTAGTATTAGAATTAACAACCGAAATTGGAACAGACTCACCTGGCTCTTGGAATTGTATTTTATCAACATGTCGATTGTGTGTACTTAAGTCATTGATATCTAGAAGTCGCACCATAGATTTCCCGACATTCTTCAGAACGATCCCCGTGGATGGTCGAAGATCATTGCCACGATAATATGTAACTTCTGCAGACTCCAAACATCTCATATTCGACCGAAGAATTCTTCCTTTTAATAGTTTTGATGGAGTCTCTTTCGTCACTGAATGTCTGGCATTTCTATATTGCAGTAGAAAGGTATCTACTCCCCTCTCCAGCTCATTAAATGTTGAGGCGGCAATAGAATCACTCAACCTCGAATGCTGATTTTTCAGCTTATGACACTTTTCGCAATTCTTTGCTGTACGACAAATATCTGCATTTAATGACTGTCGAGAAATGTAGTCAACATGTTGAATTTGCTTGGCACTCCCGTGCTGAACCATTTTCATACTTCCATTGCACTTAGCACACGTGGCTATCAAATCTTTAAGTAAAGCATCAGAATTTTCTTTAGAAACTAGGAAAGACAACTCCACTTTAAGTCTTCTCAAATTCTTTAAACCCAGTATTGACAGTCCTGTTTCACTAACTAAAAATTCACAAGGTATGTATGAGGAATTATCATCTCTTATTAGCAATTCACAACATCCTCGTATAGGCAGTTTGTGTCCCGTAATCCCCAATATTGATACATCAGTGGGTCGTATCACAACGTTCGGATCTAACGATTTCAGGTTCTTGAATGAAATAATGGACTCTATACTGCCTGTGTCTACAATAAAGTCATGAAATGAACCAAGTGATGTAGATAGTCGCTTTTGAATATGAGCATTACCTTTCGAAATGGTAGTTAAAGATAAATGATCATTAGGATCAGCTGAATTATTGGAATCTAAATTACAAGCTTTAGCACTACTTGAGGCAAAATGAACAGTAGCTTTGCATACTGTTTGAATGTGTCCTATCTTATCACATCTAAAACATTTAGCATTACGAAATGTACAATAATAACGAGAATGAAGTTTTCCACATGATAAACATTTGCCAAACTTGGTCTCACCTTTTTGATTTCCTTTGTAATTCTTTTTTGAGACACCGTTCATATTTACACGAGAATAGGAACCTCTGTTAAACGAACACAATTTTGATTGACCCTGAGATTGCTTTTCATCATGACAACTAATCAAAGTATTGGAAATCTTCATCGACTGAATATCAAGTTCATTCAACGCCTCGTAGTTAATGCACGCAGTTCTAACATCTTGAAAGGAACAGTTTGACATTCTTAACAGCTCTCTTTCCAAACTAGGTATGTTAATTCCTGCAATTAATCGGTCTCTCAGCTGCACATGAAGTTGATCACCAAAATTACATTTGACAGCCTGTTTCTGCAATTCAAGAATAAATTCCTTAACATTTTGGTCATTTTGACGAATCATCTTATGAAATTTCGCTCTTTCACGGCATTCAAAACCAGGGCACTTTACATGATTCAATAATAACTCCTTTAGCATTGCATAGGGAAGTGAAATAGGTTTTTCTGGATATGCCAAGGTTTTCAATAAGCTGTACGCTTCTTTTCCGATGAATGTTAGGAAATGGGCCACAATTTTATCATCTTTGACATCTTTCCTGGTCATACTCCAGATTTCAAACCTTTCCAAATAATCTTCAAAAGCTTCAGAAGTAGAATGAATATCTAGCTGTTCCATTACAAATCCTGCTCGCGACGCCACTGTGATGCTTAGAAGTATATGTATCAAGAATTAAAGATAGGCACAAACGAATGTATTGTATTTAGAATTCGAAATCAAGCATTTCACAACAACAAGAAGTTAGTAGTTCATTCAAACACCACAGTATTCTACATACATAGGAGGATAATCCACTTTATTTTGTGTTAATCCTGCTTGATCCAATTTCCTAGCAGTTTCTAAAAAGCCCAGACTAAATTTGCACAGCAACTTGGACAGATAAGTAAAGGCATACAGTGCAAAACAAAAGATTGGTGATAAGGATTTAATTTAATTCTCAAACCAAAAATTATTTTGGAATTTACCACTCTTATATGGTTTATTTACAGTTAGGTTTACAATCAGATTTGAACTAAGTTGTGTTTAACAATAATAATTCAATAACTTACTGTGTGAATACATATTTACCATAATATAATTACGCACCTATAATACGTCTTAGGGTGTTAATGTAAATTACAAATAAATTAAATCAATACCATTAGCATTCCAATTGATTAACTAATCCTGACCATATCAAAGGTGAGTGATGAGCTCGGCAAAAACTATTTAGATAAACTGTATGTTTATACTAGTAACCTCGTATGGGGTGATATAGAAAGCTTCATAGCTTAACACTTGCCAACTTAGAGAAAATATTTTGCTAACATGAAAAGAATTTCGCTGACGAATTAATTCTCTTACTTAATGAACAGAAAAGTTCTTACCGTTTGTTCGTTTCTTGTCAGATAAACCTTAGTATAAGAAAATCAGTTATCGAGAGATTCTTTTTCAACATTTTATGCATCAGTGAGCTTCAGGAAATACTTTTGCCATCTTTTCAAATCTCCTACTCATCGTTGAGCAAACGTTTGAAGTAAAGATTACATCTGATTATCAAAAGATAGGTGATCTATATCTACGAAAACCTACCTACAAAACTAGTAATTAATGATATCAAACAAATTGTGGTTGGTTTGTTAGAGGATATTCGTACGATATTAGTATTCAATTATAAGTATCTTCGTAACATCGCTCGTATATGCTTGGACTATCCATTAAACAATGCTGGTGTTGGGAAAAGGATACTAGATAAGAATGACATATTAATTGATGAATTAGTGAATCTGCATCAGTTGGGACTTGTGTTATGTCTGCCTAACCACCGACTGACTCGGCAAGCGATGATGCCTGATGTAGGGGTAGGTTGGAAGAAACCTAGGAGCGGCCAAACCAAAACATGGCACAGATCCACAAAGTCACTGACAAGTTGAGTGAGCCATGTTCGTATGTTTAGACTATCTGGATTTGCGAGACGGTAGAAACAGATAGTTAAAAACCTTGAATAACATGTCTCAAAATCGTTTGCAATAGCACAAACTTCTAATCTTCTGAGTTTTTCACGACTGTTTATCCTGTCTCTTAATTTTTCAAAATGATCCCTCTGGGATATACTTCTCTATTACTAATCTTCTTGATTACTGCTAATACTCCTTACTACATCTACTACTATGGGATTTGAATCGAAAATTCGATCTCTGTGTGCTAATGTGGTACGGCAACCTCGACCGATATATGTACGTACGTACGAAGTTCTACATTGTAGCTGACAGACAGATTGTGGTTAATCTATGATTTCAACTATAAAAATTTCCCCCAAATAGCTCTCACTAATAATAATCATATGTTAATGATGACTAACTTTGGAATGTAATCCTAAAAGTTCTTTGAAGACAGTGATTCATAACATGCAATGGAAGAGAGTCGAGCACCCTGATTTGGTTAGACATGTATATCATCGGATAGCACTCCATTGGTCTAGAACCGAAAAGGTTGCAGTGGAATCTAACATTCTTAGCTCGAAACCTCATAGGATAGTGGGTGTGCACTAGTAAGGAGTCTCGTGCTAGAACAAATACCTCATGTTTTTCAGTGGTTTTCGAACTGAAATCAGTCTTAGGCAGAAAATGTGAGGGTTTTAGAGAAGTGACAAATAATATCTTTTATTAGCTATGAAAAACTTGACTCTTTCTTTGTTAATTTTAAACATTCATTCTCGTCTTATTCTTAGTTAGTGGCAAGCGAGGCGTACCTTAATTCCGATGGTAGATATCGGGCTTTAGTCTGAGTGTGAACAGAAACATCACTCCGTACCCTTGAAGAGTCCCAAACGGGGGCAAAACTGTAGTTATGGATTTCACTCCAAGCCGTCAACAAAAACTATAATTAACTTGTGACCGAAGTCTCTGGGTGACATAAATCAGAATTAATCACACTGGCACAGGTGAATTCACTCCCTATTTCTCTCTGAGTTTGGAGTACTAATGTGTATTCATCTCTTCCCACATTCTTTTTTTGAACTATGTTTTTAATGCTTAATCTTCCTCATTCTGCTTGCTGCTAAATTACTTAGATCTGTTTATCTATATTTTTAGTTAATTTAATTTCTTCGTGTTATTTGCCAACATACATCTTTCCAAGCTCTACGCTGATGTTAACTAACTGAATGCATCTACAGTATCAACGTATCTAGTCAACAAACTTTATTTACTCTGATAAGAACCAATGAAATACAGTCATGAATAAAAAAAATACTTACAAATGACAATCCTATATTTTAATTCTCTTAGCAATAAACTCTACCTACTTTTGTCAACAGTCAGTGAAATATTCTGCTGTTTTGCCTGCGAACTTTATTCATGCAATAGTAATTATTATTATATTTAGGTAGGCAATTTTGCAGTAATAGTAAGATTATGACTAAATAAGCCGTTCCAAATAAATAGGCGGGTAAATATTTTTTGAATACCTCATAAGTATTCACACATCTGATACGAATCGGTTGTTGAATTTACTATAAGTAAATCAACCGAAATAAAGTGCTCATTTTATGGGGCACCGAAAGTCTTTTACTTGATATTCAGAACGTAACTAGCTTCCAATGGGGCCAAAAAATCTAAACTCAAATGATGATTGGATAATAACGCGGTAACATATTTGAGAGTATGTTCCATACACACACCGGAAACATTTTCATACATTAAAGTTCTCGAAAATCCTTGCGAGTGAGGATCAATTAACAAAAAAACTTGGTCCACTGATTCTTGAGAATCTCTTTCGGTTCACTAACGTAAAAAGTATACCCCTACTTGAAGAAGGAAAACAACTATTGTAGGACGCCTATATGTGTGTTTGTGGAGGACGGAGCAAACTGCTGCACAGTACACTCATCCTTTGGTTAGCAAAACGGACGTCTAAATTTGAGTCTGTGTTCCAGGACCTGTCGCAGAGTGAAAATGTGGTCTATGAAGCCACGTGCAGGTGTGAAACCAGCTTGCTTTTCTTTAGTCTGCTCTTCACGAGCTATAGTTAGGCGTCTGAGTATAATCGAGGCTAACAATTTAAAAACTACATTAATTAGACTGATTTCCCTGTGATTGTCACAAGAGAGCTTTTGTCCTTTCTTATAAGTTGGGACAATCAGAGATTGAGACCACTCGGATGGGATTACGTCCAGTTCCCAGATTCTGCTTAAGATCTCAGTCAATTCAGATGCCAAAACTGGACCACTATCCTTAAAAATCTCAGGAGTTAGCCTATCAGGAACTGCTGCTCTACCTCACTTCGGATTTCCTACAACTTTCTCAACTTCACAAAGACTAAGAGAATATATGTCGGTTTCCCTTTCAGGATGACTGGAGATCGTGGGCAACTGAAGTGTGGCTGAAGGCCAGTTGAACTGGTCCCTGAAGTGTTCTGCCCATCAATCCAATCTCCTGGGTTGAGAATGAATGATACAACCATCCTTTTCTGAGATAGTCTCACTCACATCCGGGTTCCTAATGCCGGTTTCTTTGATAAGGCGGAAACGTTGTCTGGTGTTGCCTATAGCCGCTGCCTTTTCCATCGCTCCTGCTTTCGCTACCCCCTCCTGTTCACGATCATGACATACGCCGACTTCGCTCCTCATCGTTCTCAGCGCCAGGCGGGATGAGCTTTCGAGCATCCATCAGTTCGGTAGATGCTACTGAAATCCACGGCTTCTTCCTAGACTTATGGTTTACCTTGCTAGCAGATATCACTGTTGTTTCCACAGCTTTTTTGATGAAATCAAATTAATGCTTTTACCAAGATAGTATGAGCGTTTACGAGACGCAGCAAACATCGATGGCGCAAGATTCTAAAGTCCTAGCAAAGGAGGTTTATTGCCCTATTCGACACAATATCCGGATATTTAATGCTCCCACACGTAATTAAGAACAGGGCTTCAGGAGACCTGGAATAACATTTCGTGAACTCACATCGTTTGCATTAACGGTACGGGGTGAGAAAGGAATGTGAGAAGAGTCAGTCGTAGAGATAAGAGAGGTATTAGGGGGTGTAGGAAGGATTTGATTTTGACCAATTTGGTCTCGTGTGCTGTTACGGGTATGAGGGCGGTTGTCACTTCCTGGCTACCCACACTGTGGAAGCGTGTTTTTTGACGGACCTGAAAGGAAAGGTAAATCAGTGTTGATCTCGGAGAGAGCGTGAACTCTGAGCCCAAGGGACAACTGCTTGAGGCTAGTCACGCACGGCCTTTCTATGACAGGTTTTTAGAGTATCAGTTTTATTCTTGTTTAAAAGGCCCTACTGTCAGAGACGGAGATCCATTAGGTAAGGTGAAGTGTGACATTTTCGGGGTCGACCTTTTCTAACCCCATTCTCTCCTTTTGAGAAGGCAGCATTGCTGTAGATGCTGGTTGGCCGAAGGAAACACCTTACTGCTGTCACACCCCTCTACAGTCAGCGGTACAACTTCGCCCTCAGACCTTGAGTAGCTGCTTCTATTCTCATCGTTCTCCAGTCGACCTGCCTGGCATGGCAGAACCCACGGTAACATATGTTCCGGCCAATATAGCTCTGTCGGTTTATTACGATACGCAAGCCCGACCAGCTACGGTCAGGAACTTCATATAGTTATAAGATACTATTAAAATTATCTTAGAAAGGAAATTAGCCACTAGAGTTTTTCTAGACAATAAGTCTATATGTTGTGTGGTCAAACGTAGTCGAACAAGAAACTGTAGATCTTGATTTCACGAGAGTTAGCAGTCACCATCAAGGAGTACTTGTTATCTTGTTTAAAGTGAGCTACTTAGAGAAATGCATACCTCCCATAGGACTAAAATATTTTACAACTGAATGATCACTGATTCGTGGCCAATGTCATATCTGAAAGAACAACCGTTTTCAATAACTTCATCATCAGACTCTATAATTATTATTGTGTTATTTTACAAAGGCCAAAAGAAGGAATGAATTAGACAATGTTGTATGTTAAAAAAATTATTAAATGACCTTTCTAATTTACAAATAACAATCTTGAAATATTTATATTCTAATAGTTGTAAAATTTCACCACTTTTCAACATACAACATTGTCTAATTCATTATTGCATGCCTTATTTGGCCTTTGTAAATAATACAATAATAATGGACTTATAACTGTAGAGCCTGATGACGATGTTACTTAAAACAATTGTTAGCCCAAATTTTCTTTGTCTTCTTAATATTTTATAGGGACTTATGAATTAATGCTAATCTACTTAGTCACTTGGTGCCGATTGAATTCTGTCGATCAAGTTGCAATGTGGCAATTAGTCTAAATGACTTGAATAGCTGTGTTAACGTCCAAAACTACGAAGCTGGTTCGAATCGAACAAGAAACGTCAGTTACTTTCAAAATACATGCACGCTTTGCTGATGAGTTCCAACCAGCACGAAACCTTAGTGCACGCGATTCCGGGTTAGTCAGACACCAGTTACCGCATTTCAAACTGATCTAAAAAATCAGATTAGCACTAGGGACTACAGAAACGAGATTACTACACTAAAAGGATAGGATTGTTATTATAATGTTTTTTACCTTGAAAAATGTCTGTTTATCGAAAACATTAATAGGCCTTTATAAACTGACTTAGCTTCTTTGAGCATAACATTAGGTTATTTGTATGAAATCATCGATAAAAGTTTTAAGAAATTAGCTGATGTACGCGATTATACATTTCCACATATCTGATGAAATAATAACATATTATCATGTGAAAGATGACTACTTAGAAATAGGAGTTTACAATGACGATGTCATTGATGCAGCCAAAATAATAATTATGACTGTCCTTTCGTAAGCAAATAAGTGTTTCGTGAATAAAGAAAAAAAGCCCACAAATCCTGTCACCAATGCAGGTTATCGATTGGAATATGTGATTATTGTCAAAAATGTTTTGGTTTTTGAAATTAACACAACGAAATTTTTCTAAATGGTTGGGTTTAGGTGGTCAATGATCCATCTCTGTTTCGTTTTTATTAACACTCAACATTACGGCGTTGTTGTGAAGATTGTTAAGTTTTATTTGAAACCATGAACATTTATCGATTCATGGTTTTAAATAAAACTTAACAATCTTCACAACAACCCCGTAATGCAAATTACCTGTAATCACTAGTGACTAGCTTCGTGGGGGATCTCCGAGTTCTAGTGGGAGGACGTGACCAGTGAAGTTCAACCTGTTCGGGTGTAGACAGTAACTACCGAAGACTGTGTATGAGGTTGCGCAACTCCGTGAAGTCATCAAGTTAGACATTAACACCGTTAGATACCGGCTCAATGGTCCGATGGTTAGGCGTTCGCCTACAATACCGAAGGTCCTGGGTTCGAATCCCGTGGGGTGCAGGAGTCATGGATGCGCACTGCTGAGGAGTCCCATACCAGGACGAAACGGCCGTCCAGTGCTTCCAGGTTTCTAATGGTGTTCTAACATTGATCGATTCATGGTTTCAAATAACACTCAACAGTAAAATATATTTTCTGGAATTCAGAAATTAATGAACTGTCGGGAATTGAAGCTTGCATATACTAAGATATACTCCCGTGGAGCGAGGTATAGAGAATGTAATTAGCGTTAGCTTTCAAAATGGATACAAGAACCTATTTTAGCACGGTTCTGCAAAAGCGATATGAATGTTTGGGAGTTCAAACCTTGACAAATAATCAACTTTACACATTCAACAAACTTATATCTAAAGTTTGTTCACAGAAACGGGCCAAATCTTACAAAATTCATTTGCACTTAACTACTTAAAATAATATTGAAGCCTTAACTTATATGCATAAATGAATTATGTTTTTCATTTAGGTTAATGACAACCCTTACCTATTGTTCATTCCACTGATTTTGTGTTCAAAAATAAACCCCCTTCACTTACTCCTAGTGATTACTTCTGATATCATTTAAGCCCTCTCAAATTATAGTGACAAGAACATTTTGATTTTTGTACTTTATAATCTAATGTTAGCCTATTCATTTTGCACACACCCTTTATAAGTCACTCAAACGTTTTTTTTGTTGTCGTTTACAGTGTATAATTCAGCATTTTTTCCCGCGCATCATTTCTGTATACTATTCAAAGTTCTTGACAGCATTAAGCTTGAAATAATATACACTCTTAAAGGTCTTCAGAGCATACATGTGACACCATACGAATAACGAACAAATGTCCAGTCTTATCTCAAGATTTCATAGTAGTACACTCTACAAGTTGATTACTTTCACATTTCTCCGTAGAAGTTTAAACCGCTGAGATGGAATTCAGTGGTATATATATCTCAGTTGCTATCAAGGTGGACTGGATCAAGATCCCCACATACTGTCAACGGTGGGTAATTGTTTTATTCGGTACACTTGTCTGACAATATAGACTACGATTTCATGGTAAATCTATATTTACTCAACGTAAATTCCCTACACTTCGAAATCGATTTTCATCACCTGCTGAGTCAGCTGACTACTTTAAAGCATTTATATTAAAAGTGGCTACTGATTTGCAAGTTTATGAATTGGTACATTCGCTGTTCATCTAATAAATCGATTCATTGTCAATATCTTTTTCAACCCCATAGATTTTATTTGCAGTTAGCTTCGTGTTTTACGGTATCGATACATTCATCTTATTTTCATATTATCGACTGAATGGTGGTTACGTGAATGATCCTAAAATTAAAAAACGTCCTAACATACCTCCAAAAGTTAACCAGATACCAGAAGCTCTGACACGAGCTGGATTTTCAAATGATGGATTCCTGAGTGGATGAAAGTGGCTTTTAAACATTAATATTCCAATCTTTGTGGTGAGTTACATTACGTTTTATTGTAGGGGCGTGCAAGGCATTACATTACTTAAAGTTCACTTTGCATAACATTTGCTACGCACACGTTAAAAAAGCCCACTTACGAATAGAGGAATTTGCTAAACTAATTTCACAGTCAGTAAGTCAGCTCTCTGAACTAATGAATGATTTCAAATTTAAAAAACCCACTTGATATTTGTATCACTTTGATTTGGCCATTCAAAATAACTAGAACATGTGAATAATATCAAACCGGTCAGGTTAAACAGATAGAATGAATTTCAAAATCTACCCCATTTTAAAACAGTAAAAATATACTACATATAGTATTTGAACTTGCAAGTAGATCAACAGCATCCATAAAAGAAAAATACCAATCAGCAACAAACAGGTGTGTTTAAGTGTTAAGTTAATGAGAAACGGGGCGATAAAGTTTGTTACATCAAACACTTCTAAGTCATCTTGGCTGAACCTACAGGCAGGATATTTGTGCTCCATTTGGACTATCAAGGTAATATGGTAGAAAACTTGATATACTTAAGAACTACTGAATAACGAAAACGGCTGTAGTTTGTGGCAAATAATACTACTACCTTGGGAATGATTTCGTTTTTAATTAAATATCACGGACTCTTTTATATCAACGATTGATGTAGACAAACGCTACGTTTCAACTATACGAATCACAAAAGCAATCAAAATTACTAAGGTCATCTTAGAGCTCCGTTGCATAGATTGAGTAGAAATAGTATATAATACTTAAATGTACTATGTCTAACAGTTCGATACAGAAACTCAGCTAGGATGGAGGCTAAAAGTTTGCAATAAAAATGGCAGAACTCAGTAACTAGATATAGATTTGCATGTTAAAATGACCTCAGAATATGATTTAAACACATACGGTAAAAATAATAACAGAGCATCTCGTACTGAAAAGAGATTGTAATGCGTTTTGCGAATGCAAAGCCCCATTTATAGCACAAATCTCCAAAGTGTTGAACAATATCAAAATGAATTTAATCAAATCATGATAAGCGTTCCGAAATTTTGTGACGACAGTGGGATTGAAGACCTTCACATAGAATTTCATGTCCAAATTAACATATAATATTTCTCCTTATTGAATCTTCAATTTAAAAAAAATTAAGTACAGAAACTTCACTTAGTAGAAAAAACAGAGGAACTATATACCACGATTGCCTTGGACAAGTCAGTCTATGGAGTCACTGATTAATTATATACATTTGATAGGATAGTCGATAATTTTTCAGTATTAGTGATCAAAGGCCTACCGATTACACATTCATTAAATTTGCACAACAGTGTTTTGTGCGATCTCATTTTTAAAAGCTAATTATATTCAAAATTCAGCATCACGATCAACCTACAAACAATCAGATTATTAAAATAAGGAACCCACCTAAAGGAAAAGTGGAAAAACGTCAGTTCGTACATCAGTTTAGACTGCCATTCAGCCTCTGTAAAGAGATGCAATTTTAAATTCAAAACCCATGAAGAAGACGTATAAGCGGTAATGGAAAAGATTAGGGTTCGAAGAAACTATTCAAGAAGTATAATCCTGTGAAATAAATTTAAAAAGAGAGATAAAGGTCATGAGGAATGGACAAGTCTAGAATTTGAGAAATGACAAATTATGGATGCATCTGAGTCATTACGAACGATTTTGAGACATGACATTCAAAGTTGCTAAACACCGGTCACTATTGTCTTGCAAACTCCAACCAGGTAGTCTACACCTACGAACATGGCTCGCTCAACTTGTCAGTGACTTCGTGGATCTGTGCCATGCTTCGGTCTGTCCGCTCCTAGCTTCCTTTCAGTCTACCCTACAATATGCGTCGTCGCTGGCCGAGTCAGTCGATGACTAGGAATACATAACAGCACTACTGAGAGTGGGGACAGTCCGCCCTCCCTATCGGAATTCTCTCATGTGGTCACGTGTATATAACCACTTTCTGGGAGGTCCTACTCACTGCCTCCTCGTGGCTGGAGAGTTGTCCACAAAATTGGGCAGCGAGTGCCCGGCACCTAGACTCGGTTGGATACGTAGAATCCAGTTAAATGAGGGTTGGAAATCTCTGACTTTAAATCAACGGTGCATATGGGCTTCAGGATCCTGATGGAACAAATGGTTTATGAACCTACTGCTGCTCACCGGCTACTATAGGATTGCACCTCCTAATGTTGCTCAACTGTTTTGTGGGTTAGACATCTAAGTCAAGGGTTTGGGGATTGACTTACTAGGGGAGCCATCTTATTTGGCTTAGGAACTCGGGCGCCACCCGAGCCGACACACAGACGCAGTGATTTGTGTGGTGTATAGATATTTAGGTACCTCTATGTATCAATATTTATGCTTATAATAGTAAGAATAATACTATTGAGCTATACAGTTTGAGTGCGTTATTCTACTTTTTATGAAGAATATTAGAGAAAGCCACAATAGGTTAGCTATTAGCTGTTTATTCTAAGCCATACCTAGTAGGATCTCATCTATCCAGCTGTAAAGAATCCAATTATCCTTTATCTTACAATGAAAAGCGACAAACTTAACACCCATTAGCTTTTTTCAAACAATCCCAATGTCAAAAATATGTTGAATGTAACTAAATCACCAAAGATGGTCAAACTCTAAAATTTTTCAACTCTTTTATGCCCGAAACACAATATTATTGACATGGGGTAACACTAACGGTTTTCAGCTTTCTCATTGGGACGATGGTTGGAGGAAAGCCACTCAACAATGAAAGTTCGAGGAGAACAGGTTCAACGAACGTAAAAAAGAGATACAACAAATTAAAGCACAATTTATACGTTACTCCCCTTTGGCAAACAAATCACACAGTTTAAATATTCACAAAATTCTACACCTTTTCTTGATGAGAACAATATTTGATTTTTTTCAGGAAAAATCGACTCAGAACTATACCATCTACAGATTATATAAACGAAAATAGAAAATATTCAATAACTCATTGTTTGAATGAGATAATTCATTTTCTTCTACTCAACAAACACTAGGTAATGCTTTCCTGCAATCTTTGACTAATTTTTTCTATACTGAACTGTATCGCTAAGAATTCATTTCATAGTCTACATCCAGCAGTTGTTGTTGTTCTTGCCAACAACTTGTATTCTATACTTTGATTTTGAATTTTAAGTTAATTACAACTGTTTCGTTACCAAAAGAATCCGAAATAATCGGACATTGTTTTATGGATACAAACAAAAATCTATCTCACGTTTCAAAGCAACTCAGTCAGTCAGTCAGTTACAACGTAGAACTTCGTACGTATGTACATTAGTTCAGGTTGTCATACCACATTAGCACAGAGACGCATATGTCAAATCGAATCCCATAGTGATAAAGATAGTAGAGGTATTAATGGTAATGAAGAAGACTAGGGTTCGAAGATATTATTTAAGAAGTATAATTCAGTGAGATAAGGTTAGAAAGACAAAGGTAAAGGTGCTGACGAATCCAGAAGATTAGAATTTGAGAGAGCACAGAGTGGATGCACGTGCGCCATTGCAAACGATTTTGAGCTATGTCGTTCAAGGTCTCTAACTATTGGTGACTTTCGTCTAGCAGACCCCAACCTGAAGCTGCGGACATGACTCAGTCCACTTGTCAATGACTTCATGGATTTGTGCCATGTTTTGGTCTGGCCGCCCCTAGCTTTCTTCCAACCTACTCCTACACCACAAAACACAGCTCGTCGAGGTAGTCGGTGGTCCCAACCACCTCAAATGATTTGACCACTTCATCTATTGATCTGCCATCCTTACCTAGTACTTGTTTCCTAACGACAGCATTGCTTACTCGGTTGTCCCACGATATACGAGCAATGCTCCTAAGACACCTATGATCGAATACTAGCAACCTAAGAACATCTTCTACTCTTACGGGCCATGTCCCGCATCCATAAAGGAGAACGGAGCGAACTGCTGCACAGTACACTCATCCTTTGGTTAGCAAAACGGACGTCTAAATTTGAGCCTGTGTTCCAGGACCTGTCGCAGAGTGAAAATGTGGTCTATGAAGCCACGTGCAGGTGTGAAACCAGCTTGCTTTTCTTTAGTCTGCTCTTCACGAGCTATAGTTAGGCGTCTGAGTATAATCGAGGCTAACAATTTAAAAACTACATTAATTAGACTGATTTCCCTGTGATTGTCACAAGAGAGCTTTTGTCCTTTCTTATAAGTTGGGACAATCAGAGATTGAGACCACTCGGATGGGATTACGTCCAGTTCCCAGATTCTGCTTAAGATCTCAGTCAATTCAGATGCCAAAACTGGACCACTATCCTTAAAAATCTCAGGAGTTAGCCTATCAAGAACTGCTGCTCTACCTCACTTCGGATTTCCTACAACTTTCTCAACTTCACAAAGACTAAGAGAATATATGTCGGTTTCCCTTTCAGGATGACTGGAGATCGTGGGCAACTGAAGTGTGGCTGAAGGCCAGTTGAACTGGTCCCTGAAGTGTTCTGCCCATCAATCCAATCTCCTGGGTTGAGAATGAATGATACAACCATCCTTTTCTGAGATAGTCTCACTCACATCCGGGTTCCTAATACCGGTTTCTTTGATAAGGCGGAAACGTTGTCTGGTGTTGCCTATAGCCGCTGCCTTTTCCATCGCTCCTGCTTTCGCTACCCCCTCCTGTCCACGATCATGACATACGCTGACTTCGCTCCTCATCGTTCTCAGCGCCAGGCGGGATGAGCTTTCGAGCATCCATCAGTTCGGTAGATGCTACTGAAATCCACGGCTTCTTCCTAGACTTATGGTTTACCTTGCTAGTAGATATCACTGTTGTTTCCACAGCTTTTTTGATGAAATCAAATTAATGCTTTTACCAAGATAGTATGAGCGTTTACGAGACGCAGCAAACATCGATGGCGCAAGATTCTAAAGTCCTAGCAAAGGAGGTTTATTGCCCTATTCGACACAATATCCGGATATTTAATGCTCCCACACGTAATTAAGAACAGGGCTTCAGGAGACCTGGAATAACATTTCGTGAACTCATCTTCGGAGCCAGGAGGGATGAGTTTACGAGCGTCTATCAGTCCGGTAGATGCTACTGAGACCCACGGCTTCTTCCTAGACTTACGGTTTACGTCGCTAGCAGATATCACTGCCGTTTGCACAGCCTTTTTGATATCATACCAACCTGCCTCCTGATGGGAATTATTTACATGGTCGCCTAACTGTTTTTTTATTTGTTCCTGAAATATTTTAGCTTGATTATCATTAAGTAGAGCCCTAAGAGGTTTTCCTGCAATATTTTTCTGGCGTCCAGTAAGGCGCAAACAAATACGCACTCGCACTAGAGCATGACGTGAATCTAAACATGTGCCCCAGAACGAGCGACAGTCCCCTGTCGACCTCTCCATAGGTGGCTGATGGCAATGTGATCTAGTTAGGCCCAACGTTGAGACGACTTTGGGGGTCGCCAGGTCAAAAGATGTTTTTCCTTATGCCGAAAGTTAGTGTTTTCTAGAAACAGGCGGTTATCTGGGCATATTTGCAACAGACGGTCGCCATTATCTGTTCTCTGAGCCGCCACACCATAAAGCCACCTAGGTGTCTTTCATTTTCACTTAGTCTACCTACTTGATCATCAAAGTCACCACCCATTATTACTACATCAGAGCGCTTAGCTTTTTCGAGGAGGTCCGAAAAACTTTCTGTAGAACTCATCGTCTACCTTGTCTAAACTGCAGTCAGTGGGAGCGTAAGCTGATATGACGAAGAGTCGACGACGAGTGTCCCTATCTTTCCGAATCTTTACTGTCCCGTTTAGTCGGACGGCGCACAAGTGACTATATACTGGGATCCAGTCTAGGAGAGCTAGTTCTGTTCTATGACTCGATGCTATACCTACACCAGCGAGACCCCGTGAAGCAGCACCAGGGCTACCGGATACACGAAGAGTAAATCGAGTTGCTTTTTTGTTTTGACAAGGCGAAATCAGACTAATGACTTTACTAGGATCCTGTATGCACGTTTCCGAGACGCAGCACACATCGATGGCACGAGGTTCTAAAGTTCTATCTAATGAAGCCTGTTGTCCTATTTGACACAATGTCCGTTACATTAAATGCTCCAACATGTAGTACCTTGGTACAAGAGAATGCTGAATATTGTACTGAAAGAATAACAAAAATAATAATGAGTATTAAGAATCTGTTATTCCGAACAAATATCACATAATTATCAAACTCAATTAAAGTACGAATCTGAGTTTTATCCTGTCCTAACAACAAAAATACATGTAACAGGTAGGCTTACATAAGAAATATCCCGCGATTTTGTATAACAATGTAGTTGATACGATATTATGAGTTTAAAATTAGGATTGGTTACATTGGTTTATGTTGTGCTATTGCTAAGTGAGCGGTTGCAAACACCGCGAAAGGAAACTTGCTCTTGAGAGACCTGAAAAATAAACAGGGTTAAATGCAGTCATGATGAAATGGTAGCATGACCGCAGCGCCCAAGAGATAGCTTCTTGAGACCAACCACATATGGCATTTCATGGTTTTTGAAGAGCTCGTCTCGTAACCTTAGGGCCTTAGCATCGGCAACTGAAAGCTATGGTTAAGATGAGGCGTACAAAGTTTATGATTGATCTCTCATACCTTCCGTTGTGAGAAGGCACCGCCGACTATTTGATAGGAATGCCTTGCTGTTATCAAATTATAGTAAAGACAACAGTAAAACTTTACCGTCGGAACTCTATTTTCTGCTGAGTGTTACTGTTCGTAAGCTGACCTGCTTGTTATGTTATGAGTTAAAGGGACAAGGGTTTCAAACAATATAGTTCAAATGGCTTATCACGAAAGACACGTTCGAGTACCATGTCAAGGTAACAATTAGTCAGGTTCAACTAATTAATATTCAATTGAGTTGTTCAACTAATTGACATTTCATCTATCTTGATCCTTCGTTAAATTTGAGGCTGGAAGATCAAGATTACAAATATGACACTACAATACCACTTGTATCTGACGAGTAGCCTTGAAATGAATTCACTGATAAAGATTTATATAAATGGCAGTTCATATCAAAAACAGACTTTATCGTATCCGAAGGCGGTAAAGTACTTTGTTGAAATGAGTCTTAACAAGCGATAAACGTACATTAACACTTGTGGATTCAATTCAAATACAAACAAATGCTAGTGTGAGATAAAGTTAATTTTGATTGAGCAGTGATCAAGTTCGTTAAACAACAGGCACTATAATGGATTACTTAAAATATGTTCAAAACATCTACAACTGGAGCGCGGCAGTAGATTAATTACATTCCTACCCAGTGTTTGGTGAATTACTGCGATGAACTATTCTCACTTTAATAATGATAGTAGTAATCATACGGTTTCAGTATGTAAAGCCTAAACAGTTGGTGACAATAGATTAAATTATGGCTTCCTTAGCATTAATAGTTATCGTCAGTAGCTGACCTTCGACAAGATCCCATGCATCTTCGGGACGCAAATCGCCATAACTGTTCTACAGCAATCTACCGAATTCGACTTAGTTCTCTTACCTTCAAACTTATCGGCGTTGTCTACAGATCGCTTGGCGAATATTGCTGGAGACATCACGATATTTTATCTGAGTCTTATGATGAAATAAATGGACTAATAATTGTAACCCAATAGTCAAGGATTTCGGCTTTAGATCAGCAGTTTTCGAGTTTTAATGCCGCTCTACTTTGGCTTGAATGGCTCATTAGTACCATTAATCCTCAAATCAAAAGTGGCTGTAAGCCAAATAAAAATCCTCGAAGTTGGTAAGTTACTTATATTGATAAGAACTGTGCATACATTAAGTTGGTAACTATGGTATCCGGTTGATCATAGACACATTACCAAATTAGAAATAAGCACTCATGGCCATACAAAAATTTAGGAAAAGGTACCCGGAAGACAGTGAATCCATGAACAAACCCCAACCTGCTAACACAATTTACCAATGAACAACAAAACATTCTTGATAATGGCTTACTTTGAATGTAACTCAAGACACTCGAATTTCTTCTAAATTAGATGTATTTATACTCCAGGCATGTATATGCGACATGAGTCCGAGTTGCATAAGCAAAGGGTGTTAGATAATTGTATTTTTTCACTAGGCACAGATTGAGCATAATCATATGACAGTTGTGTACCCTCTAAGATAATTTTGTTAGCAAATAGTGCTAAATAAGGAATGAAACTATCAACTCGAACAGGAATTACTGTTAGGTTAGGTGTGCAAGAATGGTTAATTAGGCGTGCTTTCGACTTTATTGAACCCCACGATTCAGAATCCCCATCAACACACGTCTCTGATACAAGGGAATCGTCACTATACTCACGCATTATCAAAATGAAATTACGACCATGGCAAGAACGCTGACGAGCTTCCCGCAGGCAAGCCTCTTTGTATGGGATCACTTCACCCAAATAGACACAAACGAGTTCCCCACGTTGGATATCACAAGCAGCTGATAAGCCTCTACCCATAACTGGATAATTGGTCACGCAGGTTTTTGCATGGTATTCAGATTCATATGTATCTTCAGCATCATTTAGATATCTTTGGACGACTCGGTTAGTGCACAACTGGCTACAAAGGCATTCACTATTGCATTCGAAAACTGGATTCACAAAGTCAACCAGTAACCCATTCATATCGTATGACGTTCTACATTTCGATAAGCAAGCACAATCATCTCCTAGGCAGCAAATATTTTCACAAGTGCAACCAGTAAGTTGTTCCGTGATCAGATCGATAGGAATATCCTCATGGTACAATAACTCCATAAATCCAACAAAACCTGTAAACAGAGAAAATGGTCGGAAAAAAACGAGTAAGCACAGGGGGCCAGGACTTGACCTCAATTAGTAACTTGATGCTCAATATCATTACAAGTACAGTTACCCACATAAATGCTACTTGGTCACTCGGAAGGTGTGCATAATATGATTTAAGTTTAGATAAATGGCTAGAGTAGTGCTTTGCAGCATTATTTGTAAGTACTATAACTCCGGTTACTTTTAACGATTTTCAGTCACACAAGTACTTGTTTTATGTTGTTTCTTGTCAATTAGGATACTGCATTTTTAAAGAACCTAAGAATTATCCCATTCTTACAAATAACAGGTCCGAGCAACCAAATATAGATAGTTTATAGCCTCCCCACTATCTAACGTAGGGTAATCCCGGTAAAACCAGGGTTTCCACCGTGATTTTCGGAAACTTGGAGGACTTCAGTTACAACTTTTAGGTTTGTGGCTTCATTTCCCCAAAGTTTACTGTCAAAACTCGATTAAAGATTACCCAAAATCTACCAAATTCACACCAAAGTTGGGAGATTGTGTGCTATCATAAAACCAAAAAAATTATACGAGATGATGCTTAGGGTGAATCACGAAACGTAGCAGTTCTCAAGCCTAATGCGTTGTAATACTTATATAATCTATTTTGCTGGCAAGACCTTGATCAAATGAATTAATAGCGGGTTGTCGATGTCCAATACCCAATACCTTTTTATGTTCTAGTATAAACCAGTTTGTTCTCAATTTCTGTTGTTCCCGTACGGTTCCAAGTATGTGGTCAAGTTTAATCGATGGTAGTCTAGTCAATCGACTACACCGTTCCCATTCAGTTAGCGGTTATTTATGGATTTGTATATCCCGCGTTTTTCGTGTGTTCGTTTGTCTCAGAAAATTAGGGATTCTAGATACCAGTAGCTATTACATTAACAGGTAGGAGATCGGTTAACTGCAATGTGGACAACAACAAAGAATAAAGTCGAATGCTAGCAAGAAGAGTAAAATCTCAGAACCATGTAAATAAACAGATGAGTTGATTAATCGATAGCGAAGATTGTGTGAGAGGACAGAAGCGTAAACCAAGAAGAGGAGCTAGAGATTATCAGCAAGGTAGAGCGAGTTATTTATCTTTTGAAATGATAGCGATAACATATAGCAAGTAAATCCTAAGACATGCATCATGCACTGTGGTTCAAGGAGATGATAATCCGTTTGTAAGTGCTTGTTAAGGCTCCGTCTTGAATCCATTCACGGCAAACAAAAATCCTAATTGGGCACGAACCTGAGTATTTGCTCTTTGACGTGCAATTTTTTGAGCGTTACCTCGAGGGACGTGGTAGTGGTGTTTCGAGATGATTCTTGTGTTGGCACGATTCTTCGTACTCAATATGTTGTATGCCATCATCACATTATCTCTGATACCTCTTTAATTCATTGGGAATAATCCCAAGTGTTGGAGTCTATCTTTGTAAGGTTTAATTGAATCTGCCAGCCATTTTGTTGCTCGTCTGTGAACTCGATCGGGAGATTTATGTCTCTTCAAAGGGAGAGGGGTTGTGATGACATCGTGAATTTCAAGTTGTGTACCTGCATGTGTTTTAAAGACGGTTAAGAAAGATTCCTGGGCGACTGCACCAAGTTGTTTTCACATAAAGATGAGAATTGCGCTAGTTTGAACTGGTGTTTATGCTTTCTGTGGTTATTAGACCGAGGTCGCGCTCTAAGTAGACATCAGAGAGCGGAGTTCCATTGAGGACTTGAGTTGTTTGTATTACACAGGACAAGGGTTTTGACTGGTTTGGTTTTAAACCGTTTTTCACTTGCCAGTCCTCAATGGATCGCGGTCCTTTTGAAGCTCAGTTCAATCATTTTAGCTTCCTATGGACCTCCAGATATTTCCATCGTCTGCGTAGACCAATACTACTGAGCCCATTTTGTCTAAAAGATAACTGATGAATGACATGGAGAGAAAATGGTATAACACGGTCCTCTGTGAAACTCCCGAAGTTGAGACTTGCCTGTTTGCGTGTACTCTATTTACCTTGATGCGAAACTTTCTTTTCCCAAAGTACTTGCTGAGCCAAAACAGGAGTGGTTCATTGATGCTAATTTTCGCAATTATTGTCGTAAGAAGTGTGTGGTTACTGTTTCAAAGGCTTCTGCATAGTCAAGAAATATTATGTGCACTGGTATTTTCCGGTTCCAGCGGGTGGACCAACTGTCCCTTGATATGTGAAGATGGGATACTCACGATCCACTTTTCGGGAACCCATGTTGAGCCTCATAGAGGGTTTCGTTCGTACCCATTGACTGCACCAGCCCTTCCTTTACCTTTAATAGTAATGCGTTTGGTCTTACAAGGATGGGTCCTTCATATCTCCTCGTTTGAAGACTGGAGAGAGAGTTGCTTGCTTCTGTTCAGCTGATAGTTGGTATGACTCGAGTAAATGCCTGAACAAGTCATATATCGGTGAACTGAGGGCTTCTGCATACTATTTCAAAACTATAATGGCGAATATTATCACATTTTGATGACTTCTCTGTGTGTAGGGATCTTAGTTTTCTCAGTACCAAGCAAATTACAAGTCAGATAATACCTAGGCTAACGGCTGAAACTTGGTTTGATCTTTTAGATACTTGGTTAAACTGGTGGGCGAAATGAACAATAAAGAAATCGGGATTTCCTGTCTTTTTGCGTCATTGTTGCATATCATGCGCTGGAGCTTCATTCAAGATATCACCAACCAACTGAGGCACTTAACTGGCCACCATGATAGCTTGTTCATGGGTGTCCATTGCTGTCCTAGAAGCTGCTCGTTCTGATGGGGGCTGTGCTTTTCTGACTCCAACTAAACAATGAGTATTCCTCTAGCTAAAATCCTACCTTAAATTAGACGGTACTGCATAACCGGTGTACCACTCATTTCGGTTCTTTATCAAAGGCAGCCTTCTGCGATACTGGGATGTTAATTAAAATTATTGAATTGCATCTGACTTCCCTGTCCCAGGTTTGAAGCGCTTTGTTGGCTACGGTGTAACCGTTCCCCTGTCACTCACTCACCCACTGCTCCGTATTGTAAATAAATACTACTGAGTTTACAACCACCGGTGAATTCGTTCGTTAACTCTCATGAGACACGGCTGCCTCTGTTGCTCGTTTGGTCGGTCTTTGTCTGCAGAATTCGGTAGACTGGTAGACGAGGCCGATACCTCTTCTGACAACCAGAGCAACCATTCTTTTGGGCACATGGGAAGTCCGTACACTGTGGCAGACTGGAAGAATATTTCAAATTGCGGCAGAAATGAAAAGATACATCCTCGAGGTGCTCGGTATCAGTGAAACGAATTGGATACGGGTAGGACAACTGAGACTAGCTTCAGGGGAACTGCTGTTGTACTCTGGTCATGAAGATGAAAATGCTTCACATACACAAAGAGTTGCACTGATACTGTCCAAACATGCACAAAACGCACTGATAAGATGGGAATCTCATGGACCCAGGATTATCAAAGCATCCTTCAAAACAAAGAAAGACGACATTACAATGAATGTCATCCAATGCTATGCACCTACCAATGACTACAATGATGAGGTTAAAGATCAATTCTACTAAAAGCTGCAGTCAATCGTCGAGAAATGTTCACCAAAGGATTTGACGATTCTTATGGGAGACCTGAATGCCAAGGTTGGCATGGACAACACTGGATATGAAGACATCATGGGACGACATGGACTGGGAGAAAGGAACGAAAACGGTGAGAGATTTGCAAACGTATGTGCCTTCAACAAACTGGTCATCGGTGGCACAATATTCCCGCACAAGCGCACACACAAAGCTACATGGATTTTACCAGACCACACTACTCAGAATCAAATCGACCATATGTGTATCAATAAAAAGTTCAGAAGGACTATGGAGGGTGTGAGAACCAAAAGAGGAGCCGATATAACCTCAGATCACCACTTGCCAGTCACCAAAATGAAACTGAAACTAAAGAAGCACTGGATAACGGGGTAGACAACACCACAGAAGTTTAATACGGCCTTTCTTCGGGATACCTTAAAACTCAACGAATTCAAGATAGCCCTCAGCAATAAGTTCCATTCCTTACAGGATCTACTCAATGGAGAGGAAGCAACATTGGAGAACAATTGGGAAGTGATCAAAGAGGCAATCACTTCAACATGCCAGGAGGTCCTTGGTCGCAAGAAGCACCATCACAGGGAATGGATGTCGGTTGGTACTTTTGAAAAAGTTGAAGAAAGGAGGAACAAGAGGCAGGAATGAATGTCAGCCGAACAAGAGCAGAAAAAGTCACGGCACAAGCTGAATACACAGAAGCAAACAGGGAGGTGAAGAAAAGCATCAGAGCCGACAAACGAAAATATGTGGAGGATCTAGCAATGATGGCGGAAAAGGCTGCAAGAGAAGGAAACAGGAGACAACTGTATGATACTACAAAGAAGCTCGCTGGAAACCATCGTGAACCAGAACGATCAGTGAAACGCAAGGAAGGGAAAATAATCAGCAACACTGACTGAAGAACAGAGAAACAGGTCGGTAGAGCACTTTAAGGAACTATTGAATCGACCAGCTCCACTGAACACACCCAACATCGAAGCAGCATCCAAGGACCTCCCAATCGGTGTTGGCGCATCTACAACTCAAGAGATCAGTATGGCCATCAGACAAATCAAGAGCGGCAAAGCAGCAGGACGAGAAAACATCCCAGCGGAGGCAATGAAAGCAGATAAGGAAGCAACTGTGAAAATGTTTCACATCATCTTCAAGAAGATTTGGAATGAAGAACAAGTACCATTAGATTGGAAAGAAGGATAATTGATCAAAACACCAAAGAAAGGTGATCTCAGCAAGTGTGAGAACTACAGAGGCATCACTCTTCTTTCGATGCCAGGCAAAGTCTTCAACAAGGTATTGTTAAACAGAATGAAGGACTTCGTAGACACCCAACTTCGAGATCAACAGTCTGTATTGAGTAAGCAAATTGCTACATTACGGATCATTGTGGAACAATCAATTGAATGGAACTCACCACTCTACATCAACTTCATCGACTACGAGAAATCATTCGATAGCGTGGTCAGGAAAACACTGTGGAGGCTTCTTCGACACTACGGTGTGCCTGAGAAGATAGTTAACATCATACGGAATTCTTATGATGGATTCAACTGCAAAATCGTACACGAAGGACAGCTAACAGACTCCTTTGAGGTGAAGACCGTTGTCAGGCAAGGTTGCTTACTCTCACCCTTTCTCTTTCTCCTGGTGATCGACTGGATTATAAAGACATCGACGTCTGGAGGGAAGCACGGTATCCAATGGACAGCTAGGACGCAGCTGGAAGATCTGTACTTCGCAGATGACCTAGCTCTTCTATCGCACACGCAACGACAAATGCAAGAGAAGACGACCACTGTAGCAGCAGCCTCTGCAGCAGTAGGTCTCAACATACATAAGGGGAACAAGCAAAATTCTCCGATGCAACACAACATGCACCATCCAAATCACTGTTGATGGAGATGCCTTGGAGGACGTTAAGACCTTTGCTTATCTTGGCAGCATCATCAACAATCTGGGTGGATCCGATGCAGATGTGATGGCGAGGATCGGCAAAGCAAGGGCTGCATTTCTACAATTGAAAAATATCTGGAACTCCAAACAAATATCAATCAACATCAAAATCAGGATTTTCAACACGAATGTCATTACGGTTCTTCTGTATGGAGCATAAACTTGGAGAACTACCAAAGCCATCATCCAGAAGATACAAGTGTTTATTAACAGCTGTCTACGCAAAATACTTCGGATTCGTTGGCCAGACACCATCAGTAACAACATACTGTGGGAGAGAACAAACCAGATTCCAGTGGAGGAGGATATCAGGAAGAAGCGCTGGAAGTGGATAGGACACACTACGAAAAGCACCCAACTGCGTTACAAGAAAAGCCCTCACTTGGAACCCTCAAGGCAAAAGGAAAAGAGGAAGGCCAAGGAACACATTACGCCGAGAAATAGAGTAAGATATGAGAAGAATGAAGAAACATTGGACAGAAATGGAGTGGGAAGTCCAGGATAGAGTTGGTTGGAGAAAACTGGTGTGCGGCCTATGATCCATTGGGGGTTACAGGCGTAAGTAAGTAAGTACGTAATACCAGAACCAGATACAGAGGTGACTTTGCATGAACCCATAACACTATCTAGGTATTGCAATATCACAAGGACAGTGGACCTAGCCTCTGCAGAGGTTATGATCAAATTCAGAGTCGCTAATTCTTAGTGACAACGAGCAGGCGGTAAAATTATCGTTGTTATGTCCACCCCCCTTGAAGAGTAGCCAGGGACATTTGGGTTTTAAGACGCCTTTCCGCGTATTGCATTTTTGTTCGCCAGTCTTACGTAGGAATTTGAGCAGAAGTGTAAAAACGTACGGACAAATTGGGGTATTTTGTTCTAATGATCGAGTCGTGCACATTAATCGGAGATGCATTAGAAATTGATGTTTTGAGCTGTTTCAAACTTCTTCTGCTAGAGACTGGGATATTCGTAGTGTTAATAACTCCGGAATTAAGACATCCAATAGTTCTCCTAGTTGTTAAAGTGTATGAAATGGTTGCAATGCTGTTGATGTGCATGCGACACAGCCGACTATTCAGTAGAAATTGAAATAATACGAGTATGAAAAGAATTTTAGTGCTTATCTTGTCGAAATTGACTATGATCATCACTAAATACTAATTACTATCCCGTCACAGTTATCATAAATAATAATAATAATAATAATAATAATTTATTCTCAAATAACAAACATGTTACAAGAGACATGCCAATTTACAGGCAAGATCAAAATGTTAAGATTAACAACATATTTCTTTTAAAACGGTATACATTTACTGAAACATTTCACAAGATTCATTGTTATTAAAGATGGAATGTTCAATACGAATAATTGGCGCAAGTTACGAAGGTTGCGTTACGACAATCATCTTATGGACTGAGAAACGATTCATGGTAGAGATAGGTTTGCATATAACAAGAATTGATGCGGTAAATGTACAAAGGTATGGTTGATATTCATCAGCTAATGATTTTACATGTTCTTGGGTAGGGTAACCAAGTCTACTGCAAATATCCAGACTAATATATGAGGAGTGGAATAAGGTTCTGAAAAAAGAGGAATAAAGAAGACGGGACGAGGAGCGGAACAGAAAATACGTTTATAGATAAAACAAAGGTATGTTTACTCAGACTTTTTTAATATCATTACTGTACACCTGCACTTATGTAGGTTAATGAAGACAAATTATTGGTGAGATAACTATTGGGAAGTTAGTCGAAAGAATAGAGGAAATTCAGAAGAACCAAGTTGTTAGTAATAATGTTGATTTACGAAATATAATAAAGAGGCTCAGTGATATAATTTTTTGTTTTATATATTCTTTTAGTTTTAACTCTGCAGCTCAAGAAATTATGAATGAGCTCTTTTTTAGTATAGTTATCCAGACCAGCTTGTAATAGGATTTCTCGGTAGGAAGTAAAAACCAGTGCAAGGTTACAGACATGGGTTGTAGACGAGGTTAACTAGGAAAAGTAACATCAATATCACTGATTTGTTACATCCTGCTATATCGTAAGGAGCCGTAAGCAAACAAAATGTTCTGCCACACAGACATGGGTAGATTGAGGTTATCGCCCCACCGTCATGAATGCTGGTCAGAAACTCCACCCTCCCTCCTTTTTTGATGTTAGGCTCTCTTACGTTTAATGGTTGATTGTAAATAATGGTCTCTAGTCTACTCTAATTTTTTTTTGTAAACCTTATCGGAATTCACTTTCTCTACTAGCTCCATATTACAAGCCATCCAGATAACTTCTCCAGAGAAAATATCCACGAAGCATATCACACTGATTTTAAGTAAACGAATGGTATGATTTGTAAGATGAGTCAGTCAATAGGTATTTTGTAAATAGGAAGGATAGGGAGCTGGAACGAGGAGAAAGAGAAAAAAAGAGTTGAAATAATGTTAAACATTTATGCGTAGAGCGATAAGTTGGTAAGCAGGCAAGGTGTTTGGATGTTAATGAATTGGGGAAATAAAAATAAGTTAAACTGTTAATACGTAAATAAGAAGATACTCACAATTATACATGGTGTTTGAGTTCCTTGTAATTGACAGTAGTTGATCAGCATCTACAGGCTTGTCAATTTGTCTGTCTACTAGAAATAAAAACTAAAACTGCTATGAATAAATGAATAAATGCAGGGTAAAGCATTTATTTGAATGAGAAAGTTGGCGATATAACGAGCACCATGTTATGAATGATGTCAGCAACGCATAAAAGTTCGTTGCGCGTCCGTACAGTTAAATTTAAGGATAAAAACAAAATATGATTCCTTTTGATAAATTGCGTTTTCTTCGTAAAATTGTTCCACTACGACAGTTACCCACCAGCATGGGTTAACACTTTCGATACGTAGCAGTTTCGTTCAGAGGACTGATCGGCCAACGTGCGATTGTAGGGCGGAAGGGTTGACGAACAGGAAGCGATCCATGGAGCTTGAGTTGTCACCGAAGTCTATTGCGGGGAACAGTATGCATGTAAAATGATGATAAAGCCCCATACCGTTTTCGTTGTTGAGAGAGATATCAGTACAGGTAGGCGTACGCGGCGACCGGAACGTGAGATGGTAGTCTCGTACGTACCTCAAGAACACGCAATGTCATCCGAAGTCAAGGGCGGCGTGATCTACTGATCCGGACGTGAGGCCAGAGTCTCATCCGTAGATGGTGCAGATGACGCGTGCTGTTGACTGGGACGTGAGAATGAGGTGTCTGATGCATGGGGTCGGAAGGAGACTTTGGGATCCCGCTGGTAAGTTGGACTGGTCTAGCATTAGGTCTCGAATTATCATGTAGGGCACAGTAATTCACGTATGCTGGCTTCAGACAATCAGTGCTGACCGTGTCCATCAACCTTGAAGGTATTTACATGACGATAGATCACGTGAAAAGATCCTTCGTACTGCTGTTGCGAAGGTTTGCGTACCGAATCTACTCGTATGAAGACATATGGACGGGTAAACAACTCTCGAGGGAAGGCGACCTGTAGATGTTATATTCGAGTTCACATCAGATGCAGTGTTCGCATATACGCAGATAGTCGTTGGACGTTATCTGATATACATAAATTCGCTGCTCCATGGTGTGAGAAATTCCCTGGGCAGATACACTATCGTGCCGTATACAAGTTCGAAGGCGGAACATTGGATATCTGCCGTTGCTGCTCTGTAATCGCCATGTCGTCTCCAAGTAATGCCATCTTATTTTGCGAACCGAATCGAGAGAGGAGGTTCGAAGACTGTGAGAAGGACGAAGTAATACATACAGAAAGTGAACTGTCAAACTCACACTTAGCGAAAACTAATTTGTCCAGTGCCAGGCGGTGAGGTTTTGCCGCGACTGGGGGTCTGTAGGTGATGATATGGCCTACCATATAATTAATCGCCAGTTTAATCTCCTCGGTTTGGTTACTTTGGGGAATTTATCAAATATAACACGAAATTAACAATAGTGCAAAATATGTATTGGTGATTCGGTACATATTTGTTTGCACATTAAAACCCATGGATTTGATATTGGACGAAGTATCGATTAACTGCAGCCTACGTGTAGCGAATAGCAATTCATAGAGCTGTAGGGAATCGATAATAATTACGGCTATGGGGACATCAATAGGGTTGAACGTCCACAGATACTGTCGTCGATTATTCAGGTCGATCGTTAGCTGCCGTGTATCGTAGGTAGCAATGACAGAGCCATTCGCAGCATCGTAGCTTGATACTTGCTGCTACCAAATGATACGACAGAAACTTGGGCACCTATTGCCACTAGGTACCTAGCGTTGGTGCGAAAATCGTGCACGTAAAATAAACGAGCAATCTGAGCCGACGCGGAGGAGACAGGTGAAAATGCAATGACCTACATCTCGCAGTCTATTATCATAGCTATCCACCATTTTGAAACGTTGTTGCAAGTATATTTACATATTAAAGTACATTAATAATAGTTTCGTAACTTCAATATCGAATATCTTTTTCACTAGCTAGTATAAACAAATTTATTACTTTTCGCCTGATTCTCGTTCTTTCGGTACGGTTCCAGGTGTTCGGTAATGTCCAATGGATGGAGGTCTAGCCACTCGACTGTCTAAGTCTGGTCAGTTGGCAGTTGGCTGTGAATTTGTATGTCTCGGGATTTGAACGAAAACGTTTGTTTCAGGGGAGTAGGGTTTCGGGATACCAGCAGCCATCAGATTACCAAACCGGAGATCAGTTAGTTGCAATGTGGAGAGTAATAAGGATAATACGGATAAAATTCTAATGCTAATATTAATAAGATTTCAGAACTAAGTAATATATAGGTAATTTATTTTATTACTTGGTAGTGAAGATTGTGAAAGAGGACCGAAGTGCAAGCAATGCGGAAGAAACAGAGAAAATATGCGAGACAGAATAATTGAGTGATCTGAAGAGATGGAAATGATAACAACCTTTTAGGTCTCAATATATGCATCATGTACATCTTTTCCAAGTGGGAGGTGATAATTCGTACGTGAGTATATGATTATCAAGTCTCTTCTTGAAGCTGTCCACTGAGAGGCCTGTGATCACCTTGGCTGGGAGAGCATTCCAAGTTGCGACGACTATCAATGAGAAAAAGTGTACACGAATCTGAGTAATAATAATAACAATTATTATTATTATTATTTATTCTCAAATAACAAACATGTTACAAGAGACATGCCAATTTACAGGCAAGATCAAAATGTTAAGATTAGCAACATATTTTTTTTTAAAACGGTATAAAGTTACTGAAACATTTCACAAGATTCATTGTTTTCTTAAAGATGGAATGTACAAAGCGAGTAATTGGCGCAACATTGCACATCAAAGAGCAAACACTCAGGTTCGTGCACACTTTTTCTCATTGCGAGTCGTCGCAACTTGGAATGCTCTCCCAGCCGAGGTAGTTACAGCCCCCTCAGTGGACTGCTTTAAGAAGAGACTTGATAATCACGTACTCACATGCGGACTATCATCTCCCTCTTGGACAAGCTGTGCCTGATGCATATCTTGAGACCTGCTAGTTGTTACCATTGCCATCTCCTCAGATCACCTAATTAATTTAACTCGCCTATTCCTCTCCATTGCTTACACTTCGGTCCTCTCTCACAATCTTCACTACCAATTAATAAACTAAATTCATCTATATATTACTCAGTTCTGAAATTTTACTCATATTATCATTTTAATTTACCCTTATTACCCTTATTACTCTCCACATTGCAACTAACTGATCTCCGGTTTGGTAATGTGACGGCTGCTAGTATCCAGAAACCCTACTGCCCTGAAACAAACGTTTCATTCAAATCCCGAGACATACAAACTCACAACCAACTGCCAACTGACTAGAATTAGACAGTCGAGTGGCTAGACCTCCATCCATTGGACATTACCGAACACCTGGAACCGTACCGAAAGAACAAGAATCGAGCGCGAAGAAATCAAATTGGTTTGCACTAGCTCGTGAAAAAGATAATGGATATTGGAAGTTACGAAGTTTGCGTTACGACAATCATCTTATGGGCTGAGAAATGATTCATGGTACAGACAGGTTTTCATATAACAAGAATTGATGCGGTAAATGTACAAAGGTCTGGTTGATATTCGTCAGCTAATGATTTCACATGTTCTTGGGTAGGGTAACCAAGTCTACTGCAAATATCCAGACTAATATATGTGGATTGGAATAAGGTTCTGAAAAAAGGAATAAAGAAAACGGGACGAGGAGCAGAACAGAAAATATTCATGTTCAAAGCCGAACAACGGCTTCGCACATACGTTTATGGATAAAAAAGGTATGTTTACCCAAACATTTTTAATATCAGAACACTTTACACCTGCGCTTATGTAGGTTAATGAAGACACTTCAGTAGTGAGATAACTAATGAGAAGTTAGTCGAAAGAATCGAGGAAATTCAGAAGAACCAAGTTGTTAGTAATAAAGTTGATTTACAAAATATAATAAAGAGGATCAGTGATATAATTTTTTGGTTTCATTTATTCTTTTTATTTTTAACTCTGAGGCTCAAGAAGTTATGAATGAGCTCTTTTTTAGTATAGTTGTCCAGACCAGCTTGTAATAGGATTTCTCGGTAGGAAGTAAAAACCAGTGCAAGGTTACAGACATGGGTTGTAGACGAGGTTAACTAGGAAAAGTAACATCAGTATTACTGATTTGTTACATCCTGCTATATCGCTCTTTGAAGTGCAAGTTTTCGAGGATTCCCTCGGCAGGAGTGGTGGTGATGCATCGGTAAGATGCTCACGTTGGGAGGGTTTGGGGTGCTTGATATGTCATACGCCATAATTAGATCACCTCTAATTCTCTTGCAACTCGGTAGGATAATCCAAAGTGCTGGATTCTATCTTCGTAAGGTTGATTTTTCAACCCATCACTCACTTCGTTGCTCGTCTCTGCACTGGATCCTAGGGATTTATGTCTCTTTTAAGCATAGGGGGTGCGATGACGTTGAGTACCTCTAGGTGTGTGCGCGCGTATGTCTTGAATAACGTTAAGACCAATAATGTGGTGGTAGGATCAAGTTGTCTTCGCATAACTCAAGAGTTACATTTGCCTTGGCTACGTCATCTACATTGTTTGAACTCATGTTAATGAACCGGGAACTCGCCCTGAGGAGACATCAGGGATCTGGCTTCTATTGAGGGTGTAAATCTTTCGCCTCATGTGGGACAGAACATACATGACATGGCTTTTCAAGCGGTTGAGTTTTAAACCGTTTTCCACTGCCTATTCCTCAATAGATGTAATATCCTTTCGAAGCTCAGTCGAATCCTCTTCGCTTCTTATGAAACTCCAGATCTCCGCATCGTCTGCGTAGATCAATGCCGGTGAGCTAACTAAGCCTAACAGGTCGTTAATAAATATCAGGAAGAGAAGTTGGCCTAGGATGGCCCTCTGTGAAACTCCCAATAGGGATACTCGCCAGCTCGCGTACACTCTATTTACCTTGATACGAAACTTTCTATTCTGAAGGTAGTTTCTGAGACAAGATACGAGTGGAGCCCATTTCCAAAACCTTTTCGATTAGGCTTGCGTGGGGTACTGTGTCGAAGGCTTTTGCCAGGTCGAGAAATATTATGTGCACCGATATTTTACGGTCCAAGCATGACGTCCAACTGTCCCATGCTATGAGAAGATTAGACGCACACGACCTGCCTTTCCGAAACCCGTGTTGAGCTTCATGGAGTATTTTATTCTTATCCATGTACTCCCTCATTCATTCGTCCATCAGCTCTTCCATAACCTTTGATAGTATTGGTAGTAGTGCGACTGGTCTGTAACATACTGTGTCCTTTCTATCTCCTTCTTTGAAGATTGGGGAGAGAGTAGCGTGTTTCCATTCAGCTGGGAATTGGTGTGACTCCAATCAATGCCTGAACGGTTCACATATCAGTGAACGGAGGACTTCTGCACATTGTTCCAAGACTATGGGCCGAATCTTGTCACAACCTGGTGACTTACATGGGTGTACGGATTTTAGTTTCGTTAGCATTAAGTTAAGAATGATACGGATGTTCCCTAAGCCGTCGGCTGGCACTGGGTTGGCGTAGTACTCTGAACATGTGGGTGCCTGGTTTAACTGATCAGTAAAGTTAGTGTTGAAGATCTCGGCTATCTCTAGGTTGGTGAGGTCTTCCCCATTCGGTCCTTTGAGAGAATACAATCTCTGATTCGTAGGTTTTCTTTTTATCATGAACCTAAACAGATGCTTCGGGTTTGCCTCTATTATGGCAGCTAGCTTCATCTGAAGTTGTCTCCTGTCACTTCAAACTTTGGTATTGCATCTGTTTCTCAAAGCAAAGTAAGAACTGCGTTCAGAATACTTCAAGGAGACCTCCCACTTGTGCCAGACACTCCTCTTAGTCTATAGCAAGCGTTCAGTGCCTCGTCTACCCCATGTTCTTCTATTCCTGAGTGTGTGGTGTGACTGAGGTACATTGTCTACGACAGCACTTTCGATGATGTCTCTCACTGTTTGTCGGTGATCATCTACTGTCAGCCTCCACCACTGCCGTGGCCACGGAGCATGTAGGAGGGTCTCTCTCATACGCGTGTAATTTGCCCTCGTGTAGCAAAGACAGGGCTCATTTTCATTATGTGTTTCGTTTATGGCATGTTAAACAAGACCCTAACATGGTCACTATTTCCTATTGGTGTGTGGATTTGAACATCCTCGAACAGGAGATGATCACTTGTTGACAAATAATCCAAGTTTGAGAATTTTCTCTACTTGGTCCATCTAGTGACAATGCATACATGCTCAGTAGACCCAGAGCTTCTAATGGCTGCGCCAAGTCGTCTTTGGAACCAACCAGTGTGAGTTGTATCCTGAGATTCAGAGATGGGGTATTGAAATCTCCAGTAAGTTTTTACACTTCTACCCAAATTCCTACGTAAGACTGGCGAACAAAAATGCAATACGCGAAAAGGATTCTTACAACCCAAATGTCGCTGGCTACTCTTCTGATTTTTTAACTGTCCAGTTAGGCAGCGGAGATGCAGGAAGTGGAGGGGACAGCAGCCGACGCGTCGCAAAATTTCTTGTACGTCTATCGATTAACACCAAATGAGTTGTTACCGGAGAAAAAGTCCCCAGCAGAAATCCTGATGGGAAGAAGATAGAAAACGATCCACAGCCTGATGCATCCGACTAATGCACCAACATCAGTAGAGACAAAGCCGCAAAGACAATCCGCTTGCGAAGTAGGATGCCCTGTGTTTGCCCGCGACTACAGAACGAACCATGGTCCTTGGGCGGAAGCGAGAGTGGTCAGAAGATTTGGTCGAGTTATGTACGAAGAAGAGGTAGGAGGTGATAAATGGTCATCTCATCGAAATCAGATACGCAGACGGCTAGCTCCAGATCTCCAATCAAGAACAGAAAAACTTCCCCTTTGACATCCTGTTTGATACCTTCAACCTACCGGCAGCCCCGCCACGAGAAGAAACTCAGCAGTAAACCGCGTAGAATATACTTTCTACGCTTACAATGCCTTTTGTTTTCAGCTTGGGATTCAAGGTAGGGTATCTGGACGCTGGTGAACTCGTAATAGCTTCGAGCGCACCTACAACGTCGTTGTAGGAATGTCCAAGAGATCATATAAATACACTGCTAGTTCTGTTTCAACGGACATTTTTGCTCTAAAACCTGTTAATGTCAAATAAAATTCTTTACGATAACATTTAGCGGCAAGACGCCAACTTTTGGCTTCCGTTACTCGTTTTACTACTTCTTTTTCTGCTATCCTACTTCGGACCAACAATAGTACTAAAATTGGTCCACTTGGTAAAATTTTTGGTGCTAACCAGCCAACTGTTCTTATCATCGAAAATGTATTGAATCGTAAACACTGATATAGCCGTCCTCATAATAAAGTAAATGAAGCAAACATTTTATGGTTCTAGATATGTTCTACCGACTTGTCAATATACTGATTGAAATACTTAATATAGTATTAGGTAATGTTGTTCCGATAAAGTAAATTTTACACTGGACTTAACAACACAACTTATACTTCAAGTAGATACATAACAGTTTGCTTTATTCAGTAAATTCTCACAAATAATCATAACTATTCACTAAGGAATAATATTCAGTAAATAAGTACAAAAAAAGAAATTTTTACAAATGTTTTGTCAACAAACGTTTAGACCGTTTTAATAAAATGTTGACGTTCTACACTCTCTCCAGTTAAATGCGTTGAATCAGATTTAACCATAGATAATTTCTTATGCTAGTTTTAACATCGTTAGGGTTATTAATATTATCTGTTTTGGAATCCTTTGAACTGTAAACAAGTAAAAGCATACGCATTTCGTCCAGACTAATTATCCCACCTGTAGTGAAATCCCAGTTTCGTAGAATCATACATAGATCAAGTGTAGTCAAGATCCGACTCATCAAAATCCTGTATAATGATGAACACTGATTATGAAGTAATTTATATGACGGTTTGGTGTGTGGTGGCCAGTTTTAACGTGCTCTTAATTTTCGTAATTAGCTCGTCTAGGCAATCGTCACCAAATAGCGCCTGACGGTTATAAATCAGAAGGCAAATACGAAGTGTCGATTTCGTTTATTTTTAGCACACCACAAAATGAGACAGCAGACCACAAGCAGACAGGGTAGGTACACTAGCGGCCGAATGTGCGAATGGACGAATTAACGGATGACGCGAATGGGAAAAGGCTAGTTAGTCAACTCCAAGAGATAAAGCATGACTAAGAATTTATAGTTAGACAAAATAAGACAGAGATGTAGTAAGCGAGTAGGCATGCACAGGCATGAGTACAAGCGACGAATGAGTGACAAGGTCAAAAGACAAGTAGGACAAGTCACCTGAGCTAGACATTGAATGACTCACTTCAGATGCATACTGAGCAATTAAAATACTTAACAAAATATGATGATTACAAGTATGTGAATCAAGAACTACGGGATAAGCACGAACGAATGTACTGTATTTAGAATTCGAAATCAAGCATTCAACAACAACAAGAAGTCACTAGTTAATTCAAACACCACACAAAAATTCACGAGTTTATCGAATTATAGTATAATGTATAATGCTTCAAACCTATATTTCGAAATTAGAATTATCAGAGAAATTGACATACAAATACAAAGGTAATCAGCAAAATGTGTTATGATGTTGCGAATTTCCCAATCAATTTAATTAAGTCATAGAAATATTGCAGATACATAAGAGGTGTAAGGAAAAGTTCCAAACATTAAACTAGTGATTAGAAATCAAGGAGCGAGTAAACTTCAGGTGGTTGCGTGATGAAGAAACCAAGATCAGACTAATAAAGAATAATATAAATTGAATTCAGTAAATTAGAATCAAAATTTCAAATTCAAGAACAATTAAAATTAGATTACCAAAACACGAGGGGTTAAAAAAAGGATGGTGTAATAGATTTGATTTGATGTCCTGGATCAAGGAGATGTCTGAAGACCGCACTGCTAAATGCTTCTGATTTGCTTGATCTTAGACTTTTTGGAATGTGTTTTTCGAGTAAGACTCTGGACCTTCTTCCTATTATACCAATTTAATTGCTTTTGCAGATGCATGTGAGTTTGTTTACACAGTCGATCTTTGTTTCTGTTTTGAGAAAACAAGCAATTTAACTGCAGGATATTTTTCTGTCAACTCAGCTTCTAGCCTTAGAATGATTCGGCCTGTAACATCATCATCTTTAAATTTGAGCTGAATAAAAACAGGCTTTTTGTTTATTCTGCTTTTATTTGTATTCAACTGTGCCATATATATATAATAGTTATGCAATAAAAATATTCACAACAATAGTCTGTTAATTAATTCTGACAATTACGGTACCATTAGTTTTCGTCGGATATAGCATAACCAACCAACCTCACTATAGAGTGTAAACTTTAAGCTGGTCAATCTATTTCTTTATTCTAGGGAGCGAACACTCGCTAGGTACATATTCAAATGTCCAGTGATGGCATATTACAAATGAAGAGTTATAACGGCTTACTCCAACAATTTCGAGATCTTTTAAAAAACCATACAATCCCAGATCTTCAATGACTCTATTTTTAGCCTTTATAAAGAGAATACTTTTTAAAATTAAGTCCTTTCTACTGGGCTTTTTGTTCAAAATGTAACCTCAGTTTTATCATATTTATTAAGATGGGGGATTTAAAGTTTTTAAAATGAAAGTGAAATTGAGATCTATCATATTATCTCAGTGAACAGATGGATAACATCAATAAGTAAGATTAGGTTTTTAATGTGGCATGAATTAAGTCTGAGACTTATTCGTGGGCTTAACTCTATGTTAGGGTTGGTGAGAGATGTGGCTTTACTGTTTGGACCTATCTACCCACCCCGACCAAATAGAAGTAGTCCAGTATATGTTTACAGCTGATTTACGCAATTAAACTCGGAATCCTGGTGAAGACTCAATTCATAAACGCTTCTATTCGTTGCCTGTAGTTACAATCGCTTTGGAAAAGAAACTAATACAGTAACTGAAGTGTTTATACAAACTAGATTAATCTAGTTTAGAAAAATCAAACCAAATTGTAATTAGTCTTGTTACAAATCAGATATGAATGCTAATCTACAATTTAACATATGCTATTAATCACGAAGTTGTGAAACGAACATTCTTATGATTCGCTTTTAGTTAAATGGCCATTCCAAAAAAATGTGATTTAATTTACCAGAGAGAATCTGTTCTTTGACGACTGCAGTTAAACTTCGTTAACCTGTGCGTATAATCGTATAGTCTAGGATTAAATAAGAATTTTTGCTGCTTATCATCCACATATGTACTGAATAAGATTTTAGCAGACAAATGACTAAAACGCAGATTATGGAATTCGATCCGACAAACAAATTATCGACTACTAATTAGTGACCAAATAAACATCAGTTAACATTTGTTTCAATAAAACCACTATGATCTTTGTCGAGTTCTCTCTCGTAAATGATAACAGAATAAAAATTAATGACAACTGAGCTTTAGGACTGATGGAAAACCGGGAAATGTATATGAATTCATGTTGTTCTGTTACATTGATTGTCCCTGCTCTCATAAAATTTAACTGATGTCAGTTTACAACCAAAACTAACTGTATATGTGTTAGACGAAAACCAAATAAGTGAAAATAAACAGTATGGTTCCGAACTAATTCACTAACAACTCCCTCGCTTTACTTACCAAGATAATGATTTCAAGTCTTGCTAAAGCATAGTGTTGTATATACCTGAATAACACAAAGACGTGACCTCTACTAACTACTTGAGCATCTAGTTGCACTGGAACATGTGTACTAGATTTTGTAGAAATTACTTGTATATATTAAATCATAAAGAAACAAGTAACATGGTAAATGACGACCAGAATGAATACCAATTTAAGTTGAAAGCAGGTGGATTTCATTTTCAAAAAAGTTGTATCATTTCACATTAGTAATCATAATTAAAAATAGTTTTTTTTAGGTAAAGTAACCTGATTATAAAATTGAAATGTTCTTATTTAAACAACATAAAATATTTGAGCATATAATTTAAAAATTATATGAATTGATGATTATTTGTATTTTCTAACAAAATAAACGTTTAAATAAAGATCAAGCTACACTAATAATTTTAATGTTACTGGTGACTAGCTCCAAGATATCAACTCCTTGAGTTCTAGTGAGAAGCTATGACCTAAGAAATTCAGCAGTTTCCCATTGCAGGTAATGGAAAATGGTTGCAGAATACGACAAATCGACTAAGGTTAGACATCAGTACCATTGAATAACGGTTTAGCAGTCTAAAGGTTAGGTCCTGGGCTCGACTTCTCACTGCAGGACCGGGAATACGCATTGTTGTCGAGTGCTTTTTCTAGGGCGAAACGGCTATCCAGTGTTTTTAGTTTTTCAGTGGAAATTCAGCTAAAAATTTGTTCATGATTAAAACTATATGGAAATCGAAATGTGTCCATAGTTCTAAATCAGTGTTTGATTTATTCGTCGCATAAAATAGGCTAATATTTAATTTTTGGTTCTTGGACACGAATCTTTTTTGTTTGTAAGGATTTGCATCTCTTCGTTATTAGTACCTAGGACTGTAATCTCTTTTTTCGCAAGATCTTATTCAAGTTAAATGGTGATTAGTCTTAAATTTTAGGAGGCTCATTTTGTATTAACTGAAACACATCAATTGAATCCAACTGAATACAATTGTTTTAATGCTTTTCCAAGAACTGTCTTATTACATGTCTAGCCTATTATTATCTGACTACAAGTACTGAATCACTGCTTCAGAGCATTAGAGCTGGCTCACTCTACTTTCCAATTCGTTTAGCTTTGCTCGCACACTTTTCATTCTCACGTCTGTTTGCCTTAAATGGGTGCATGAAATAAATTATTCGTCAACACCGTACAAAATCTTTTATTGTTATGTTCTTTGAACAAAATGAACTAATTAACAAACTTTTATTGCTATTTTGGATAATATAATCAAAACCTACTTCATATAGAAGCAGGTTTTTTAGTTATTTCACAGTTGTTTAACTTTTTGTGATGTTGATGAGAAATACTTATAGATTTTGTTGTCGTAATTGATTCTTGAAATCATGGTAACTGCCTTTGTCTGTTGATGCTTGATTGATTGACCGTTTCCGTATAGACTAATGGATTGGGCCCGTGTTGCTTCGCATGTCAACTACTATTATGTTCCTAACCTTTGATCAATATCCGGCGACAAATATAAAACACTGATCAGAATTATGTTAGCACAAGAAACCGTGATTGAATGATAATCTGGAAAGACTAAGAGTGGTAAATCATACAAACTTAGCTAATGCGTCAACCAAGAGCTTATGACAAAAGGAATATAAATAAGTAATAATCTAATTATTTAATAATTCTACAATGAAAATATATAATAATAATAATAATAATGATGGAGAAGATTAAGGTTTGAAGATATGATTCAAGAAGTATAATTCAGTGAGATAAATTTAGGAGAGAGAGAGAGAGATTACGAATTCAGAAGGTTAGAATTAAAAAGCACACAAAGAGTGGATGCACCTGCGCCAATCCAAACGATTTTGAGCCATGTCGTTCAAGGTCTCTAACCATCGGTGACTTACGTCTCGCGGACTCCAACCAGATAACCTACATCTACCAACATGACTCAGTCCACTTGTCAGTGACTTCATGGATTTCTGTCATGTTTTCGTTTGGCCGCCACTAGCTTTCGTCCAGCCTATTCCTACACCACAATACATAGCTTGTCGACGAAGTCGGTGGTTTGGCATACACAACACACGTTCCAATCACCTCAACTGATGAAGTTTCAATACTTCATCTATTGATTTGTCATCGTTACCTAGTACTCGTTTCCTAACGACAGCGTTGCTTACTCGGTTGTCCCAGGATATATGAACAATGCTTCGGAGACACCTATGATCGAAAACGAGCAATTTACGAATGTCCTCTACTCTTAACGGCCATGTTTCGCATCTGTATAGTAGGACAGAGCGAATTGCTGTGCTGTACACTCGTCCTTAGGTTGACAAACTGTTATCTCGCCTGCGCCATATGTGATACAAGTGGTTAGGGTCCAATGCCTACCCTTTCGACGTCCCATAACTGGAAACAGTTTGTCAGGAGGTCGAATTCAACAAGCAGCATCACTTCACTCAAGGAAGCAATCATTTTTTATGAGTCCTAGCTAGTATGATCTATCAATTGAGGATTTTGTGCCAACTCTTTCCAACCACAACTTTATAAAACTGGTGGTCATATTGTAACTTAGTTGAATGTTTTCGTACACGTACAAATTACAAATGGACCAAACTCATATTGCATGAAGTCGATTTAGATACAAACTAAATATTTGTTGATGTCATATGAATAACAGTTATGTGAAACTCTGGAACTGAATATTTTGAAAACATCATGTGTTGTACAATACAGAATATTACTGTTATCCAGTGTCCAATGCTAAGTCATGCTAGTAGATAGAATTAATCGTGTAACGTTTGTGATCAGTGAAGGGTTAGTGAAGCAGTTTAAGTCCATTGTAGTAGTCTAACATTCATGCACAGCTAGACAAAGAGTTATTAGTGTTCGATTATCAGTCTTTCGAAGTTTCATCTATCAACAGTTTTCTAGTGGACCACTAGTAATATCCTATTTGAGTTGTTAGGTTCAGAAACAGTATTTAGTGTTTTGGAAGTGAAACATGTAGTTATCGATACTGATTAATTTTACTCCATTAAGTGGAATGGAAAGTAGCAATAGGTAGTCTTCTGAACAAATTTTATAATAGTATACAGTTTATGTGAACTTGATACGTTTAAGGATTAATTTTCTCAGTTCACAAATTGTAAATGGTCAGGTATTGCGAATAAAAACAAGTCCCGATCACTTATGACGCCTAATGTATTACTCACTGTGCTAATCCACTGTAGTCCTAGATATCAACAAGTAGATATTGAAAACACCTACTAATACTTTCTTCCTCAGTGGATAAGTTAGTCAAAATATTTGGATTTCCTAGCTTCGCATCTACTGCCGGTCCCAAGCCCGGGTAATGGAGGAGAGTTGGACATGGGGTTGGCGACCCCATTCCATCAAAAACTAACTTGCCAAAAAACGATAACCAGAAAAATCTAAGGGATAAAACAAAATTAGGATAGAGAGAAGTCTTTGACCTTAAACAGTTATCTTGTCTAGCAAACGCCACTACATATTATTTAGATTCTTAACTATTCTGAGTGACGTCTGAGTAGTGCACAATATCGCGCTCTTTTAGTTCTTGGTGGTGATCTGTCTGTGAATTAGCTTGTTACTAGGTATGAGTAACTGGACAACAAACGTACCCTGTTTTGATTAGATCTGGTTGTGGAAAGGTTATATAGTAGTTTTCATATCGATGAATGTAGGCAGTCCAAGGCATGAATTTGACTGGAGAAACTTTTAACTTTTGGATGAAAGCAACCCTTAAAATGCTAGAATTTCGAATAGTATTCAAATTAATTAACACTGTCTGTATCTGCAGGAAGACTGGGGAAATGGCAACTCCCAGGACTACTATTATTATTATTACTATTATTATTATTATTATTATATATTTTCATTGTAGAATTATTAAATAATTAGATTATTACTTATTTATATTCCTTTTGTCATAAGCTCTTGGTTGACGCATTAGCTAAGTTTGTATGATTTACCATTCTTAGTCTTTCCAGATTATCATTCAATCACGGTTTCTTGTGCTAACATAATTCTGATCAGTGTTTTATATTTGTCGCCGGATATTGATCAAAGGTTAGGAACATAATAGTAGTGGATATGCGAAGCAACACGGGCCCAATCCATTAGTCTATACGGAAACGGTCAATCAATCAAGCATCAACAGACAAAGGCAGTTACCATGATTTCAAAAATCAATTACGACAACAAAATCTATAAGTATTTCTCATCAACATCACAAAAAGTTAAACAACTGTGAGATAACTAAAAAACCTACTTCTATATGAAGCAGGTTTTGATTATATTATCCAAAATAGCAATAAAAGTTTGTTAATTAGTTCATTTTGTTCAAAGAACGGTGTTGACGAATAATTTATTTCATGCACCCATTTAAGGCAAACAGACGTGAGAATGAAAAGTGTGCGAGCAAAGCTAAACGAATTGGAAAGTAGAGTGAGCCAGCTCTAATGCTCTGAAGCAGTGATTCAGTACTTGTAGTCAGATAATAATAGGCTAGACATGTAATAAGACAGTTCTTGGAAAAGCATTAAAATAATTGTATTCAGTTGGATTCAGTTGATGTGTTTCAGTTAATACAAAATGAGCCTCCTAAAATTTAAGACTAATCACCATTTAACTTGAATAAGATCTTGCGAAAAAAGAGATTACAGTCCTAGGTACTAATAACGAAGAGATGCAAATCCTTACAAACAAAAAAGATTCGTGTCCAAGAACCGAAAATTAAATATTAGCCTATTTTATGCGACGAATAAATCAAACACTTTGATTTAGAACTATGGACACATTTCGATTTCCATATAGTTTTAATCATGAACAAATTTTTAGCTGAATTTCCACTGAAAAACTAAAAACACTGGATAGCCGTTTCGCCCTGGAAAAAGCACTCGACAACAATGCGCATTCCCGGTCCTGCAGTGAGAAGTCGAGCCCAGGACCTAACCTTTAGACTGCTAAACCGTTATTCAATGGTACTGATGTCTAACCTTAGTCGATTTGTGGTATTCTGCTACCATCTTCCATTACCTGCAATGGGAAACTGCTGAATTTCCTAGGTCATAGCTTCTCACTAGAACTCAAGGAGTTGATATCTTGGAGCTAGTCACCAGTAACATTAAAATTATTAGTGTAGCTTGATCTTTATTTAAACGTTTATTTTGTTAGAAAATACAAATAATCATCAATTCATATAATTTTTAAATTATATGCTCAAATATTTTATGTTGTTTAAATAAGAACATTTCAATTTTATAATCAGGTTACTTTACCTAAAAAAACTATTTTTAATTATGATTACTAATGTGAAATGATACAACTTTTTTGAAAATGAAATCAACCTGCTTTCAACTTAAATTGGTATTCATTCTGGTCGTCATTTACCATGTTACTTGTTTCTTTCTGATTTAATATTTACAAGTAATTTCTACAAAATCTAGTACACATGTTCCAGTGCAACTAGATGCTCAAGTAGTTAGTAGAGGCCACGTCTTTGTGTTATTCAGGTATATACAACACTATGCTTTAGCAAGACTTGAAATCATTATCTTGGTAAGTAAAGCGAGGGAGTTGTTAGTGAATTAGTTCGGAACCATACTGTTTATTTTCACTTATTTGGTTTTCATCTAACACATATACAGTTAGTTTTGGTTGTAAACTGACATCAGTTAAATTTTATGAGAGCAGGGACAATCAATGTAACAGAACAACATGAATTCATATACATTTCCCGGTTTTCCATCAGTCCTAAAGCTCAGTTGTCATTAATTTTTATTCTGTTATCATTTACGAGAGAGAACTCGACAAAGATCATAGTGGTTTTATTGAAACAAATGTTAACTGATGTTTATTTGGTCACTAATTAGTAGTCGATAATTTGTTTGTCGGATCGAATTCCATAATCTGCGTTTTAGTCATTTGTCTGCTAAAATCTTATTCAGTACATATGTGGATGATAAGCAGCAAAAATTCTTATTTAATCCTAGACTATACGATTATACGCACAGGTTAACGAAGTTTAACTGCAGTCGTCAAAGAACAGATTCTCTCTGGTAAATTAAATCACATTTTTTTGGAATGGCCATTTAACTAAAAGCGAATCATAAGAATGTTCGTTTCACAACTTCGTGATTAATAGCATATGTTAAATTGTAGATTAGCATTCACATCTGATTTGTAACAAGACTAATTACAATTTGGTTTGATTTTTCTAAACTAGATTAATCTAGTTTGTATAAACACTTCAGTTACTGTATTAGTTTCTTTTCCAAAGCGATTGTAACTACAGGCAACGAATAGAAGCGTTTATGAATTGAGTCTTCACCAGGATTCCGAGTTTAATTGCGTAAATCAGCTGTAAACATATACTGGACTACTTCTATTTGGTCGGGGTAGGTAGATAGGTCCAAACAGTAAAGCTACATCTCTCAAGCATTAAGACTTACAGTCACCAACCCTAACATAGAGTTAAGCCCACGAATAAGTCTCAGACTTAATTCATGCCACATTAAAAACCTAATCTTACTTATTGATGTTATCCATCTGTTCACTGAGATAATATGATAGATCTAAATTTCACTTTAATTTTAAAAACTTTAAATCCCCCATCTTAATAAATATGATAAAACTGAGGTTACATTTTGAACAAAAAGCCCAGTAGAAAGGACTTAATTTTAAAAAGTATTCTCTTTATAAAGGCTAAAAATAGAGTCATTGAAGATCTGGGATTGTATGGTTTTTTAAAAGATCTCGAAATCGTTGAAGGAGTAAGCCGTTATAACTCTTCATTTGTAATATGCCATCACTGGACATTTGAATATGTACCTAGCGAGTGTTCGCTCCCTAGAATAAAGAAATAGATTGACCAGCTTAAAGTTTACACTCTATAGTGAGGTTGGTTGGTTATGCTATATCCGACGAAAACTAATGGTGCCGTAATTGTCAGAATTAATTAACAGACTATTGTTGTGAATATTTTTATTGCATAACTATTATATATATATGGCACAGTTGAATACAAATAAAAGCAGAATAAACAAAAAGCCTGTTTTTATTCAGCTCAAATTTAAAGATGATGATGTTACAGGCCGAATCATTCTAAGGCTAGAAGCTGAGTTGACAGAAAAATATCCTGCAGTTAAATTGCTTGTTTTCTCAAAACAGAAACAGAGATCGACTGTGTAAACAAACTCACATGCATCTGCAAAAGCAATTAAATTGGTATAATAGGAAGAAGGTCCCAAGTCTTACTCGAAAAACACATTCCAAAAAGTCTAAGATCAAGTAAATCAGAAGCATTTAGCAGTGCGGTCTTGAGACATCTCCTTGATCCAGGACATCACATCAAATCTATTACACCATCCTTTTTTCAACCTCTCGTGTTTTGCTAATCTAATGTTAATTGCTCTTGAATTTGAAATTTTGATTCTAATTGACTGAATTCAATTTATATTATTCTTTATTAGTCTGATCTTGGTTTCTTCATCACGCAACCACCTGAAGTTTACTCGCTCCTTGATTTCTAATCACTAGTTTAATGTTCTGGAACTTTTCCTTACACCTCTTATGTATCTGCAATATTTCTATGACTTAATTAAATTGATTGGGAAATTCGCAACATCATAACACATTTTGCTGATTACCTTTGTATTTGTATGTCAATTTCTCTGATAATTCTAATTTCGAAATATAGGTTTGAAGCATTATACATTATACTATAATTCGATAAACTCGTGAATTTTTGTGTGGTGTTTGAATTAACTAGTGACTTCTTGTTGTTGTTGAATGCTTGATTTCGAGTTCTAAATACAGTACATTCGTTCGTGCTTATCCCGTAGTTCTTGATTCACATACTTCTAATCATCATATTTTGTTAAGTATTTTAATTGCTCAGTATGCATCTGTAGTGAGTCATTCAATGTCTAGCTCAGGTGACTTGTCCTACTTGTCTTTTGACCTTGTCATTCATTCGTCGCTTGTACTCATGCCTGTGCATGCCTACTCGCTTACTACATCTCTGTCTTATTTTGTCTAACTATAAATTCTTAGTCATGCTTGGAGTTGACTAACTAGCCTTTTCCCATTCGCGTCATCCGTTAATTCGTCCATTCGCACATTCGGCCGCTAGTGTACCTACCCTGTCTGCTTGTGGTCTGCTGTCTCATTTTGTGGTGTGCTAAAAATAAACGAAATCGACACTTCGTATTTGCCTTCTGATTTATAACCGTCAGGCGCTATTTGGTGACGATTGCCTAGACGAGCTAATTACGAAAATTAAGAGCACGTTAAAACTGGCCACCACACACCAAACCGTCATATAAATTACTTCATAATCAGTGTTCATCATTATACAGGATTTTGATGAGTCGGGTCTTGACTACACTTGATCTATGTATGATTCTACGAAACTGGGATTTCACTACAGGTGGGATAATTAGTCTGGACGAAATGCGTATGCTTTTACTTGTTTACAATTCAAAGGATTCCAAAACAGATAATATTAATAACCCTAACGATGTTAAAACTAGCATAAGAAATTATCTATGGTTAAATCTGATTCAACGCATTTAACTGGAGAGAGTGTAGAACGTCAACATTTTATTAAAACGGTCTAAACGTTTGTTGACAAAACATTTGTAAAAATTTCTTTTTTTTTAATTATTTACTGAATATTATTCCTTAGTGAATAGTTTGGTTATGATCATTTGTGAGAATTTACTGAATAAAGCAAACTGTTATGTATCTACTTGAAGTATAAGTTGTGTTGTTAAGTCCAGTGTAAAATTTACTTTATCGGAACAACATTACCTAATACTATATTAAGTATTCAAT
>OX103975.1:10961378-10990359 GCA_944470395.2 Schistosoma turkestanicum
TCAACTGCTTTCAGTATACTTTTTTCTCAAAGAAATGAAGAGAATATCTTTCGTTGAAGTAATTGATAATTAAATTTTACTTCACATTTTAATACATTGAATTTTCTTTTAACCATTTCACATCTACAACCACAGATTTGAAAACTCTTTAATATTGCGTAGCTTTTATCCAACTTGGACCGTTTATGCAAACAACCACAATTATTTCTATTCATTTCTCCCACGTTTAACACATGTAAATTTCAACTGTACCCTTCTTAATAACAAATTTCATAGCAAACATCTAAATGCACAAGGTGATGTCACTACACAGAAATTCTTTGACCAAAATGACATGACAGTGACATGATTAGATCGATTTTGAAGTTGATTTTGATTAAACCAAATATTTTGCCTTGTTTTTTTGTACTATTTGAACCTGTTGCAAATCATCCAATGTTTTATAATAAGTCTGATAAGTTTTCTTCGCTGAAACCAGTAATCATGAAGGAAATAACTATCATATTAGTTCGAAAGATGTGGTTTGTCCTGATCGGTTGGGTTACATGCTAGTAAACTTTACTGGTTTTGTATTTTGTATTAGAGTAGTGGATTAATCTTTATCATTTGAGTCCCAAAGTGCACATCAATCTAACGAGCGCCATGTAGGACGAAATTCATGTTCTTCATACTTGTCACTCGTAATCTCCCGCAGCATCTGGCTCAGAATTAAATATTCAAAACTATCAGCTCTATCGCCGCAACAGCGATACCGAACGTGGAAAAGGTTGTCTTAAAATTTGTAACACCTAATAAAGTTGAAGTCAGTGTGTATAATCATCTTTCTAGACTTCTGTACACAATTTTCAATCAAAAGACAGAGGAACAAGGAAAGTATGAAAAGAAATAGGATTGAGAGAGCCAAATTCGAGTGGAATTTTTTTCACAAAATGTCCAAGGCTTCGAGTGGTTAGAGTGAGAAAGACTTACGAAGTTGATTTCCTTCAAACGTTTAGAAAAAGGAACAATTATGGAGCAATAATCGTTTAGAATAACATTTGTTTTGTCATAGTATGGCTGTCGTACACGATAACAAACAGCGTGCATTTTATAGTTATTCCGAGCAATACCTCTTTTCTGTTTTCCTCAGTTTGGCTATTTGTGATATTCCTTAACTGACCATTCAATGTCAATTAAATCGATAATATAAATGGTTGTATTTTGATTAAAGTTGTCGTGTTTATAGACTTTGAATAAACTCTTGCTCTTCTGCCGTCAATGTTGTGTGATCCTCACAATTTCTATTAGTAAGTTCTATCATCATCTTCAATTACACATATTCTAACTTAATATTCAGTTGTGTTAAAGGTTCAGTCTTTGAAAAGCTTAAACTATTAGTTAATCAAATTTAAAAGAGTAATACCTACATATATGTATATATATATATATATATATATATATGCAATTCTTCTTCATGTTTTTCTCAATAAAAATAACTTCTTGTATTCTCAATATTACATGTTTGTGAGCTATGAATTTTAATAGCAAACATGCTTATTTTTGTAAACTTACATATAAGCACATTGAAACACAAATTAACGGTTTCTTATACATAATTATTCAATTTACATGAACAAAATCATTGACAATTTCTTGAAGTATGCAGTCAACCTTCAAACCGGCCGATAATACAAGTTATTAAGCAACATCATAAACAATAATAGTAATTATTATTATTATGGTTGCATTACAATTAATACTTCCATAAAAATACCAAAAGAAGTAAATAAAATTTGATTTGTTTGTTATTCACTTAATAGAAAGTTCTACTTAGTATTTTCTAGTCGACAGTATATCGCAGAGAGAGAGAAAGTGTGTGTGTGTATGTGTATTTGCAATATGATGTGTAGAATCAGTAAGAAAGCAGAATTCTTGTGTTTCGCATAGAAAAAAACTAGATCCCAACTGGAGACAGACTTAGAAGGAACGCTGGGGGTAGACTGGACACAATGCCGAAATCACCAGTGTTGTGATGCAAGCTCAACTTGGAATTATCATGACAAAAAGAAAAGAGGAAGACTAAAGAACACAATGGGCCAGCGATTGCAGGTAGATATCAAGAGGATCAACAGAACTTGGAAACAACTTGAAAGATCTTAGGATATAGTATGTTGAAGACTGCTGATCGGCAGCCAATGCTCAATGAGGGGTAACTAGGCCAGATGACTGAACTGAAAAACTCCTCCAACTAGACACTGGGAAATATTCAGTAATGATTATTGAAACAGTTCCAGTTCAGATAAATATTATGTGTTTTCATGGCAACTCAATAGAGTTCCGTTGTCAAAGCCATCAACTAAATATTAAGTGGAGGAAAATCCATTGTCTTTAGACTTTCCGCAAAGTTGAAATGCTACGTTACATTCAAGTAAGCAGATAATATAGTCAGAGTGTAAGAATATCCCACAGTTCAAATGGTTGTAGTTTTGCTGTTCAAAATTAATTTTAATTTTGTTATCATGTTATTCGCTAATTGACACATTACTGAGATAAAATCCACCAGTGATTTTTTGAATCTGACAACTTTGCAGCTAACTTCACGAAGAGAATGCAGATGGACAACCATTACGTCAAAATGCCCTGGTACAGCCGAAAGTATAGAGTTCAGAACTCCTCTCAGTGTTCACAATTGACCAGGCATATATAACCATTGCCAAAGAAGTCCTACTCACTCTTTCACTTTGCGATAGTGTTATGAGAGAGGACGAAGAGTGAGTGTCCAGAGTTTAGAGAACGTTAGTGGGTACGGAGGACCCACACAGGGAAGTATCCAATAAACTCATTAGTGTATAACCTACTCAATACCGCGAGGCCTGCAGTCGACTTCTTGTGGGTTCGTGGATGAGCACTGCCGAAGTGTCTCGTCCCGACTGATGATTCGAAGTCAGTTTGCGATATAAAATAAAAAGTCAAATTACTGATTTATAATGAATAGGGAAATCCGAAAAACTCAATATGTCACACTTAGCAAGTACTATTTGAGATATTCAGTTACGAATGACACCTTCCATATAACAGCTAATAACTCTATCCAGTCACATAAACCCGAAACCAGGAAGCGAGGTTAGAACCTACATCCTAGTGGATGAAATCTGAATTAATTAATTAATCACACTAAGTCCCGCTCGAAAGTCAATAATTTTAACAGGACGCACCGCTAAGTTGGAACAATAAATTCTGACACTAAATAAACGTAAAGGATTAGGAGAAATCAAAGACTATACAAGGATTAGTTGATTGCAAGGGTCTTAGCCTTATGGGAGATCAATCTAGGTCGGAACAGCTTATTAGTAACGTTACATTCTGTAGAGATTGATGACATGGATTAAAATCCACAAGACTATCAGTTCCCCTTTAAGATGATAGATATATTTTGCTGAATATTATAAAGCTAGATTGACCTGGGTTAGAAGTTGTCCACCAACAACAACTCAACACAAATAAATACTTAGGAGGAAAAAAAGTTGTTTAGTTATCAAGTGAATGGAAAGTGAAATGAAAAAAAAAAGATAAGGCAATAATATAGAGAGAGGGGAAACGTAGAGAAATAAAACACTGATTACACAGAAAGATACAATTTATTGGGAATAATAATGATAAAAAATAAACAAAATAATGTATGGAACTCAGTCGAATTTAATTGAAATATGATCTTGAAGAGGAGAAATAATACATGACAATAGCTAGATTAGTAATTAGATATGATAAAGTAATGATTCATATGATAGATATATCAATCACAACACATGTACGTCAAAAAATAACAAACACACCGAGAATAATTGATGAATATAGAGATATATAATGTTTCATATAAATATGATTGAGAGGTGTTCTTTTTTAATAACATAACCCATTCGCATACATTGAGATGGATGTACCATAGAGACTGAGTGAAAGGAAACATAAAAGATTCGTTTGTTTTTTCATCGCGTGTCAACAGAATGTATATGAACAGGGTATACAGAGTATTTAATTATACAGTGACTCAAAAAATATATAACCACAGTTATAACATGGTAATAATTAATAATAATAATAAGCTAGTATCAATCACAGCAAAAAGAGTCAAATAGTGCAATAATCTTGTTCAAAAACAAGCGAGAAAAAAATACAACATCACAATGGAATTCAATGGAAGTTGGATGCGTCATGACAGTTTACATAACTATGAGTTAACTGCCGGTAAATTATTCGAATTACTCATTACAAAATAGCATAGAGACAATATGATTAATTTATTGCTTAAAAAAAGAATTGCATAATGTAACTTCATTCTTAAATATGCCCCCTCCCATCGGTTAATTTAATATGTAGGTATGAGTGAATACACGAAATGGCAGGAAATCTAGCATTATTCTGTTCCTACGAATCGACGCAGAAAATCTTTGTTAGTAGATTTCATTATATCGTGAATTTCTTTTTGTTTTAATATCTTGGATAGTTCAAAAGTCGTTCGGCGACACCAAGATAATACACAGTTTGTGCGATGCCAAATAATGGTGCCATAACCATGACACGACAACCAGCGCCTTTAAACAGACCAAGAACACCTTCATTACGTACCGTTTGCCTAAAAAATCATCAGAATACATTCAACGATGAGCATATAAAAATACATAAAGATGACATAAGGCAATTTATCAAAGTCTATGTTACACCGGTCAGTCAGTGAGTTACAACAGAGAAATTCGAACGTAAGTACATAAGTTCAGGTTGCCATGCCGCATTAGCACAGAGACGCAACAGTCAGTTCAAATCCCATAGTGGTAGAAATACTAGAAGTCCAGGTCAGAAACCACCCTGGTTTTCTCGAGTCTACTCATCACGGGCTCTAATGTTACACCGGACATCTCAGTTTGTACCGCCTCACCAGGACTCCTACTTAACTTCCATACAACATTACTCTAATATAAGTCAAGCAGATTGCATGACAACTATTGTTATTAAGACAATTTTAATTGATCATAAGGAAAGTACGTTTGTTTGGTTATACATGGAAAAAATATGTTTAAGACTAACAAGAAAATATTTGTTAGACGTATTCTTAACTAGACAATATGAAGTGAGTGGATGAAATGTGATTGGATTATCTAGATGACCGGGTAGAGAATGAAGATGATATATCTTGACTGATAACATTTTAAGTAAGTGTTACTGCTCAAAATCATGTTATATCATCAGAAAATAAAATAAGCATCAATCCTATCCTTAAACATTCAGTCATGAAACAAAACTTAATTTAGCGGTTTTATATTTTAGGGAAGAACTAATCAGACAAAAACTCACATTTTTTCAAGAAATTCGTCCGTGCATTTAATGATATTTTATTGCGGATAACTGAGAACACCTAGTTATATGTACGTATTCGAATATTAACTATCACGTAGAATGCCGATGTGTTTTAAAATGCACGATTAACGTTCAGTCAGACAGACAGAGAGATACAACACAGAACTTCGTACATAAGTACATCAGTTCAGGTTGCCATAACGCATAAGCGCACAGACACAATTGTCAGTTCCAATCCAATAGTTGTAGCGATAGTAGAAGCATTAGCAGTAATGGAGAAGATTAAGGTTTGAAGATATGATTCAAGAAGTATAATTCAGTGAGATAAATTTAGGAGAGAGAGAGAGATTATGACGAATTCAGAAGGTTAGAATTAAAAAGCACACAAAGAGTGGATGCAACTGCGCCAATCCAAACGATTTTGAGCCATGTCGTTCAAGGTCTCTTACCATCGGTGACTTACGTCTCGCGGACTCCTACCAGATAACCTACATCTACCAACATGACTCAGTCCACTTGTCAGTGACTTCATGGATTTCTGTCATGTTTTCGTTTGGCCGCCACTAGCTTTCGTCCAGCCTATTCCTACACCACAATACATAGCTTGTCGACGAAGTCGGTGGTTTGGTATACACAACACATGTTCCAATCACCTCAACTGATGAAGTTTCAGTACTTCATCTATTGATTTGTCATCGTTACCTAGTACTCGTTTCCTAACGACAGCGTTGCTTACTCGGTTGTCCCAGGATATATGAACAATGCTTCGGAGACACCTATGATCGAAAACGAGCAATTTACGAATGTCCTCTACTCTTAACGGCCATGTTTTGCATCTGTCTAGTAGGAATGACATCGCTTGAAGTAATGAATTCCGATGACGTTCATTCAGAGGAATAAGACATTCTGGCTTAACATATGTATACTTCTGTTATACCGGAAGGAAAATTGAAAGGATGGTATCTACTAGGACAAACTTATGGATTATTATTATTATTATTTTTAAATATAAAATAAATTTTGATATCCAGATCTGATGGTGGGAGTCCACGCTGTTGTCTTAATAGTAATTATTGAGGTTGAGTGACATGACTTACTACTGGTCGTAACGGTAGAGATAAATTCACTTTTTTTTTATCTTGCTTTACATTTTAGACAAACTATCAAGTGAATATATTGATTTTTATACAATCATACAATCTATGCTAAATGTTTTGCAATACCACTCAAACACTTGTGAAGTATCAATAATTCCTAATTGTGTTAGACTACTTATTTAGGATGATGTGATGTAGTAACTTGATTCGATCGACATGTTTGTATACGATTGGTTGAATTATTGTAAAGTGTATGAGTTTCGGGTGCAGAAATTTCTCTGATTACTTAATAATACCATCAATAAGAGATTTTTATGGTGTGTATATGAGATAAAATAAGTTTGTGTTTGTTTATGTGATAATACCATGTGCCATTTCATCAATTGCAGATATTCATTGAATAGGAGGTGTAAATAATAAACTAATTTACAGATAGGCATTTTAAAAATGTGGAATCTAGTATAAATGTGTACATTAAATCCATATTACTCAGGATTCGCAGTACTAAAGTGAAATGTAAATTCACATGATAAAATTCAAAGAGTGAAAATATTCCTAACACTAATGGTTAGGGATGGATAAAAATGAAAATGATTTTATAAAGAGGTTGGGAATGCATCATTATTGAACTCAACTGATTTGGAGTCATGTTGTTAAAGGTCTTCCCGAAACTGTTTAATATAACAACAGCCAGAGACTTCAAAAACTGATGCGATACATTTTAGTCTCACATTATTCATTCATATTACTGATTTAGAACGTTGAGTGATACGGTCGAATATCGGCTACACATTTATTCACCTTTTATTATCCATTAAATCGCCACGTTCAAAATTATTTCATATGATTTCTGATTCCACAAATTCGTTTTTTATTCTCTGGTTATATTGTTTATCCGTAATCTTTACCACAACCACTGACAGTATTAGTTTGTTCTACTCTGGGATTTATTCCGATAACTTCAACTTGCTCATATGATATGGTAAACTGAACTGATTCCCATTAGGTTATCAGGTCTTAGAATCCCAAACATGTGTTTAGCCCATCGATCCAAACTCCTGGATTGGAAATGAATATATGCCCATCATTTTCCGAGATGGTCTCAATAACAGTCGGATTTCTAATACGTTTCCTTGAGTAGTCTGAACAGTTGTCTACTATTATTTGTCGTCGCTGTATTTTCCGTCTCTTTTGCTTTCGCTACCCATCACTGCTCACGATCTCTGAGTAGGCTTTTAATGGACTTGTGTTTACGCTGCCTCCGCTACTCAGCATGTTTAAAGCCAGATGGGATGGGTTTTGAGCATCTATCAGGTTAGTAGATGATACTAAAGAGCACTGCTCCTCCCTAACATTTTGTCTACCTTATTTTCAGATATCACTGCTGTTTTCACAGCGTTTTGGATGTGATTACAAGCTGTCTCGGGGTGGATATTACTTACATAGCAACCTAACTGTTTATCTAGTTGCTCTTGAAATATAATCTTGGCTTTGCTATCGTTGAGTATAAAACTCAGAGGTTTCTTTGATATCTCTTTATTACGTCCAAGATGACTCAGAGAAATACACGCTCGTAGTAGAGCATCGTCTGAATCTAAACAAATGCTCTAGAATTAGCGGTAGTCTTCATAGAGCCTCTCTACTGATGGTCGACAGCAATGTAGTCCAGTTGGATCCGGCGTTTGGCATGGTAGAATCTGTAGGAACATATGCTACAGCCAATATAGCTCTGTCATGTCATCATGATAGGCAAACCCGACCACCACGTCGAGGTAGCAGCTGCGGTCGTGATCACTTCTGTATAGGTAATCCTCTTCTATTTGTAGATGGTCTCAGGGCAATGTATTCATTCTCCACTCATGCGCTGAACAAAAGCAAAACTGCATCAGTATGGGGCTAAACCAAATGGTCCGGTGATGATCCAGATGGAAGAAAACGCTTGAAACTACTAGATGTCCGTAACAAGCCTGATCACCACGTCTAGGTAGCCGCTTCGATCGAGGCAGTCCGACCAATCTTATTTATTTATTTAGTTAAGATCAGTTCGTGATATAAACTAGGAGAGTAATCATTTTCTTCTGCTACGATATCTAAAAATATTCAAGCCATTCGATAAATAATTCACACAATAAGGACTTACACAAAACAATCTGTAATTCCTTTGAACACTTTCTCTCCTTCTATATGTTTAATTGTTTGTAGTCGAGTTTTAATAACTAGAAGAAAAAACAACAACAAAACAATAATAATAATAATAATTATTATAATAATAACAATTACAAATTATTTTTAAAGCACACAATTTCTATTTGATACAATTTAGCCATTACAAATAATAGAATGTTCTCAATTATTAGACGTCACTCGCGTTGATCTGGAGGAATATCACCGACAATCTGGAGATGCGTTTTTGAAAAATAAATTAATAAACTAAATATTCAAAAAAAAAATCAAAATGTTTACTGCTAATTCACAAGTGGCTAAAACTTACCATCGAGGGGGGTTGCAATGAATGCAGCAATTGTTCCTGACAAAAATCCCGATAAAAATGACCAGTAGAAAACAGCTTCTACGCTAGTGGGAGATCTTCTTGGACCCTATGAAAGAAATTAAATGAGATCAAAATAAAACCGGAATGCTAAATATATTTGATAATGAAGAAATGATAAATCCCGAATTTAATTTAATGAAATAATAGAATAGCGACTAATTTAAGACCTAACTTGGAAAAAAGGGAAAGAAGCCAACCAAAGAATCACTAAGGTTATCTGGTTGAAGGTAAAATCAACAAAGTTTTAATTCATCGTTAAATTGCACGAGAGTACATATTTGTGTATTTGTAACTTAATGATTAAATATGGTTTTTTATTTTACATCCAACTATAGATGAGAGCTTATAACCATACCCGATGGTTCGAACCAAAAAAGGTACTACTGATTTCAAATCAACACTTTATCAATTGAATTCAGTATTGATTGTTCCATGCTGTACTCGTAACCAAGTAAGGAAACCGACGGCGTACGATCTCAGAGGATGCTAAACCCTTATGTAAATTCTACATAGACTTTAGTTTTCACTACTAGATACTTTTGGTTTCCGGATTTGTTGGAATACGAAGTATTTTCTCTCGATTCTGGTTGTTTTGAGACGAATCTGTTGTTGTCGCCAGGGTATACTGCAAATTCATTGACTACTAGGTAGTAACCAATGAAATGTTTTTCCCTAATACTTAGTATTGATTGAATTATACCGACTAAGTTACAACGTAACCACCAGTCTAAACGACTGCACATGGCATGCACTATGTTGAGTAGTTGGAAGTAGTCAGCTTGAAAACCTAGAGCAGTACAGTATTTTACTGACTACCTCCAGTTATCTAACATTAGAACCTAACTTGTACAACTGTATCATTTAACAAATAAAGGGTTATGTACATGATAGTGAGCTAGTTTTAGTGAGACGGGTAATGATACCAGCAGGTTTTTTAAAATTGAAATAGGAGGAGCAGGGTTTGAAAATGCAACTCAACGGTTAAAAGGCGTTGTTGTAAGTATGAAAACTTATATATGAGAGTTGGAGGTCTCTGATTTTAAATCAGATTGTATAGATGGGATACCAGATCATAAGACATGCACATAAACTTACGTCCATTATATCTTATGGACTAGAATCTTTATCTAAATGTTTGATAAATTAGTTTGTGATCTTCCTTACTTATCTAATAAACACAAAATCTAAAACAACCGGGTACCAAGAGTGTATGCATCATACAAATAAGGAGATAAAAGCACTGTGAAAAATAATAACAATAAAAGTAAAATTACAGAAAAAGCAAGAATGGTATAATCATACGAAATTTAGTCCAGTTAAGGGAAAAAGCTGAAAAAGGCCTCTTTCTGTTTAATTCCATGTACTATTCCATTGTAAAGAATGTGGAAAACTCCAGTTAGATAGTTACTGGTTCTTATTCTGAGTTGTACTAGCCCCAGGGAATTACTACGGACAAAAAAGTGTCAGTCGAACAGTTAGATAGGACAGTAATTAAACTAAACACACACACACACTGATTGTCAGCAGTCCTTTGGAGACAATGATGGTAAACTTAAAAAATCGTAGAATATCCTTAGCTCACAGAGGTAAGGTTCCACAAAGATACAGCAGAATGACTCTAACCAATGCAATGTAAATCGAGTTTTTTTACAGCAAGACTAACATCCTAAAGGCTCCAGGGGTGGATGAAATAGGTATAAATCGCTATGGTTTTCAATATTATTTTGGGGAATGAACATTTATTATAGTTTGAAGGTTTAGTTAGCTTGTCTCACGTAATATGGTAAACCAAAAAAAATTAATCACAAAAACAATTCGAAAGAATTTATCACTACATATACTTACCAAAGCATTGAGATTCGCAAATAATGGGAAATATATCATGGAAAATGATACATCACGCAAGAATGTAGCACTCATTCCCCGATATAAGCCAAATATACCTTTCTCACGAACTAATTTAACAGCTAGTTGAGTAGCAGTCTGTCGGGTCGTTACAACTGTACCACCACTGTTAGTCACAGAAACTTAAGAGTAAAGTGCAAAAAACATTATGGAAGGGAAAACGAATAATACACACAAAACTGTGAAGTAAAACACCTGTTATCATGGTTGACTTTAGAAACTACCTGAAATACTTCAAAACAACTATAGAGGGTTTGTGAAGATTGTTAAATTGTTCGTAGTTTACTGCATAAACTCACCGCAGCCAGACAACTATTAGAAAACAGAAGCTGAAAATTTTTCTGTAATTCTGCATGTGTTGTATGTAATTGAACTTAAAACGACAGTGTCTTCAGAATTCTCGATTTATTAACAGCTGAGTATTAATCCTAGGTCGTGCTATATCATTTCTCCTAAAAGATTAAGTAGACATTCCTGAACTTTTCATTAGTTACTTCTATTAACTATCTTTAAATTGTACTTTTCATGTTCAGATTTGTATCGTCTCCTCTTGTTTGCTTCTCAATTTGAACCAGTGCACAAAACCATCTCAGATCATGATGTAAACGATAACTAACTGGTCAACCGACAAGGTTAAATATACCGGTAGGATTAACTCAGTGTTGCGAATTAACTATACACCATCAAGAAGTGAAATAAAAGGAAATTACTGTGACTTTTAAGATGAATAAAAAGTTAATATTTCCATACAAATCAAGCAGGCACACTTGTAACAATATATAAAGATGAGACCAACAACTATGAGAAAAACAGGTAGCATAAATTAAGATGGTGAGGGATCTAGAAGGATCTTGACAGATTTTTTGATCTACGAGAACATCAATGCAAAGAATTATTTACAACCAGATCGATCGCTAAAAAAGATGTTACATCACAAATATCGAAAAGGTTGAGAAATCGACTAACAAATTCAGATAATTTGGTTTACTTGATGTTCGACCAGCATCCTGTAGTTGGATTTTTAATAATTCCATTGGTGTGGTGATAATAATTTGACAAGTCCCCGCACCAGCTCCAGAAACCATTTCACGAATCGGAGTTAAAGGTTTGCTGGAAAAAAAATTATCCAACAAAGAAGCATGAAAGAACAAGCTAGTAATTAACTCTCTTAACAAAATACACTAAGCGGTTCTAAACGTTACTTAGCAAATTAGAGAACCTATTTTATTCAGATATGTAACTTAAAGAAGAGGGAAGATGATAAATACATACCTGGTCATAACTGCTGGTCGAAAAATAATCAGTCTTTTAACAATAGTGACAACTGAACAGAAAATCAAATCGGTTGCTAGGAATCTAACAAACTTCGCCAACGTACAGAAATTTATTGAGTACTGTTGTTAGTCAAAGACCTACTCTTGAGAAAAATATATAGTAAAGAACTCGACAGAACTTCGTATTGAAGGTTCGTATTCGGTATCATCACTTATTACTTAGGTGTACACCGAAGTCAAAAGTGTAATCCACTGTATCAACAAACTGTTCTTAAGGTTGGGCGCTCCCTACGAGAGCTGAAGGTTTCGGGTCAAGTCCTCGGTCGAGTGTTTTCTACTGAGGAATTTCATACTAGGACAAACAGCTGTATATATATATATATATATATATATATATATATATAAATCCAGTTTTCATTTTTTTCGAGTAGAAACACATAAATGACGCTTCAGGAAAAAAATTAAACTAACTGATTTACTTATTAGTATTTGTTTACATTAACAGTGGTATACATATAGATGTTTTATTTGAAAACCGCTTTATTTACTTCTCATAAAAAATGTGCATTGTTTTGGTGCATTTATTGGAATCATTTCAGCAAACAAAGAAAGGAGAATTCACAATAACTGATACTTGTGCATTCATATTTTATCATATCCCGACCGTAGCTGCTGCCTTGACGTGCTGTTCGGGCTTGCCTATCGTGATGACCAGACTGACCTATGTTGGCTAGAAAATATGTTCCAGGTAGGTCAGTGAGAGAACAGTGATACTGAAGGCAGTTACTCCAGGTCTGAGGGAGAAGTCATACCGCTGACTGTAGAGGGGTGTGATAACGATTAGATGTTCCCTCAGACAACCAGCATTTGCGGCGATGCTGCGTTCTCACGACGGAAAGGAGTTAGAAAAGTTCAATCCTAAAAATGTCACACCTTCCTTTACCACATGGATTCCCATCTCCGGCGGCAGGGTTACTTGAGGGGCGGAGCTAACACTAAAAACTCCCCATATAAAAGCCGTGCGCGACGGGCTTCAAGGAGTTGTCTCTTGAGCTCTGCGATCACGCCCCCAGGTCCCTAACATTAACAGTAGGCAGTCGGGAAGTGATATCCGCCCTCATACCTCTTAAAACACACAAGATCAAATTGGTCACAATCAAATCCTACCCACACCTCTTAATAACTCCCTTATCTTCAAGACTTACCCTTTCGTTCCTTTGTCACGTAACGCCGCTGAAGCAAACGTTTCGAGCTCACGAAACATTATCCGGTCTCCGGAAATCCCGCTCTAAACTACTATTTCAGAAAAGGATGGTCATATTATCCGTTTCCAATGCAGGAGGCTGGACGGATGGGCAGAACACTTTAAAGATCAGTTCAACTGGCCTCGAGCCACTCTTCGGTTACCCACGATCTCCAGTCATCCTGAATGGCAAGTCGACGTAAGTCCTTGTAGTCTTTATGAAGTTGAGAAAGCGTTAGGAAGTCTGAAGTGAGGGCAAGCTGCAGGTCCTGACAGACTGACCCCTGAGATATTTAAGGATGCTGGTCCAGTTTTAGCAGCTAGGTTGACTGAGATCTTAGGTAGGATCTGGGAACTGGACGTAACCCCATCCGACTGGTATCAATCACTGATTGTCCCAATCTATAAGAAAGGACAAAAGTCCTCTTGTGACAATCACAGGGGAATAAGTCTAACTAATATGGTATCGAAAATATTGGCCTCAATAATACTTCGGCGCTTAACGAAAGCTCGTGAAGAGCAGACTAGAGAAAACCAGGCTGGTTTTCGACCTGAACGTGGCTGTATAGACCACATCTTCACACTACGACAGGTCCTGGAACACAGACACACATTTAGGCGTCCTACAATAGTTGTTTTCCTGGACCTAAAAGCGGCATTTGACTCTGTAGATCGTGAGGTTCTGTGGCAGTGTCTGTCATTGAAAGGTGTACCAGAGAAGTACATTAACTTTATACACGATCTCTACTCGAACACCACTGGTCGAGTGAGAGCTTATGGCGAACTGTCACCAGAATTCTTCACTTACAGTGGTGTCTGTCAGGGATGTCCACTCTCTCCATTCTTGTTTAATTTTATCATAGACATGCTCCTAGAAATAACCTTATCCTCGTCTGAATTTTCAGGAGTAGACCTTCTTCCAGGTGGCTCGCTTATTGACTTAGAATATGCCGATGACATAGTCCTACTTGATGAAGACGCTGACAAAATGCAAAGTCTTCTGACTACCATAAGCAACAATGCAAGCATGTTCGGGATGCGGTTCTCACCCACGAAATGCAAAGTGTTGCTTCAAGACTGGGTTGCATCGACACCTGAACTAGTGATAGGGAGTGAGGTAGTCGAACGTGTAGATCGCTTCACTTATCTTAGGAGTCTCATCAGTGCCGATGGCCTGGTGACTGACGAAATCTCAACTCGGATACAGAAGGCTCGATTGGCTTTTGCCAAGTTGCGTCACTTATGGCGTAGGCGAGATATCCTTTTGCTGACTAAAGGACGAGTGTACTGCGCAGCAGTTCGCTCCGTCTTACTTTATGGCTGTGAAACATGACCAGTCACAGTAGAAGATATTCGTAGGTTACTGGTTTACGATCATAGGTGTCTTCGAAGCATAGCCCGTATATCCTGGGACACCCGAGTGAGCAACGCTGTTAATAGGAATCGGGTGCTACGTAAGAATGGCAGATCAATAGATGAAGTGGTGAAACTCCATCAGTTGAGGTGGTTGGGACATGTGTTGCGTATGCCCAACCACCGACTCCCTCGTCGAGCTTTGTTTTGTGATGTAGGTTGGAAGAAAGCTAGGGGTGGCCAAACCAAAAGATGGCAGAAATCCATGAAGTCATTGACGAATGGACTTAGCCATGTCGGTAATTGTCGACTACCTAGTTGGGGTCCGCGAGATAATAATCGATGGTTAGAGACCTTGAATGACATGGTTTAAAATCGTTCGCAATGGCGCCAGTGCATTTATTCTTTGTGTTCTCTCAAATCCTAATCTTCTGGATTCTTCAAATTTGTAAACTTTTCCCACTGAATCATACTTCTTGAATCATATCTTCTAATCCTAACCTCTCCGATTACTTTTAATACCTTAACTACCTCTTCTACTATTGGATTTGAATTGACAATTACATCTCTGTGCTGATATGGTGACATGAACTGATGTACTTACGTACGAAGTTCTACGTTGCATCTGACTGACTGACTGAGGTAGGTTATTGTATTGTCTAACGCATCCGAAATCTTACGCTATCAACTTCTAGTTTGGAATTTTAAATTGTCTTAATGTTACGCTTTCGATATTGTTGACTGCTTTCATTGACTGCATCATTAACTGTAAGTTCATTCTACTTATTCACTGAGTTGTTGGATGAACTTTCTTTTTCTCTTCATGATTCTCTTATATGCTGCTAATCACATGCAAAGTACTCAAGGTCATACTATTCTCGTTGAATATCGTGTATGTAACCAACAATGTAATTACGAAATAACAATATTCATTGAAATACTCTGTGCTGAATTGGAAATTGAGGCTCAATCACTAGAACAGACTATTGGTTCAATTGCTTCAGTGCATTTCATTGAAAAGGTGTTATTCAAATTACGGAAATTTAATCATAAACACTGTACTGTTTACTTATAAACATATTTTATAGGTATTTCGTACAAAATACACTACTAACACTGTTTAAATTGAAGTTAGCCTTCTTAACACAAGGTGAGAGTGACTAATCAGTATAGAGTTGTGAAGATTGTTGAGTTTCCCTGAAACTAAAACCCCTCAGCATTAGAGGACCATTGAAAACCTGGAAGCACTGGACAGCCGTTTCGCCTTAACATGAGACTCATCAGCCGTACGCATCCACGAACCAACAAGCGAGAATCAAACCAAGGACTTCGCGCACGAACGCTTAACCTCTCGAATCCAGTCACTACTAAGCACATGATACTTGCAAATAAGGATTTGCAGGGATTGTTGTGAACCGACCTCAGTTGGACCATTATTCTGTGGGCCACTAGAATCGAGAAATTTCCGGAGTATATTTTATTACCAGAATGAAATTATTTGAACTTAAATGGCTAACCATTTTCGTTCCTGAGCACACTCAGTAAACCTCCCTAAGTGCAAACACTTTACACTAATACCATACCTAGCAAACTTATGTAAGTTAAGTAATATTTAATCTGAACATAGAATAACCTGTCACTGGAATCATGATAGACCTGACATTCCTATCACAGTAATTATTGCTTTAGTAGTTCCGTGCTCTGTTTCCGTTTCATCCGTTGTAGTTGTAGTTGATTACAGCCAGTCTGTTATGCAACTGGAAACAACATTAAATACACCATTAATACAGTAAAAGGATGCCCAGTTGGAAAGAATTAACAATTCCTGAATGATGCCTTGCACTGCTTTAAATAATATAAGATGACATCTATCCTCTACTTATGCATAAAGCTGACCATGTCTATAAACCAGCATGAATTCTATAATTATTACTTTTAGGATATACTATTATTATTATTATTATTATTATTGCTAACAGTGAAATCCAGAAAACAAGTTTTGTCGCGTTGGACACTAGTCAGTTAAATGTACTTACTACAAACCAGCGTTGGTGTCCACTTAAGGACTGCAAGACACTTTACATCATGAAAGCAACTGGATTACGTGCAGAGTTTGAAGCCAAAGAGACTGGGTTCGAATCCATACGTGAATATCAACACTAGGGTGCTGTAACAAACATATACAAATGACAAGTCTCGAAAACGATGAAACGAGCTTTCTGGATCCAACTGCAAGTCACTGCAAAAGCTAGAAATTTATGGTTCTAGGGTGACTGTAAAATCTTAATAGCCATTTAATTTTTCTAAAACAAAGAAGGAATAAAAACTTACCCTTCAGGCTTTAAATGATAACGAAAGAAATCATTGCCAACTAATTTTATTGCTTTTTCTGGTGTAATTAAAAGAAGATTGACGCCACTTCCTAAAATATTGGGGAATAAACACTGGCATGAGGGTACGTAGTTTTTTCATTTGCGATATAACGACTCCAGTTGCCGTATAACAACTGTAAATTGTTAAGCTTTGACAATATGACAAAGACTAACAATGGACCTAGTGAAAGAGCACTAAATAAAGGTTACTTGTACCATTATTTACATCTAACAACTTTTCTTTCAAGCTAATTTATTCACAGTTAAAAACTCACAAATTTGTTCTACTGAGTCTTTGGTTTTTTGTAGCTGGAAATTCAACTCAGATTAGGACGAACGAATGAATATGGCATGAATATAAGGCTAACCCATTCGAGCGACTGAGGTGATAAGAAGCCGAATATAGTTGCATGAATTTATTTTATGTGCTCATTTTTGAAAACAGACTTCAAGATGAGGAATGGGGAAGAGAGACATAAATAAGCAGGAAAAGCAAACGCATCAACTGTTTTTGACGACTCACTATTTACAGCTAGATAAAAATAAACTAAGAAGAGAGTAAGCGGTACAGACACATACGCGCATATAAAAACCATCAGCTATAAACAAATGTTTGACGAAGTCAAAACATGTATGGATAATGGGATGAGAAGAACGAATTAACTGGTCTGTGCGAAAGTTAGAATAACCCATGTAAGCTTGGCATAATGGTAGATACTAAAGGATCAAGCCAACATCCATCTACTTCGGTTTGGGTCGGCTAGTAATAAATAATTAGTTGCATGAATTGTGTAGCTTAAAACTGAGTACACAAATTTGTACCTGGTAAGCAAGCTACAATAGTACAGATGTAACATTATGTTGATTACCATCAAAATAGTTAGGTAACCGTTTCTAAAAAAATAATTTTTCTATAAAGCTGTTACTGAAACGGGAAGTTGGATGCCATTAGAGTTTTGATGGCGGTAGTCATTTGTTGGCTGCCCACACAATCAATCAGCAGCAACACAGAACTTCGTACATGAGCACATCAGTCCAAGTTGCCACACTACACTAGCACACACAGTAGTGAGATATTTCCTACTGAAGTGGATGAAAGGGAAACTAGGTTAAATACGGTACTGAAAATGTGGGAAAGCGACTGCGGAGCTCGAAGAACAACTGCTTGAGTTCATTTACACATCGCTTGTATGTGATCTGTCCCATATCTGTCAGCTACATACCTTCAGGGCCTTACCGCAAACGGAAATCCATAAAAGTAAGATAAGGTACGATGCTTTTAGGACTGATTTGTACTAACCTTGTATTCCCCAGTGTTCTCCCCATCAATCCCATATCTTTGATTGATAATGAATAACAAGCCCATCCTTTTCTGAGATAGTCAAAATGCAGTCTTCTGATTACCCTAAACAACAATGCAAGCATGTTTGGGATGTGATTCTAACCCTCGTAATGCAAAATGTTGCTTTAAAATCGGGTTGCATCGGCACCTGAACTAGTGATAGGGAGTGAACCAGTTGAGCGTGTCAACAGCTTCACTCAACTTGAGAGTCTCGTCAATGTTGATGGCATGGTGTCTGATGAAATCTCAGTATGGATACTGACGTTACCTATGGCGTAGGCGAGATATCCATCTGCTAACTAAAGGACGAGTCTACTGCGCAGCAGTTCGCTCCTTCCTACTTTATGGTTGTGACACATGGCCAGTCACAATAGATATTCGTAGGTTACTGGTTTTCGATCATGGGTGTCTCGAAAACATTCAGTCAGTCAGTAACAACGCAGAACATGTTTGAAACTGTAGGGTACATCAATCACAACGATGACAATAACAAATAGTGATAAAAATCAAAATGATAAAATGGGTATCTTAACATAGAACAGAATGAGCAATAAATATCTACAAACTTGAATCACTACTTCAGTAGAATTATCTGAACCCTTTCCACAGTAAGCCAATCACTGGAGCGAAAGCAGAATGGTAAACTGCAGCAAGTACTGGAAAAGTACTATTCATACATAATGAAAACTTTAAACAACACAATTAGGTGTAAACCTACTAAACCATAACCATTCTATTGAAATTAAAATAAATAATCGGATTGGCAAAAATAATTTGATTGTTAATATTTGAGTATTAAGATCATTGAACTGTAATCTCATGAGAGCAAATAAGACAGCTAAACAATAAACCCGTCAACCAATGAAGGAATTAAAATGGCACAATCAGCTTTAGCGACATGAAAACCATTTGGTGACGATATGAATCAAATAACTAAAGTATGCCTTCGAAATATGTAAGCTAAAATAATAGCTCACCTTTAAAAGTTATTTTCGCTATTGATTATTTACATCGCATAAAACTAAGTGATCCACTCAAGTTTGACAATTACTACTATAGTTAACGGCTATGAAAATATAAATAATTTACCAAAACAAAATTAACCATCAATCACATATTACTAACCTCTGTACATGCCAAAAAATCCTTCAGCTCGGTATGTTTTTGCAGCACAGTCCAAGCTTTTTAAGCATATGAAAAGTAAAATTGAAAAACTTTATCAACAACAATTTAGTTTGTGTATCAAAACGTCTTTGGAGAGTTAACATTATTCGTAAATTATATTACATTCGTGGAATTATCAGTTAGTCATCATCAATGCAGAAACTGGTAAACATAGGCACAAATTTAACTTGCCATACCCCAGCGACGACAGATGATGTGAACAAGATAAATCGTAAAAGCGGTTGAAACTAGGCAGCTATTTAAGAACAACGATCAGATTATAGGGTAATACGAATTTCCGATGTAGTCAAAGTAGTGTTTTCTCGAAGCATAATATCACAGATCATAACAATGTACCGTCATTATTGGAAAACATACATACATAGTTTATAAAACTAAAAATATTTACTATCAACAAAATTCCTATTTTTAATTATCGACTGCAATCGTAAACGCTCAGACAGTTATTGAATTGGGACTAGAAGTTTCGATTGTAATCTAGAATGGAGTTAAATTATTCTCGGATGTCAAACAGTTATATGAAATCATAAACTTGTAATCTGAAGAACTTGAAGAACCAAAATTAAGAAAATTCATCACTCTGAAACCCTTAAACAGTAACTGTGGTTACTATATTCACTATTTTTTCAGTGGGTATGTAAAATTAGTGCGACAGCGGCGACATAAACGCGAAAAGAATTGTTATGATCTTATTAGGATGGAATAAACGTTGTAAACCTTGCGCAAATCGATACATCTGGGATGCAAGAATCCTTATAACTATATGCTATCAGTAAGCAAATTTAAAAAGTGAAAATAAATTCATTAAAGACTTTTCAATGTATGAAGCAATCTTGTATCATAGCTGAACAGATTTCGTGAAATGTCCTCTGTTGTAATAAGCCCGACCGAAGGCACTGCTTTGATGTGGCCCAAAGACGAAGTAGCAAGGATCATTTCCATCACACTGTCATGATCAAAGAGATATCGCTCTCCTTAAATCTGAGGAATATGAGTGCTGTGGCAAACCGTAGCTGCTACCATGACGTGGTGGTCGGGCTTGCCTATCGTGATGACCCGACCGAGCTATACTCGCTGGAACACATGTTCCTGTAGGTTCTACCATGCCAGGCAGGTCGATTGGAGAACGATGAGACTAAAAGCAGCTGCTCAAAGTCTGAGGGCGAAGTCGTACTGCTGACTGCAGAGGGGTGTGACAGCAGTAAGGTGTTTCCCTCGGACAACCAGCGTCTGCAGTGATGCTGCCTTCTCACAAGGAAGGAAGGGCTAGAAAAGGTCGACCCTAAAAATGCCACACCTCACCCTACCTCACGGATTTCCATCGCTGGCAGCAAGGGCTGCGCACTAATGGCTTTTAAGAGCGGAGCTAATACTCAAAAACCCTTTCTTTAAAAGGCCGTGCTTGACCGGCCACAAGCAGTTGTCCCCTGGGCTCTGCGGTCATGCTCCCAGGTCTCTAAGACCAAGACTAATCTACATTCCTTTTCAGGTCCCTCAAGAAACAACCTTCCACGGTGTGAGCAGCCGGGAAGTGACAACCGCCCTCATACCCGTAACAGCACGAGAGACCAAATTAGTCAAAATCAAATCTCTCTTATCTCTACGACTAACTCTAGTCGCATACCTTCAGCTCACTGCACCTCTAATGCAAGCGATGCGAGTTCACGAAAGGTCATTGCTGGTCTCCTGAAACCCCGTTCTAAACTACATGTTGGGGCATTTAATGTACGGACATTGTGTCAAATAGGGCAACAGGCTTCATTAGCCAGGACTTTAGAATCTCGCTCAATCGATGTGTGCTGCGTCTCGGAAACGCGCATACAGGATCCTAGTAAAATCATTAATCTGATTTCACCTTGTCAAAATAAAGAAACATCCCAATTTACTCTTCATGTATCTGGAAGCCCTGATGCTGCTTCCCGGGATCTCGCTGGTGTAGGTATAGTATTGAGTCATAGGGCAGAACTAGCTCTCCTTGACTGGATCCCAGTAGATAGTCGCTTGTGTGCAGTCCGACTAAACGAGACAGTAGGCAACAACAATAGACCATTGTTCCGACTCATCAAGGAAACCGGTATTAGGAGTTCAAATGTGAGTGAAACTCTCTCGGAAAAGCATGGCTGTATCATTCATTCTCAACCCAGGAGATTGGATCGATGGGAAGAACACTTCACGGATCAGTTCAACTGGCCTTCAACCACACCGGTTGCGCACAATCTCCAGTCATCATGAATGGCTATTCGATGTAAGTTGTCCGACTCTTTAGGAAGTTGAAAAGGCTATAGGAAATCTGAAGCAAGGAAGAGCAGCAGGGTCTGACAGGCTTAACATTGATATTTTTAAGGATGATGGTCCAGTTTTAACAGTTAGATTGACTGAGATCTTAGGTAGAATCTGGCTACTGGACATAACCCCATCCGAGTGGTCTCGATCACTGATTGTCCCAATTTATACGAAAGGATAAAAGTCCTCTTGTGACAATCACAGAGGAATCAGTTTAGCTAATATAGTGTCTAATTTGTTAGCCTCCATTATACTTAGACGCCTCACGAGAGCTCCTGAAGAGCGGACTAGAGAAAGCGAAGCTGGTTTTCAACCTAGACGTGGATGTATAGACCATATATTTACACTTCGTTAGGTCCTAGAACATAGACAACCGTCCAGACGCCCCACAATATTAGTGTGTCCCAACCTTAGGGTGGCATTTGACTCTGTTGATCGCGAGGTTCTGTAGGAGTGTCTGTCATTGAAAGGTGTACTAAAGAAGTACACTAACCTTATAGAAGCTCTCTACTCGAACACCACTGGTCGAGTGAGTTTATTGCAATCGGTGTCCGTCAGGGTTGTCTAGTCTCTCCAAAATAAAGTCTTCTGCTTACCCTAGGCAACAATGCAAGCATTTTCAGAATGCGGTTCCACCCCTTCCCTAGAATGCAAAACACCAGTTCAGGATTGGTTCTCGTCAGCGTCTGGACTAATGATGGCAGGGAGTGAAGTAGTTGAGCGTGTTGACGACTTCAATTACATTTGGAGTCTCATCAGCCTTGATGTCCTGGTATCTGACGAAAACTCGGTAAGATTTCAGAAGTTCTAACTAGCTTTCGCCAACTTGCGTCAATTTCGGAGTAGACGAGATATCCGTCTACTAACCAAAGCACGCGTCTACTGCGCAGCAGCCCACTTCGTTCTACTGTTCGAGTCTGAAATATATCTAGTAAGAGTAGAGGGTATTCGTAGGTTACTAGTATTTAATGACGTTTCTTCGAAGCGTTGCTCGCATATACTGGGACGATCGAGTTAGTGAGTACTAGATTAGGATGGCAAATCGATTGATGAAGTAGTGAATCCTCATCAGTTGGGACATGTGTTAGGTATGCGTTGGCCAGATTAGAACAGAGAACAAATCCATAAAGTAACTAGTTGTAGACTACCTGGTTGGGGTGGTTAGTGATATCGCTTGGGATTGATAGCAACTGCGCAGATGCATCCACTCTGTGTTCTCTCAAATTCCAATCTTTTGAATCGAATTATATCTTCGAAAGCTAATCTTTAACATGACCGCTAATACTGCTGCTACCTTTAGCACCAAGGGATTTGGATTGACAGTTTCATCTCTATGATGTTGTGTGGCGACCTGAACTGACGTGTAGCGACGTGTTGTAGCAATAATTTCAGACATGTTCATCCGGCCATTTCATGTGTCATGAAAACACTACTCGGTATGTTATGGATTATAATTAGATGAATGATGAACGACCAAGTGACTTATGATGGACAAAAAGCCACTGATAAATGAAACGCAACAGTGCAGTGAAACCAAATGATCCGTTTGACTATCTATTTAAAGGATAAATATTAGTCTTTGGACGCACTATCAACAATGGATTCACTGGGCAGCTCACTTCAGCAACTGAAGAAGTACGATGCAGTTGGTCAGTTAGTCCAGTTTTATACAATTCATTCGACACTTTCTTAGGAGCAGATTCTAGGAAAAGTGAAGAACTGAGAACACTGGCGATAAACTTAGGGACGTGAAAGTATTTAGGCCGTCAGGTTTCGTTATAACGGCGGTCTAGAAACAGGCTTATTCCGAGTTATTCCGCGGTATTCATTCTCCCTATCCGGCGGTACGTATCAGTAACTAGTATGTTTAATGCACTAGTCAGTTTTGAAACAAATTTGAAAAATTTCTTACAAAAAGGAAACAGATAGGGATTAATTTAGACAACTCACACATTTTTATAAAGCGTTTTTCCTTGTTGATTTTGCATCCTCGTTTTAACCAGATCAATAGGAAAAACGCAAGTCACACCAACTATCCCAGCAATTCCACCGTTCACAACTTTTGGGATTAACCTAGAAAATGTAGAAACTTCACACACAACTAACGAGAAATGGGAATCTATAGACTCTTTGTAAGGCGACATCTTCAATTCAAAAAGGTTACTACAATGCGTAGAGGATTGTCTAGCCAGAAGGTACCTCGCGTTCTAAGGTAACATGAAGAGTGGCAATCAGGAACTAGGAAAGAGCAACAGAAGAGATGGGTCGACGAACAAAATGTATCTACTTCTAATGAGGATGTCAATCAACAAAAAGGCAATACTAAGACCAAAAGATCTGATGGCGTAGATGTAACTTCAGCCTTTGGTTGGTTTGCGTTTAGCCCGAAGGTACCTTGTGTGCTAGGGGGGGGATGTGAGGAGCAGCGTATGAGATTATCTGGAAGAAGAAATAACAAGAGAAAAAGATGAGCCGACGACTCTGTAAGCACATAGAATGCACTTACATGCAATATACGAATAAATAGACAGCAACCAGATATGAGATTAGGACAAGGGATAATCGAGTTCGGTTTCGAATGCGTTACATAGAGACTCGTTTGATTTGTATTGTACTCAATATCCAATATCTTTTCACCAGCTAGTATAAACTAATTGTTTACCTTGCATTCGATTCTCGTTCTTTTGGTATGGTTCCAGGTATTTGGTAGTGTCCAGTAGAGGTCTAGCCACCTGAATACACTAATTCTAGTCGGTTGGCAGTTATTTGTGAGTGTCGCGTGATTTGATTAAGTACGATTGTTTCAGGGCAGTAGGGTTTCTGGAAAGCAGTAGCTATCACAATAACAGGTAGGAGATCGGTTAACTGCATTGTGAGAAGTAACAAAGAAGAAATAAATCTTAAGACATGTATCATGCACTGCTGGTTCAAGAAGATGATAATCCGTTTGTGTTTGTTAAGGCTCCGTCTTGAAACTGTTCACTGAGGGGTCCGTGGTTACTTCGGTCACCACAGCGCCTCAGGCAAATAAAACTCCTAATAGGGCACGAACCTGAGTATTTGCTCTTTGACGTGCAATTTTTTGAGCGTTACCTCGAGGGACGTGGTAGTGGTGTTTCGAGATGATTCTTGTGTTGGCACGATTCTTCGTACTCAATATGTTGTATGCCATCATCACATTATCTCTGATACCTCTTTAATTCATTGGGAATAATCCCAAGTGTTGGAGTCTATCTTTGTAAGGTTTAATTGAATCTGCCAGCCATTTTGTTGCTCGTCTGTGAACTCGATCGGGAGATTTATGTCTCTTCAAGGGAGAGGGGTTGTGATGACATTATGAATTTGAAGTTGTGTATATGCATGTGTTCTAAATACGGTTAATAACGATTCCTGAGTGAGTGCGCCAAGTTGTCTCCACATAAAGTAAAGAATGATGCTCACCGTGGCTTCATTCCCTATGCAGTTTGAACTGGTGTTTATGCTTTCTGTGGTTATTAGACCGAGATAGCAGTGCGGAGGCATTAGGGAGCAGAATTCCATGGAAGAGGTGAGTTGTTTGTGTCCCGTAGGACAGGATGTTCTTTCAGTCATGAGCCTTAATAGATATTTTTGGTTTCTCTGTATTTGAACAGCTAGCTTCGTCTGCAAGTGTTGCCTATCGCCTCGAACTTTGACATAGTATTTGTTTCTCGATGACAAGTAAGAACCACGTTTAGAATCTCCCCGAGAGATTTTCAACTCGTGCCATGCTTTCCTTTCCGCCTGGAGCATGCGTTCAGTGCCTTGCTTAACCCACGTTCTTTTCTAGGCGAGTGATTTACTTGAGGTACATTGTGTAGGACTGCATGACTGTTTGTCAGTGATCCTTTGCTATTAGCTTCTGCCATTCTCGTGGCCACGTGGCGTTCAGAAGGTTCTCTCTCATGGTCTTGTAGTATGCTCTAGTGGAGCAAAGGTAGGGCTTGTTTTCGTTCCTCCTGAGTATTTCGTTTGTGACTACGTTAAACATGAGCGTACTATGGTAACTATTTCCCATTTTTGCGCCGACGTGAACTTATCTGAAGCTGATTATTTGTTGGTAAATAATCCAAGGTTGAGGGTTTTTCATCCTTAGTTCATCTTGTGGCGTCACACATTCTGAGACAGTCCTGTAGGAGACATGTTATGCTTGTGGACGGACATTAATTTCCACGTTGTTGTCTTACTGATCTAGGTGGACTCTTACAACATTTGGTGTGACTAGAGATATCATCATCCTTGCTGTACCAAGCCTGAGGCACCTTAGTTAGATCCTCCCTGACTCTAAGGTTCACAACCATCAAGCGCCGAGACTCAGTAGTCGTGAGGTGTTGCGGACGAGGCAACCGGCAGACGTTAATTGCCATGGTTGTATGAAGGCCCTTGCTGCGTGACAGCCGCCACCGTTGTTGCATATCACGGGTGTGAGCGTCATCCAAGCTACCGCTAACCATCTGAGGCACTTCGTGTTCTTGATGGAGACTTTTATCTCTCTGCTGTTGTTAGCTCAACGGTATCACACTCTGAAAAACATGCCGAATCCACGGGCAGGGGTGACATAGCATGAACACATAGTGAGTTGATATAAATATACACCTTCGCGGGATTACCAAGGTAAATCCCGACAAATCTAGAAGTCAGAAATAAGACTGTTCTGGATGAAGAAGTATGTTTATCGCTGGCCTCGGGATATCGAAATAATATCAAGACCAGAATAAAAAAGCGACTAACAACCACCAAGGAGAAAAACGAAATGGGAATGACACGCATGGCGCTCGAGAGCTAGTCTTGAGTATGGTTTAACAAAAGGGGTACAGTATAACAGATATAGTCAGAATTAAGTACAGCGATAAATGTTTCCATTTCAGCAATTTTAATGTCTTCGTAAACGTCTACAACTGCAAACACATAACGCTGTCTAGGATTTTCAGTAATACAGCGACATTGGAACAAGCCACTGCAGAATTTACATTCAAATGCGGAATTGCTGATTTTAATTGGCAGCGAGCAGATGATACAGTTTTAGAATCTATTTTGAAGGTTTTGTTTTTGGAAAATCCCTCCATGTATATATATTTGCGTTATGATATGACTGACTCTTTCTGTTGATATTTTGGTACTCTATTTGATTCCATTTGAGATTTTATCATTGTATCTTGTTATTATTTCTATATCTTGTACTTATATTGAAGTTTCCATGTTTCCTTCTGAACTATACATACGTTGTTTAAAATTGATATTTAATATGGCTACAGCCATATTTGGATTTGACACTCTAGTAGTAACGGACTGGAAGCACTTATTCTTCCAGCAACGGAACCTACTGTGGTAATTGGAAACTCGAAGGTGTATTATTGCTTTGGTAATTGTCTGAATTCCCTTTTTTAATTAAATACAGAACCGTTCTCTCCCAGAATTATCGTTTTTGGACTTGGACTGGGTGGGACGCGTATGGACCTACACTTTGCAAGTTGGAGCGAACTGCAAGAGTAATTATAAACTTAATTGTTCACAACCAAATTTGGAGGAGATCCTCTGGATTTCTTATCGTTGACTATTTCTAAACAGCATTTGGAAGAGGATCTTTTGAATATTTTACTATCATTTGGTTCTTAACGATATTTCGATAAAAGTCTTTTGGATATCTCATTGCGGACAATAATTGAAGAAGCTGAACCGGTGAAATTTAATATTTGGTCTTTGTTGTTTCCTTTCCGTTGAATTTCAATTTCTAATGAGTTCTCGTAAGAAGTCAAACACGAAGAGGGATAGAGCCCATGAAGAATCGCGGGATACGAGGCAAGTACCTTATGATGCTTCATTTCTAAAGGGTTCACTCTCTAATAAGGATGATATTATGCTTAGTACTTACTGTCGTAAGCCATCATTAGAGGGTTCTAAAGAACGAAGTTTGGACGAGAACTCTGAGATATCTGGGAAAGATTTGATGTCTAGGACACCGGTAGTTGGCTTAGAATTGCCAAAGGTTGAACTCCCTTTCTTTGACGGCAGACACCGTGATTACTTTAGGTTCTTTAAGCAATTTGAGACGTTTGTAGAACCAAGAATTATTGATGATAATCTGCGCCTATTATATTTAATCCATTACTGTAAGGGAAAGGCAAGAGATGCGATTGAGGGATCTTATAATGGAACCTCACGCTGGATATAAAAGGGCTAAGGCTATTCTAAAGCGGCTTTTCGGACAATCACACGTAATTGCTCGTGAAACCGTGGAAGACTTGTTTAGATCTGGGAATGCTGATTATAACGATCCAGAGCAGTTGTTGAATTTGGCAATTAGGATGCAGAACGTGTCTATGACTCTGGAACAGTTAATTTGTACCTCTGAATCAAATTCCTTAGTAACTTTGAAGCGGATAGTTAGGCTTTTACCTCATCGTATGCAAGTCCAGTGAGCAGAGCTGGAAATTAAGTGGGACGAAGAGGATAGAGAGCCTACATTCAATGAATTGACTGTCTTTATTTTGTCTCATGCAAGGATAGCTAGTAGTAGATTTGAACGATTAGCTAATCGCACGAAAAGAGGACATGATATGGAAGCGATTAGTCATCTGCGTGCGGAACATGGGAATTATTCGAATGTGTTTGCACCTACCTCACGCCCGGAACCTAAGACAATCGTTAATTGAATTAGCAAGGTATATCCTCCTGTAGATGGATTTTCTACCGTAGCAGTTCAATTTGTTTCCAGTAGGTGTAAGTCGAACGCACCCCTCTCCTAGTCCAATATCAGAACAGAATAATTCTAGGAGAAAGTGGTCGATTTATATAAAAAAAATGGAAATACAAACAAATACCTGACTTTTGACACCTTCCAAGTCCCAATTACCCTGATGGGTATCTCTGGGTATCTTTCGGCAGCTCATGGGTAATTGAAGTACCTAGCGCGCGAACTCTGAAAGTGGTAACTTTTTTTCACGTGGTATACTGTTTTTCTGAAATTTATCATTCGTAGGGTATTACACTGATTTAGTAGAATTTATCTATTGTACCCGGTGCACTT
>OX103975.1:11607420-11661892 GCA_944470395.2 Schistosoma turkestanicum
TACTACAACTAAACAGAATAACGTCTGGAGATTGGAATGCATAATAGCACAATCATGTTTTGAAGACTAGAAGACATGTAAAATAAGATAGTCAATAATGTGTTTGTTTTCACATAACGAAAGTTTGAGGATAAGGTGTACATATTTTGTTAGTAAACTATGTCATCTCAAAATGCTCCACTATTCTGTTTGTTGTTGATAAGTTCGGTTGTTACCTTTGGACATATGTGAACGTTGATGTTGATGATGAACGTTGATATTTTCTTGTTTTAAAAACCTTCTAATTTGTTATTTAAATTGAACGAAATGTAACTAGGAGATTATAGTTTTCCAGTTAAGTTGTTCTGCGATGACAGTAATACTCAAATACAAAGTCGTTCATTCAGCTGCAACGTAGAACATCGTACGTATGTAGATCAGTTCAAATTGACATTACCACGTTAGCATAGGGAGTTGAAATTGTCAATTCAAATCTGATAGTAGTAGAAGTACTAGCAGTTATGGAGAAGATTAGGATTCGACGAAATTATTCAAGAAGTGTAATCCAGTAAAAATAAATTTAACATGAGAAATAAAAGTTCATGAGCAATTCGGAAGAATTGACACATCTACACCATCGCAAACAATTTTGAGCCATGTCATCCAAAGTTTCCAACCACCGGTTATGATTGTGTCGCCGATCTCAACTGAGTAGTCTACTACTAACATGGCTCAGTCCAATTGTTATTGTCTTCGTGCATTGGTTGTCAAAATAGTTGGATGATTCAGCTCTTTAGAAAACTGTGTTAATACAGTGGCTTAAGTTAGTTTATTCCTGATAATGCATGCTGTTCTATGAATCAATGGGTTAGATTTAGTTTGTATACTTTCTTAAACAACGGTTTATTCCAAAATGGGTGTGAACACATGTGAACAGTTTGCTTGTTAAGAGCTTTAAATGTATTCTTATTGTTGTTGTCTTAGCTGTCATTCTGTTGAATTGTATGAAGTGTTGTTTTATTGATTGAAGCTATCAGCTGTGAGTTTGTATGTTTGCATTTTTGTTTTGATCCACATATTTCGAAATTCACCTATACTACTGATTCATAGTAATGTTAAGTAGTATTATTGTGTGATTAGTTTACTTTCACCAACAGTTTGACTGAGCATCAAAGAAAACAAATCATCAGCACTAAGTTGATGAAGTTAAAGTAAACATACTCTAAACAATTTAATATTAGACTAATAATAATGTGATGTCCGAAGTGTGATCACCATGTCGTATTGAAAGAGAGAGAGACTCGGAATTCAATTTACAAGTTTTGAATGATTTCAATTATGTGAAACGTGACACTATGTTAATCAGTAGGAAGTAAAAAGAAGGTAGTAATGAAGGAATATTTACTTAAATTAACAATAGGATATACGAAAACATATGAGCAATGTAAACAACTATTGTCGAATAAAGTGAGTAGATTGGTGAGGGAATGATTTGTGAAATTATAGTCCAATGTATGTTAGTTTATTTGGGTTCTGTAATCGATGTTCGGTGACTTTCTCTCTCTACTCACCATTTATATTATACTTGTTGATGTAGGTTTGGTTTGTTTAGCGTTTAGATTACATTGGACTGATTTCCTTCAAATATTTTCAGTTCATGATTGTATACATTTTCGAACTACACTTTCATAATTCAAAACATATCTCTCTCTTGAAGTTCTAAGCATTCCCGTTATTCAACTCATCGTCTCAATAACTGCTAATCCAAAATACTTTGGTACGACGTTGTAGAAAGATGGTTTATAATTGAATGGAAGAATTATGAAGCACAACCGATTTCATAATCTCCACCTTGTCATCAATATGAGAGGATTACCAGTATCTTAGTTCTGTATCATATATTTTTGTTATCTCATCACTGGCCCTGCTAACAGCATTCAACATTTAACAGACAATTCAGTACAGTGTTTTGTCGAAATCACAAGCAACTATAGTGGGGCGAATTGAACGAAGTGAATGATAATGGCCACTTGTGCTGTAGAATCCAATCAACTCAACTGAATAGAAAATTTGTTGGTTATTTATGGTTGATTAACTATTCCCTTCTATATGAACAAGGAACTTTCTATGGAAACATGAATTACCAATGTGATGGATATTGCTCACTTACTGGTTCGTTAGTAGTATGCAGTAGAGTGTCGCCTAGAATTTCTTAGCGGAAGGAAGAGGGTGAGAGTGAGTGAGAAATGTCAGTGAAACATCTACTTGGATTTCAAATTGATGATAGAGTATTGTGTACTTATTTTGTAAATAAACTGTATCTTCTTCACAAAATATGTATCTGATCTTAGCTTCTTTGTACGTTATACCATCACTTTACATAAAACGTTGGATGATGGGAAATTATTAAGTCCATTAATCGGCATTTCCAATCAAGCTATAAATTTGAATTTTATCCATACTGTTCTTTCATGAAATTTATCTATTAATTAAATGTCAATGCCAACGGAATCCGGAATGTGCCTTTATTTCTATCTGGGACTTGTTATCTAAATGTCCTAGCTTCCCGGAGTTGATTTTTACTCTCGGACTTGAAAACAGTAACGTTCGCTGGATAGCCGATCAATCCCACTGACTTGTACAACAAGGTGAAAATTAATTCACATATATTGGTCGTTTCAATATTCCAGTTGATTTTTACTAATGAAATCGATCAGTCTCCGGAAGATGTAGACAACATGATGGAGTTTGTGGCAAACATTATTGGGTTCATTCCTATTGTGAACATCAACTCCGGGATTCAGTTATAGCCTACTGCTGAATCCATGATAGGATGAAACTTGCGTCCTAAATGCCACTGCTGACCACATTCTGTACATTTTCTACAAATGTTTTATTATTTAGTTTTAAAAATAACATGATTCACTTCACAAGTGTTCATAGTTTTTATTGATTTTCACCTTATTCGTGTAATGGTTAATTAGTTTCTGTTTAAAAAACGTTTTCCCAATAAACTGTGCTTTTAAACAAATGTTGTTATGAATGAATATTACATAAACATTAGTTGATTGATTTATGAAATATGAAATGATTCAGCACAGCAGGTAACTAAAAAATTATGTGTGACATATATTATAGAGGAATGAATATTTATGTGTGGGAAAGAAAGAGAATGGGATAAGTGTTAGGCCATATTAGTTTTGTATTTGTTCAGTTATAATCAACAGAAAACTAGGTTAAAATCAACACTGGCTTAAGTTTGAAGTTCATGAAAGAACATCGAATCTAGGCTGCAAATACATCTAACTGATGAGTACCAGATCAGCGGAAACTAGTATGCTGAACTCCTCTGCTAGCCACATTCTATCTGTTCTACATATACACGTATGTCATCATAATGTCTATATCGAGACGATCTGCATAGGATGCTTCAATGCTAACTAAAACTACTCACATTTCAGTCAAAATATCAGCGACAGGATAATGTAAAAACCTTTTTCGAATCATATCTTTACTAACGTGAACACTACGAAGGTTTTTCCGATACTACGGACTGCCTGAGATGATCGTTAACATCATACGGAATTCTTATGGTGAGCAGACTGCAAGATCGTAGATGGAGGACAGCTTACATATTCATTATAAGTAAAGATCAGTTTCAGGCAAGGTTGCTTACACTCACCCTTTTTCTTTCTTCTGGAGGTTGACTGGATTATAAGGAAGTCAAAATCTCAGTGGAAGCACGGAATACTGTGAACGGATTGTATGCAGCAGGACTATCTGTACTTCACAGATGGTCTAGTTCTTCTATCCCACCACACAACAACAAATTCAGGAGAAGACGACCAGTGTCACAGCAGCCTCTGTAGCAGTAGATCTGATCACACGCAAGGGAAACCTCATGATCCTCAGATTCAACACAACATGCATTGATCAAATCACGCTTGTTGGATAAGCTTTGGAAAATGTGGAATATTTTACATACCTGGACGGCATTATTGATAGACAAGAAGGATCCGATACAGATGTGAAGATACGGATTAGCCAACTTTCTACATTTGGATAAAATCTGAAACTCAAAACAGCTGTCTGTCAAATAACACCAAAGTCAGAATTTTTCAATAAAAACGTCAAAACAGTTCTACACCATGAAATGTGAAGAGCGCAAGTGTAATTCAGCAAGTATAGGATTCCGATCAGTATAATCAGTTGCCATAATTAATCACATCCGAACAGCAGATGATTGGAACCTTTAGGATGGTTAGCGACGATCATAGTATAACTTAATCGATAAAACTAGACTACTACTATGAAGTAGATAAAGAATGTAGCAGTTACTACTAACAAAATAGATTATGTTAAACTACTAACGTCATTAAGTAGTATATAGTTCTAAATATTGTTCTTATTATTTTGGGACTCTTCAGCAGTGTGTTTACACGACTCCCCCTATAATGATTACTATGTGACCGCTGGTGACTGTCTTCATGAGAAAATTTTCGGAATGCTGCTGAGAAGTCGTGACCAGTAGAGTTTAACTGTGTCGGGTGTGAGGCAGTTACCGACCGAAGATAGCACGGTAGATTGATTGAAGTTAGACATCAAGACCGTTGGATAACATCTCAGTGGATCAGTGTTTAAGCGTCTGTGCACAAGGTTCTCGGTTCGATAGTAGCAATCGGGAGTTATGGGCACGCACTCCTGATAAGTCCCACACCAGGACGAAATAACTGTCCAGTGCTTCGAGGTTCCTAACTGTGGTCTAACAATAATAGATTCATGATTTCGAAAAACTATACAATCTCTACAACCCCATAACGAAAATTTTGATTAGCCAGTGATCTGTTGAAAATTTGAAAACATATGATGATTTAAACAATACTAGTTATGATCTCTTTTTATTTCTAACATTGAATATGGTAACTAAAGTTTTACAATTCACATCATTTTCATAAGTTTCAGTCAATAGGCCAACAAAGTAGTGTTGCATTTCATTAAACTCAAAAGAAAGAGAAAAATACCCTTCACACTATAACAAAATGATAATTGTACATCTTTCTCTATGAATAGTACTTTAGTTTTTGATAATAAATGAGATGCAAAGGGCGGATTTGAATTCGCCTATTCAGCAAACAGTAACGAATATATATATATATATATATATATATATATAAAGAGAGAAAGAGAGATAGAGAGAGAGAGCTACAAAACTAAGTCATAAATGCAAACTTTCGAAATTATCATAATGCCTAATAATAATAATAATCATTATACTGAGTGATCGATTTGCCTTCTTCGACTGTATTCAACCAATCTGCTTAGGAATCAATAATTCTGATTTTATTTCATACATTTCTCGCTTTTATTTTTTTCTATTTTTAAAAGAAAACTGTTCTTTTCAATTTTATTCATTGTTCAAAATAATAATAATAATAATAATCTATGAAGAATCAGATAAAATGTTACAAATTTGGATTTTCAATCAGAAAATCAAAATTATACTTATCTGTAAGTTTTTTTTTTTTAAATTAAAAGGTGGAACTCATATGAATTATTTCATTCAGTTAATTAATGTGTATCGAAGAGATAGAGATAGATAGAGAGAGAGAGATAAAAATTGTATCTCAATAGTTATGTGTCAATCAATATTGATTGACAAATAAATGAGGACAATCAATTCTTAAAATGTACCTTCATTTCTGTTTTAATGTTTATACAAGCTTATATGTATGTTTCAATGAAATTATAAATCGATCAATGTTAGACTACCACCTTTAGAAACCTAGAAGTAGTGGATAGTTGTTTCGTTCTAGTTTGGGACTCATCAGCGGCAGTGCGCATACACGACTCCTGCTCTTGCGAAGCGAATACAGGTTTATCGGTCTCGCTCGTGAACACTTAACCTGTAGATGTATAAACCAGAGGCATCCAATGGGGTTAATATCTAATCTCAAACAACTTCAGGTGAGTTCCATTCAGGGGGACAAAACAACTGTTCAGTACTTATGGGTTTTTAATGGTGGTTTAACAATGACCGATCCATAATTTTAATAAAACTAAACTATCTCCCTAGCTCTAAAGTTAAATGTATGTGCCAAAAAATATACTTACTTACTTACGCCTGTTACCCCCAATCGAGCATAGGCTGCACACCAGTTTTCTCCCACCAACTCTGTCCTGGGTTTCCTTCTCCAGTTCTGTCCAATGTTTGTTCATTCCTCTCATATCTTTCTCTATTTCTTGGCGTAGTGTGTTTTTTGGCCTTCCTCTTTTCCTTTTGCCTTGAGGGTTCCATGTGAGGGCTTGTCTCGTGACGCAGTTAGGTGCTTTTCGTAGTGTGTCCTATCCACTTCCACCGCTTCTTCCTGATTTCCTCATCCACTGGAATCTCGTTTGTTCTCTCCCACAGTTCGTTGTTGCTGATGGTGTCTGGCCAACGAATACGAAGTATTTTGCGTAGACAATTGTTAACAAACACTTCTATCTTCTGGATGATGGCTTTCGTAGTTCTCCATGTTTCCGCTCCATACAGTAGAACTGTCTTGACATTTGTATTGAAAATCCTGATTTTGGTTTTGGTTGAAAGTTGTTTGGAGTTGCAGATATTTTTCAACTGTAGAAATGCAGCCCTTGTTTTGCCGATCCACACCGTCACATCTGCATCGGATCCACCTTTCTCGTCAATGATGCTGCCAAGATAATGTAAAGGTGTTAACTTCCTCCAAGGCATCTCCATCAAGAGTGATTTGGTTGGTGCATGTTGTGTTGCATCGGAGAATTTCGCTTTTTCCTTTATGTATGTTGAGACCTACTGCTGCAGAGGCTGCTTCTACACTGATCGTCTTCTCTTGCATTTGTTGTTGCGTGTGCGATAGAAGAACCAGGATCTCTGCGCAGTCCAGATCGTCCAGCTACGTCCTAACTGTCCAGTTGATACCGTGCTTCCCTCCAGATGTCAACGTCTTCATAATCCCGTTGATCACCAGGAGAAAGAGAAAGGGTGAGAGTAAGCAACCTTACCTCACACCGGTCTTCACCTCGAAAGAGTCTGTCAGCTGTCCTCCGTGTACGATTTTGCAGTTGAATCCATCATAAGAATTCCGTATGATGTTTACTATCTTCTCAGGCACACCGTAGTGTCGAAGAAGCCTCCACAGTGTTTTCCTAACCACGCTGTCGAATGCTTTCTCATAGTCGACGAAGTTGATGTAGAGTGGTGAGTTCCATTCTATTGATTGTTTCACAGTGATCCGTAATGTAGCAATTTGGTCAGTACACGATCGATCCTTACGAAATCCAGCCTGTTGATCTCGAAGTTGGGCGTCTACGAAGTCCTTCATTCTGTTTAACAATACCCTGTTGAAGACTTTGCCTGGTATTGAAAGAAGAATGATGCCTGTGTAGTTCTCACACTTGCTGAGATCGACTTTCTTTGGTATTTTGATCAGGTATCCTTCTTTCCAATCTGATGGTACTTGTTCCTCATCCCAAATCTTCTTGAAGAGGATGTGAAATATTTTCGCAGTTGCTTCTACATCTGCTTTCATTGCCTCTGCTTGAATGTTGTCTGGTCCTGCTGCTTTGCCGTTCTTGATTTGTCTGATGGCCATACTGATCTCCTCAATCGTAGGTGCGCCAATATTAATTGGGAGATCCGTGGATGCTGCTTCGATGTTGGGTGTGTTCAGTGGAGCTGGTCGATTCAAGAGTTCTTGAAAGTACTCTACCCACCCATTGTTGCTGATTACTTTGCCTTCCTTGCTTTTCACTGGTCGTTCTGGTTTACGATAGTTTCCGGCGAGCTTCTTTGTAGTTTCGTACAATTGTCTCAAGTTTCCTTCTCTTGCAGCCATTTCCGCCGTCATTGCTAGATCTTCCACATATTTCCGTTTGTCAGCTCTGATGCTCTTCTTCACTTCCCTGTTTGCTTCTGTGTGTGCAGCTTGTGCGGTAACTTTCTCCGCTCTTGTTCGGCTGACATTGATTGCTGCCCTCTTGTTCCTCCTTTCTTCAATTTTTGCGAGAGTATCAACAGAGATCCATTCCTTGTGATGGTACTTCTTATGACCCAGAACTTCGTGACATGTTGAAGTGATTGCCTCCTTAATCCCTTTCCAATTGTTCTCCAATGTTGTGTCCTCTCCATTGAGTATATCCTGAAAGGCCTGGAACCTATTGGTGAGGGCTGTCTTGAATTCGCTGTTTTACGGTATCCCGAATAAAGGTCGTATTAAACTTCTGTGATGTTGTCTGCCCCGTTGTTCAGTGCCTCGTTAGTTTCAGTTTCATTTTGGCGAACAGCGAGTGGTGATCTGATGCTATACCAGCACCTCTCTTGGTTCTCACATCCTCCATGGTCCTTCTGAACGTTTTGTTGATACAGATATGGTCAGTTCGGTTTTGAGTAGTGTGGTCCGGTGAAATCCATGTGGCTTTGTGTATGCGTTCGTGCGGGAATATTGTGCCACCGATGACCAGTTTGCTGAAGGCACATAGGTTTGCGAATCTCTCACCGTTTTCGTTTCTTTCTCCCAGTCCATGTCGTTCCATGATGTCTTCATATCCAGTGTTGTCCATGCCAACCTTGGCATTCAGGTCTCCCATAAGAATCGTCAAATCCTTTGGTGATCATCTGTCGACGATTGACTGCAGCCTTTCGTAGAATTGATCTTTAACTCCGTCATTGTAGTCGTTGTTAGGTGCATAACATTGGATGACGTTCATTGTAACGTCCCGTTTCTTTGTTTTGAAGAATGCTTTAATGATCCTCGGTCCATGAGATTCCCATCCTATCAGTGCCTTTTGTGCATGTTTGGACAGCATCAGTGCAACTCCTTGTGTATGTGAAGCATTTTGCTCTTCATGACCAGAGTATAAAAGCAGTTCCCCTGAAGCTAGTCTCAGTTGTCCTATCTGTGTCTAATGCGTTTCACTGATGCCGAGCACTTCGAGCCTGTATCTTTTCATTTCTGCCGCAACTTGAAATAGTCTTCCAGTCTCCCACAATGTACGAACGTTCCATGTACCTATAAGAATGGTTGTCAGAAGATGTATAGGCCCCGTGACTTCCGAGGGAACTCGGCTTTCATCACGAGACGTTATAATTCTTCTTCCAACTCCCAGGGCAGAGTAAAAATGGTTTGAATTAGTTTTTCTGGTTAGCGTCTTTTTGGCAAGTTAGTTTTTATTTGGGATAGGGTCGCCAACCCCATACACAACCCTCCTCCTTTATCTGGGCTTGGGACCAGCAGTATCCTCGAAGGTTCTACTGGCGGAGTTGCCAAACAATATCGCTGAATTACTATGAATTGAAAATAAGTTTTTCTTTCTACCAAACAGGTTAATTCAAAAGGTTTGAATATGGATAGGTTTTTTTTAAGTCTAGGGTTATTCTCATCCTTTGATATTGACGTTTATTTCAGTAGTTCAGACAATATATTTTCTTTGATATATACGGTATTGTAGCCTGTGAATGAATAGGAATTCAGTATAACTGGAAACGAAGGTTTCGGCCAGAGTAGCTTTGCGAATGTTGGTCGGCCGCTTATACTCCATTAGAAGTAACAAGATTATGTAAATAAGTAAGTAATGATTGTAGTTTTATGTTGTACACGGTTTGATGCGAAACTGTGAAATATGCTCAACTGCTGTTTTTGTTCTGGTTAGATTTATCCAGGAATCTGATTCTATGAAATTTTACATCTCCTCAACTTATAAGTTTGCGTCATTGCTTATCCCGTAAACAATCAATTTTAATGAAATTAATTCATACTATTCAAGAGGACAAATCAGTCAATCAATCAATCAATCACTGACTACTCTCTTCTTATAAGAGTAATGCAATGTGGTGCACAAGAACGATATCAGGGGAATATTCTTAGAACCTGAGATCACAAACTAATCAGTTTATTTATATAGATACATCATAATATCACTGGTACGAAAATGTCTATAAGCTCATAACTACTTGACAGTGTTTTTTAAATCCAAAAAAGAAAATACTATGAGAAATCAACCAACTTTTGAGTGTTATCATGTTCTTGTTACGTTTCTTTTCCTTAATGAAAACCCATATTTCTGATATGGTAATGTTTCATTTCAGGAGTAGGTAACATCCAGACGAATAATTTGAATCAAAAACTAGCCAGCAAATATTTTATTTTATTATCAAACTTTTCATGAATAAATTACTCTAATCTTTGTGATTACTCAACAAATGTCGACCCAAAGTATACACCATCTTGTAGCCTGTAATCTGGGACATATATTTTGCAAATTGCTTTCAGTTACTTACAAGTAGTGTAATTTTTAAGCTTAAAAAGACAAGTCCACTTGAGTTTACAGCTTCGTGAACTTTTCAAGTAATTTATTTCCATCATAGATTTCTAGTGTAATGAGGTAAAGGAATTGGTATGAAACACTATGCCAACATTTTTCAGTAATATACACAGATTAACCCGATCACAACAGTGAGCTTCTTTGTTATAGCTAATAGTTTGCTCATAAATCATTCGCTTGCAGCATTTTCTACTATCATCGCTAGATATTCCACATATTTACGTTTTTCAGTTTTGATACCTCTCTTCATTTGCGTATTTGCTTCTATGTAATCAGCTTGTGCCTTGGGTTTCTCTGCTATCGTATGAATGATATAGACTGCGGTCATCTTTTTCTTCCTTTCTTGAATCTTATTTAGAGTATCAACAGACATTCATTCGTTGTGATGTTACTTCTTATGGTCCGAAACCTCATGACATACTGAAGTTATTGCCTTTTTGATCCAATTCCGGTTATTATTCACGGTATTATTTCATTAATATATATTGTTTCATCTGACAATACATCCACTTGTCGAAACAGCTGCATGTGAAAATCGAGAAAGGTGATTTAGGAAAAAAGTGAGAAATTAAATTTCAAGGAAGATTAACATGGCAACCATAACAGAACAAAAAGGAAACAAGGATCACCATCATGGATTCTAATCGACAACGTATAGTTTCTAGACAAAAAAGTGACTCGTTTTGCTTATCAATCTCTAGGAATATTCAGTCGATAATTTTTTTATTTTTAATTGAAATAAAGTATCTCTTATAGTTATATGTTTTGGCATGCAGAAGAGGTTCCCTAGATAACCTAGACTTATCTACTCTTGTGAAACAACGATCTCCAGAATACAGTAATGCAAGATCGAAAAATGCGCTCATTAGTGACTAGCTTCGTGAGGAAATTCCCTCACTTCTAGTGAGAAGACGTGACTAGTGTAGTTCAACCCAATCCGGTGTAGGCAGTGAGTATCGAAGACAATGGGTGAGGTTGCGCAAATCCATAGATTGATCAGAGTTAGACAGTAACACTGTTGGATGAGGCCGGATCAGTGGTCCATATGCTAAGCGTTCGTGCGCAAGACCGAAAGTCCTGCATTTGAATCATGCGATTACCGGCAGTCGTGGATACGCATTGTTGATGAGTTCCATACCAGGAAGGAGCAGTCATCTTTCAGTGCTTCCAGGTTGTTAATGGTAGTCTAGCAATGACTGATCCATGATTTCATTGGAAATAACTGGGTTTGAAGCTATTTCGACATAACTTTCAAAAATATATTAAGAACAAAAAAAAGAGATTACTAATTTGTACAAAGGTCATAGTGTCTGTAATTATTCCTCGACACGCCTTTTAATTAAATAATGATTTATCTTATTTGAATAAGAACTTTTCAGTGCATTTGTCGATTTTCCTTCAGTACCTTAAAAATTAATCCAGCAGTTGAAATCATAAAGCTTTTAAGGCTTTATTATCATAACAACAGAAGTACTCGATAGATAAGTGTCATAGATCAGCCTGTAGAAATGTACAGGTGAAGATTTGTTTACAAATTTCTTCATCAACCATACAACAATCTCCTATACAAAGAGCACTTTAGGATGATTTAAGAGTTCAATCGTTATCAGCGATAAACTTGCTTTGGTGAATCGTTAGAAATCCGTGAGTATTCAATAAATATTTCATTCTATTTTGAGACTCATTAGGAATGGTTACCTAAGTCATCAAAAATATGAAAAACGATCTGCAAATTTTAAGACATTGAAATGAAAATCATTTCACTTTGATGTCTGAAATTTCAGTTAATACTTGATATTGTAAGATTAACATTTATAATGATTCGTAACGGTTGCCTCCTACCGATCATGACTTGAAGCTTTGGAAGATTTAAAAATCTTTACATACCTGTACAGCCTCATTGATCAGCAAGACGGATCTGACGCGGATGTGAAGAAGCGGATCAGGAAACCAAGGGCAGAGTTTCTACAATTAAACAACATCTTCAACTCAAGACAACTGTCAATCAACACCAAAGTCACAATTTTCAATACTAATGTGGAGAAAGTTTTACTGTATGGGGCGGAAACTCAGAGAACGACGAAAGCCATTATCCATCAGATACAAGTGTTTATTAACAGTTGTCTAAAGAAAATACTTCGGAACCGCCGGTTAGACACCATCAGCAACAACCTACTGTGCGAGAGGACAAACCAGATTCCAGCAGAGGAAGAAATTAGGAAGTGCTTAGAGGTGAATATAATTCACATTTCGGAAGCACCTAACTGCGTCACAAGACAAGCCCTCACTTGGAATTATCAAGTCTAAAGGAAAAGAGGAAGATCAAATAACACATGGTGGTGAGAACTGGAAACAGATATGAGAAGAATGAGCAACAACTAGAGGATGAAGTATGTTTGGGAATGCTGGTTGGCGACCTATGCTTGCCAAAGGGGTTAACAACCGTAAGCAAGTAAGTAAGATTTCGCAATTACCAGTGTTCTTTTAAAAACACTGAGTTGAAAATCAGTTCACTTTAATATTGTTGAAATTCCAGTTATTAGTCGATATTATAAGATTAACATTCATAATGATTCGTTATGATTATCCCCTACACCACATGATTTGACCTTCATTGGTCATAGAGATTTACTGGAATTTCGGAAAATTTATCATAAAGATAATACTGATAAACACACGACTATTGATTTAATTGTTTATTGAATAGTAAATGAATTCTTGAGCGAGAAAAATCAATAAATTTAACATGATACTTCTTTATTGTGAGTTAGTTAGTTAGTTAACTAACTAACTATTTAGTCAGCTAGTTAGTTAGTTATCATATTCGTTGTGATATTTCAATGATCAATTCAGGTCAGTTTAAACATTACTGACTTAACTTATGTGTGTAGGTATCTAATGTACATATATAAGAATTGTGTAATTTTAATGAAATTGAATTCTAAAGAAAAAAAACATTTGGTTTGTCATGTTAAATGATCACTTTCATTTCAAGAGAAAATAATCAATAATGAAACGTAAATATTGCCTATTTTGTTTTTGATACTATTTCAATGTTTCATACAGTTGTCAGACTTGATTGTTTATTCCCAGCTTTTCTATTTCTTCTGGTGGTTGACCGGATTCTGAAGACGTCAACATGTCAAGGGAAGCACAGAATAGAGTGGATAGCTCGGATGAAGCCAGATAATGATCTAGCTCTTCTAATCCATATACAATAACAAATGCAGGAGAAGACGGGTAGTGTAGCATCAGCAGCATCTGCAACAGTGGGTCTCAACATACGCAAAGGAAAAGCCAAGATCCTCCGATACATCACAGCACGCACTAACCAAATCATACTTGACGGAGAAGCTTTGGAAGATGTGGAAACCTTTAAAAATCTGGACAGCATCATAGATGAACAAGGTGAATCTGATGCACATGTGAAGGCACAGATCGGTAAAGCAAGGACAGAATTTCTACAACTGCAGAACATCCGGAACTCTAAATAACTATCAACCAACACCAAAGTCAGAACTTCCAATACAAATGTCGAGACAGTTTCTGTTGTACGAGGCGAAAACCTGGAAAGCCGAGAAAGTTATCGTCCAAAAGATACAGCTATTTATTAACAGTTGTCTACGCAAAGTACTCCTCATCCGTTAACTAGATACCATCAGTAATAACCTACTATGACAGAACAAACCAGATTCTAACTAAAGAAGAAATTAGGAAAGGGCACTAGAAGTAGATAGGACACTTATTGATGAAATCACCCAACTGCTTCAGTAGGCAAACCCTAACTAGGAATGAACCCTCAAGACCAAATGAAAAACGGAAGGCGTGCGAACACAATGCGCTTATAATCGGCGATAGACATGAACAGAATGAATAAGGATTAGGTTGAACTGGAAAGGATAGTTAAGAGTAGAGTAGTTGGTTGAAGATTGCTGGTCGGCGGCCTATACTCCATCAAGAGTAACAGGCATATGTTATTAACTGTTTGAAATGATATAATATCAACTTATATGAAGACAAATAAAATATTTACAAGCAACAATTACAATAAATTCTTTTTAGAAATAAATGCTAAGCAATTATAAACTAGAATAAAACCAGTTAACCAATGTCTAGTAGGTTTCCGAAAGTTATCTTACTTAGTATCAGTTTGTTATGTAATTTGAAGAATGTAGTAACCTTCAAAAATTCTTCAAACTATTAAATGTTTGAATGTTAGAAATAAAAGTGGACACAAAGTATATGGCCAACGTATTTCACATTTAAGTATAAGTCTGATCAAACACATACACAAGTTTGTGTATTCAATTTTAGCTTTACAGTACTTCTTTTTACGTCAAATCAAAAAAATGTTAACCAAATTGTCTAAATTGAATCGGGGTTCGGATTAATAGCCAAATATAGTTGAAAGTCAAATGGCTTTAGTATAGTAAATCACTTCTCTCAATATATATATATATATATATATATATATATATATATCACTATATCAGTATATATATAGGTATATATATATCACACTGCACGTTGAAACGTCAACTTGATTTACTTGAACTATTACGAGTTTACCTAGTCGGAAAACGAGAGCGAGGCTCGAGTAGCCGGTGATACGACATGCTACTCAAATCCGGGTATCCCGACCCCCATATTTAGTAAAAATAAGAAGACGTGATATGATGTAGAATATGTATTCTGCAGGCATCCAGAAAGTAGGAGGTCCGAATCCAGAAGAGAATCAGGATCCCGGACTAGGGATCCGGGACCGAGCCCTGGTCCTGGTCGTGGTCCCAAAATGTTACAGATAATGATAACCAATAAGAGACAACATTGAAGTATTTGACTTTGACAGTTAAAACGACCATAATTTTGACAAACAGAAATCGAACAATAGGATTTGACCAATAATTCTCTTAGGATATTCGATGAATATCCTAACAGTTCAGTAATTATGCCAGAAAGTCTAAACTACTTTTCCCAACTTGCTTCTATAATAACAGTCGAAATAATAAACTGAAATAGATTAAGTATGATTATATGTAGCGTATGCTAACTGATTCAGATAATAGATTAAATTATGAATAATTGATATGTAACCAATTAAAATTATTCAGTTAGGTGTAGACTTCACATGGATCTTATTCAACAGTTTCATCGTTTGAATATTTAGTAAAGTTATAAAGTGGGTTAACAGTGGAATTCAGGGAAGAAATTTTTTATTTTATTATTCCGAAAGTAATTGTATTTATTTTGCTTCAGGATTAGCTTGCATCGGCACTTGAACTAGTGATAGGGATGGATGTAGTTAGGCGTGTTGACTGTTTGAACTATCTTTGGGGTCCCATCAGTCCTCATGGACTGGTATGTGACAGAGTCTCGAAACGGATACGAAAGGTTTGAAAGAATTTTTCCAACTTATGGATTAGGCGAGATATCGGCCTACTAACTAAAGGATGGGTTTACTGCACAGCGATTCGCTCCATCCTATTTTACGGATGAATCATGGCCACTGAGAATAGGGGATGTTCGTGGCTTACTAGAATACCATTATAGATGTTGTAGAAGCATCGCTCATGTATCCTGGGACAACCGAGTAAGCAGTGCTATTGTTAGGAAACGGATACTAGATAACGATAGCAAATCAGTTGATGAAGTAGAGAATCTTCGTCAGTTGAGGTGGTTAAGACATGTGTTAAGCATGCTCAAACACCGACTGCCTCGACAGGCGATGTTGTCCGATGTAGCGGTAGGTTGGAAGAGAGCCAGGAGCAGTCAGACAAAGACATGGCACAAATCCATGAAGCCACTACTGACAAGTGGACTGAGCCACGTCAGTAGATGTAGACAACCTGGTTGTGTGGGGTACGCGAAACAATACTAACCGATGGTTATAGACCTTAAATGACATGGATCAAAATCGCTCACAGTGGCGTAGATGAATTCATCTCTTGTTTTCTCTTCAATTCTAATCCTGTGTATTCCTCATGACTTTCACTTTTCTCTTTTTCAATTTATTTCACTGGACTATACTCTTCGTCGTACCCTAATCTCTGCTACTACGACTAACACTTCCACTACATTACCACTATGGGATCTGAATTGACTATTTGATCTCTGTGCTAATGTGGTATGGCAACTTGAATTGATGTGTGTACGTACGAAGTTCTCTACATTGTAGCTAACTGACTGACTGATTGACATGCGAAATGAAATACTAAGACGAATGAACTTATCTAATCTTCCCTTGAACTACTAATACAAAAGTGAATAATTTTCACCAAAAGTACCCCACACATTATTTAATCATTTTGTTTATTCTTAAGAAAGAAAAACAACAACTCAGTGTATACAAATTGAAGATACAAGTGTAATTAAGAAAATTTACCAAGCCTTATTGTTTTGTTTAAAACAAAAACCGAAAAAAAAAAGAAAAGAAACGAGAAACATTGAAATGACATAAAGCAATAGATGAAATCATGATTGATAAGTGTGCAGTCAACAATTTGTAAGTTAGAATAGAGTAATAATAAATAAATAAAATTGAGCAATATTTATTACTAATGATATGTATGTTTAAGTATATCATCTATTTATCATAGAAAAATTCCCAAAATGGAAAAGTTAATCCTTAGAATAAAATAATTTTTTTTTAAAAAAAAATAATACATATGTCAACAATACATATATATATAATGCAGAAAAACGAAATAAAAGACAAGACAAAACAATTGAGCATAAAAAAAAGTGGCCAAATTCAAAGATACCGCTGATATGATTGAAACCGGAAAGGAATGCGCGCGCGTGTGTGTGTGATGTTTATAAAAACTAGAAAATACATAAATAAATCAATAACCATTGGTACATTGAACACAAAATAAGAAGATAGTGAATGTGTTGTAGCCAGTTCAATTGGTGTTATATATATATATAGTTGTTTGCATGTACCTGCGTGTGTGCGCGCACGTACATGTTTGTACAGCAAAACAAAAAGAATGAGAGAGAAAAAAAGGCGGGAAACAAACGAAACAAACAAACTAGTAAATACATACATACAACTGCCACCGATGAGAAAGAGTTAATTTTTCGTGAAAATATCATGGAAGAAACAGAGAAAAAAGGCGAGAAAAATAATAAAACTTTATCAATATATATCCGAAAAAAAAGAAGAATGAAAACAATTGATCACAAGTTGTATTTCAAATTATCTACATGTATCTATAATGATGCTGATGATGATGATATGTTTCAATGTGACACACATGATACTACTTCAAACAAAATTCAATTTTCTCGGTTATTATAACAATTTCAGTAGACAAATTATCAAAAAAATGAAGCGCAAAAACAAGAATTTGTGATTGTTGCTTGATTTATTGTTTCCCGCTTTTTTTTGTGCTTAAAAGTGACAAACAAAAAACGCCACCAAGTGGATAGAAAATGAAAAAGAAAGAGAAAGAAAAAAATTCAACAGCTTATTCTTGATGAAAATGATATGAGCTGATGGTGTGTGTGTGTGTGTGTGTATAAAAACCAGAGGAAGGAAGAAGAGGCTGCTAATTTCATTTATATTGTAATCAGACCAACATTCATGTCATCATCATCATCACTTGCAATTTCTTCGTTTACTTGAATTGTTGTTGCTGTTGCTGTTGTTGCGGCTGAATCACCATTCACTACACTAGATCGAGGTAATAATGGATTGTAATTGCTAACAGATGAAATAGTATTTGTCATAGCTAATGGATGATGAGATGAGGATGGATTATACTGTGTCGGTTGAGATGATGACGGTGAATAAAGTCCAGTGGACGATGATGAGATATTTTTTCGTGGACCATATAATAAATCGGTACTTTGTGAAAATTTCGAACGTGATATCTCTCTAGGAACTAGACACATACTTTGATCCGCTGGTCGAATAGTAATAATTAAATTGGAACTATTCGCTACCATCATATCATTGACTTGATCTAATGATTTACCATACACTTCAATTCCGTTCACTTCGATAATTTCATCATTCACAGCTAATAAACCAGTATTATAAGCAATACCATCTTCTGTTAAACGTGATATAAAAAATGCCGGTATTGTTTCATAACCATTTTTTGTGTAATATTGAATTGCACCAGTACGAATATTTAAACCGAATTGTTTACCAGGTGAACGAATTAGGCTTACACTAAAATACAAATAAAAAAATAGAAAGAATCATAGTAAAACTAATTAATTAGATGGATGGCATAAGCGCTTAGGTAAATGCGTGTGTGTGTGTGTGTGTGTGTGTGCGTACAACGAAGATCGGAACATCACTTGAACAGGTAGTTAATTATTTGCTAACACACCAAACTGAATGTGAAGGAATGGTGGTATAGAAGGTTGGAAAAAAGATAGAGGTCATACCAAAACATGGCACAAATCCATGGAGTCACTACTGACAACTGGACTGAGCCATGTCAGTATGTGAAGACTACCTGGTTGTGTGGGGCACGCGAGACAATATTAACCGATGGTTAGAGACCTTGAATGACATGGCTCAAAATCGTTTGCAATGGCACAGGTGCATCTACTCTTTATCTTATCTTAAATTCTAGTCTTCTGAATTCCTCGTCACTGTTAGGATATTCACCGAATATCCTAAGAGTACTATTTTTGGAAGTATAATCCTATTGGTCGATTTCTATTGGTCAAAATTATGATCGTTTTAACTGTCAAAGTCAAATACTTCAATGTTGTCTCTTATTGATCATCCGGACTGTCAATGTCATTTCAAATGTTCTTTCCTAATGGTCGTCCTAAACTGTCAATGTCACAGACTTTGATGCTCTTTCCTATTCGACCTAAATGTATAAATACGCACTATCTGTAAGACTTCATGATTCCGATTCCGTTTCTTCCTGCCTACCTCTCTTCTGTACTCAACCCAATAAACAACTCCGTCCCACGGTGTTGCGTTCTGATGTATAGGAGATTTGGAAATAGCATTTTGGGTCGTATTGGGATATTTGAATTGGACGCCGCTAGGACTGAATAGCTATACGTAGCAGCATTATAACAGTCACCTTTATCTTTCTACTTTTAAGTTTATCTCACTGGATTAGACTTCATAAGTAATATCTTCAAACCCTGTTTTTTCCGATTACTGCTCAAATTTCTACTACCTCTATCACTATGGCATTCGAATTGACAGTTCAATCTCTGTGATATGGTAACTTGGACTAATGTACGTACGTACGAAGTTCTACTTTGTTGCTAACTGACTGACTGAATATGAAGGAATTATAATCATAAAAACGTTAGAATATTTATGATAACCTTTTATATCAAAATATTCGTGAACCTTATCCATTTATCCATTAGTGTCGGTGAGCTAAGAAAGTACTCACATATAATCCTGCATGGAAGATGCTTCGATCTCATCTATTTCCTGTTAACACTAAGTAATCAAGGTATTAACCGTTCACGCAATAAATCACAGGTTTGAACTGTTTTACAACTAGTCTGTTAAATAAGTACAACACATATTCGTGTACTTGACTACGAACCACACTTTAACTGCTAAACCAAAATAACTGGGGTAAGGTTTGGACGTGTAAATTAATTGTCAAAATTCAAACTTTCTAATCAATGAGTCAACAAAAAATTGAACATTGCCTCATCATTAATTCTCGTAACAGAAATAGAATAAGGCTTAAAGTTAAAAGGACACTTAAATTAATACTCGAAGAACATTTTGGATCGTATGTTGTGTAAAAAGATTGGAATTGTTATACTTCAGATTAGTATAACAAGAGCAGTTCAACAAACATGAAAACTATTAAATTAACAAACGTAATACGAACAATGTTTTGGCTACTCTATCCGGTTCGACAATCATAAGCGAGGATTTTACAATATAATCTAAATTTTAAGATTATTAAAAGGATAGAAATAAATAAGAAAAATACTAGTAAATACATAGAATGGAAAGCAGTGATTAGAATTTTCCAAACTGACAAAGTAACAAGAAATAGGTACATTCATGCAACTGATAATTGACCTTAAACTATGTAACCTATATCAATTTCAACAACAGTTAATAGACAGACCCTAGTCATAAAGTGTGTGACTGGCTATTCCCAATGTCCATCAGATTAAGATCAATTGACTTTATAGACTAGGCATACCTGGGAATCTTGAAGGGACTGATACTAATGGGTACAGGCTGTTAACATGAAACCTACATCAATGAAGAATTCCTGCTGACCACCTTGAAACAAGTGATACCAAGTCACTTACACTGGTAGCCATTTTGAGGCTTGATCGATAGAACTCGGTGAACACTAATCAATTGGACAGATACCAGATCAGTCACTACATAATGATCAATCCATTTAAAATATTTCCTCCCTATAGATTAGCCGAATTCTCGTTAGCTAAGTGATAATATACTACACTGAGTTGAGTAGAGTCCAAATCATACATGGAGCATCAGTTCTCTCAAAATCAAAAATAGTGATTGCTGACGAATGACAACTAGCATAGAACCTACGTACAGTGTTTTCTACCCACTACCTCAATTCACACTAGTTTATGACCTGTTCTGGATTCACTGGGACATTTTTCACTAACCTAATACTACGATGACAAACATAGCATCTCGAAACCGTGTTATGATCATACATAACGTGTTGCAAACTCCATGAGCCATAGGAGTTTCACAACTTAAAGATTGGTTTATAGGCCTAGTGGACTATGTTTACTGTGAGAATTAGTTGATGTGTAATACCTTCAGCCATCCAAAGCTATATGGTGACATGGTATTTCTTGAAACTTTAATCAATGCAATACATAGAAATAACAATTGAGTAAATAGCACAAGCAACAAATTTCGCTAACAAAACGATAAAGCAATACATTTGTTTTAGTTGGAATTCTGAAATTAAAACTTTGACTTTCATACTACACTGACAGCGACTGTACTCTAGCAAGTGTCAATAAATGAGGAATATGTTACTCCAATCTGCAGGTGTATGATACATTATGACTACGTGAGAAGCTTTGTATATTTAACAATAGTAATTTGGACATATATCGAATAGTTCGATGTAAAATTTTAGCTGAGATAGAAGTGAGTTGAAAGAAATCTAGAAAAGAGCGAAGGAAGACTTGGCATCAGTCAATAAAGTCAGTCAGTTTTAACGTTACAACATTAGCACACAGAGATTGAATTGTCAATTCAGATTCCATAGTGGTAGATGTAGTAGAAGTGTTAGCGGTAATCATGGGGATTAGGGTTAGGAGATATCATTCAAGAAGTATAATCTAGTGAAGTTAACTTAAAAAAAAGAATGATAAAGGTGATGAGGAATTCAGGTTAAGATTTGAGAGAACACAAAGAATGAATGCACCTGCGCCACTGCTAATGAGGTATGATAAATCAGGCTAAGTTTTATGTATGCGGCTAAAGGTCTGTGTTTGGAAATGCGCAAACTGCCTAATGTCTGTTACTAAGTACTTTCAACAATTCGAATGCCAAAAAATAAGAATAGAAATCAAGAACCTTGACGTGTACAGAAAAGATGCGCTTTGGAAACTTAAACCTGCCAACTTTAGGTGATTAGGCGGACTTACACAAAGGTTAGGGGCGACGTTACGGAATGTCCTAAGACGAATGAATGCTTACCGTCTTAGAGTCCATGGTATAATGTCAACATCCAGTATTGACGAGACTAAGTGGAAGTCACTCATGACACTGATGTAAGGTTTTTCAGATCGACGATTTTTTCCACTTCCACCGAAGTTTCGTAGAGTGTTAGCTGCTCCTCGATGTATAAGACCATGTTTAGAAGCTTTGTATCCATAAATCTCTCCATAGCTTTCACCTATGCAAAAATGATATTACGATAATAAACTCACCTTTCCGCTGAAGTAGAATTCTAAGTAAGGACTTTGAAGAATTTACAGCCAACTCAAAATTCTTGTTATTACTTATTGGTAGTAAATCAGCGTTTTTGGGCTCGACATACTGAATAACAAAGGGGATGTTGAACAACATGTGAATACGTTCAAGTAAGGAATAGAAAGCGTTATACTGTAGTGAATCCTCTATCAAGAAACTGAAGCGTCGGAACTCTGCATCAAACTTTAATGTTAATTATTCTTGTTATAAATCAAATTACCTTGCTTTTAACTTCTACAAGCCTACCGACACTCATCCTTTAAATCACCTTGAAATCCGCTCCCAAACTTTTATTTCGAACTACCCTCAAAGTAAATATTCAAACCTTGATGCGCAATCTAGCAAAGTCGTTGCTTTCCAGGATATAGGCACTGGTAGTAGAAAGGTGTTCTTGTTAATTTAATCCAATATCTTCCTTAAGAGATAGTATAGACCAACCAATTTCTTTGATTTCCATTTTTGTTCTTTTTGTACGGTTCCAGGTATTTCCGGTATGCAACAACTTTTTCACGAGCTCATACAGACCAATTGATTTCTTTTTACTTCATTCTTGTCTTTTCTGTACGGTTTCAGGTATTCGTTAGTCTCCAGTGGATGAAAGAGTAGCCACTCGACTGAACTTATTCTAGTCAGTTGGCAGTTGGTTGTGAGTTGGTATGTTTCGTGGTTTGAACGAATACGTTTGTTTCATGGCAGTAGGGTTTCCGGATACTAGCAGTTATCACATTAACAGACCGTAAATCCATCAGATGCAAGGTGAATAACAATCATAAAATTCTAGTGCTAATGAGCCTTTAGAACTGAGTAATAAATGGATAATTTAGTTGATTAATCAGTAGTGAAGATTATGCAGGAGGACCGAAGTGTAACAACGGAGAGGAGACAGGGATAATAAGCGAGATATATTAGGTTAGTGATCTGAGGAAATGGCAATAATAACAACGAGTAGGTCTCAAGACATGCATCAGACAACTTGTCCACGAGGGGGATTGTGATCCGTATGTGAGTACGTGTGTATCAAGTTTCTTCTTAAATCTGTCCACTGAGGGAGCTGTGGTCACCTTGACTGAGAGAACATTCTAAGTTGTAACGACTATTGATGGAGAGAAGTGTGCATGAACTTGTGTTGGTGAGCAATATTTCGAGGATTACCACAAGTTGCGTGGTGGTGATGCATCGGTAAGGTGCTCATGATGGGATGATTTGGCGTGCTTATTATGTTTTACGTCACTATCAGATCACCCGTGGAAAGAGGTATAAGTGTTAATTCCCTCCCACTTTGAGCAAACTGCTATATTTCTGTTGATCAGTAAACTTGCTGCTACTGATTGTTGGAACACCTCACTGCAATGTCTTTCACTTTTGATTGTTTCTAGGTTAAAATTTCACTTAGAATACTATCTTCAAGCTTACCAGACGCATCTTAACTACTCCAGGAGATCCTGTAGGGCTAGTGCCAGTCCAAAACCCTAGGAAAGGAGGAGGGTTGTGTGTGGTGGTAGTGATCTCATCCAGTGGAAATCTGACTCACTAAAAAACGCTAACCCGAAAAAACTTAAACCACTAAAAACACGCATCATCAAAGAAATAGAAACTCTTGATGTTTTTGGGATCTTTTCAGCAGCTCCATTTTGAATAATTTGCTATTAAGCTTTAGTGAGCGAATCCAGATACCTGATTGACTATGCTCACCACTAAATGTTCCACACGGTCGCGTGACGAAAAGCAGAACAAAATAAATCAATACTCCATGGTTTTATTGAAGGAGAACGTTGGCATTACATAGGGAGCAGCAAATAGGGAAACATGGCGGCAACGCGAAGAGAACGTTGCGCGCAAGAAGTAGTAGAAGTGTTTTTGGTGCAGTTAAACAAAGCGAGTACAATAATGATTACATTTCAAAAATTGCATTTTCTTCGTAGAAGCATTCCACTACAAAGCTAAGAAGACATGATGTATAAGTTGGCTTATAAATAGAATCATAACAAAGCAATGAAAACAGTTTCAACGGTCCAGGATTCAAGCTATGTAAAGTTTTCACGCCACATACATTAACTATTATTGCAACCTATGGTCGTACAGACGAACACCTAAAACATAAGTATGCTATTCACTCTCCATACAAAGCCGCTTTTGTCATGATCGTTATCTTAACCGGTAAAATCGAAGTGGTTGTGATATTTTGGGATGTGATTAGGATAAATATTTAATACTTGGAGTCGAATAGGCTACCATGTATTTAACCCGATTGGGCGAAAAAGTGGAACTAGTTGTTCCTAGGAACATGAGCTTGAAATTAAAAAATCGCTAACCTAACTTTAGGACTGTATCAAAGGAAATTTATAGAATTTCGGTCTAAAATCTCTGTCAGTAAATTTGTATATGCTTATAAAAAGATTTAAAAAGTTCAGCATTTTGACTTTACTGAAACGACTGATTAAGCTGAAGAATATTTATTATTCGTAATGAACCATCATATCATGGAGTTAGATACATGGTTTACATGAGCCTTTGGAGAACAAAAACAGACTTACAGAATGAATAATATATTTGTTACAGGGAATAAACATGAATATATAATGATCATGTCCTCACGACTGTGCCATGGAATCCTGACATTTTTCACACTTCCGCATTTACTGATTTTCACGAACCTTCCCCGAGGATTCAACAACCAGCGGTCTTCCAAGTTAGGTTGAGCGTATAGAATGATTTCTGATGATAGTCTGGTGTAATCCTATTGTTACAAAGCAAAGTAAGTTGCCCAGAAAATACTCGATCTAAGTTTCGGCGAAGCTTTGTTTCCGGTGAAACAGACAAATATACTGTTAAAACGAATCATTTGTTTGCAAAGATCCCTTATGAAGATGTACCATGTTTAATTTTCAGGCTAAATTTTTAGTGGTTAAGAAGTAGTTCTTTGAATTACAGCCTAAAATTGGCGTTCACATGGTTAATCAGTTATGATTTATATGTTCTGAATTTGTTCCAGAAAGCGATATTCTTCTGATCTCAGTCTGTTTTATTCACTAATCCTGGTTAACTTATTACATCTGGCTCAACAGCACACATATATCATTATTTATGAGTTGATTCAGACGTTCAGAAAGAGGTCGGTCAGTCAGTCAGTTGCAACGTAGGAACTTCGTACGTATGTACATAAGTTCATGTTGCCATACCACATTATCACAGAGACGCAAATGTCAAATCAAATCCCATAGTGATAAAGATAGTAGAGGTATTAATGGTAATGAAGAAGACTAGGGTTTGAAGATATTATTCAAGAAGTATAATTCAGTGAGATAAGGTTAGAAAGACAAAGGTAGAGGTGCTGACGAATCCAGAAGATTAGGATTTGAGAGAGCTCAAAGAATGGATGCACTTGCGCCATTGCAAACGATTTTGAGTCATGTCGTTCAAGGTCTCTAACCATTGGTGACTTTCGTCTCGCGGACCCCAACCTGGTAGCCTACATCTACCAACATGACTCGGTCCAGTAGTAAATGATTTCATGGATTTGTGCCATGTTTTGGTGTGGCCGCCCCTAGCTTTCTTCCAACCTATAACTACATCGGAAAACAGCTCGACAAGGCAGTCGGTGGTTGGCCATACGTAACACATGTCCCAACCACCTCAACTGATGAAGTTTCACTACCTCATCTATTGATTTTCCATCCTTATCTAGTACTCGTTTCCTAACGACAGCATCGCTCACTCGGTTGTCCCATGATACACGAGCAATGCTTCGGAGACATCGATGATCGAAAACTAGTAACCTACGAACATCTTCTACTCTTAACGGCCATGTTTCACATCCATATAGGAGAACGGAGCGAACTGCTGCGCAGTACACCCGTCCTTTGGTTAGCGAACGGATATCACGCCTACGCCATAAGTGACGCAGGTTGGCAAAAGTCAATCGGGCTTTCTGTATCCGCGCTGAGATTTCGTCAGTCACCAGGCTATCAGCGCTGATGAGACTCCCCAGATAAGTGAAGTGATCAACACGCTCGACTACTTCACTCCCTATCACTAGTTCAGGTGCCGATGCAACCCAATCTTGAAGCAACATTTTGCATTTCGAGGGGGAGAACCGCATCCCTATTATGCTCGCATTGTTGCTTATGGTAGTCAGAAGACTCTGCGTTTTGTCAGCGTCTTCACCAAACAGAACTATGTCATCGACCAGTAGTGTTCGAGTAAGGAGCTTGTATAAGGTTAATGTACTTCTTTGGTACACATTTCAATGACAGACACTGCCACAGAACCTCACGATCCACTGAGTCAAATGCCGCCCTAAGGTCCAGGAACACGACTAACGTCGGACGTCTAAATGTGTGTCTGTGTTCCAAGACCTGTCGTAGTGTGAAAATGTGGTCTATACCGCCACGTCCGGGTCTGAAACCAGCCTGGTTTTCTCTAGTCTGCTCTTCACGAGCTCTAGTTAGACGTCTAAGTATAATCGAGGCTAACAATTTAGACATTATATTTGTTAGACTGATTCACCTGTGATTGTCACAAGAGGACTTTTTTCTTTATTATAGATTGGGACAATGAAGGATTGAGACCAGTAGGATGGGATTACGTCCAGTTTCCAGATTCTACCTAGGATCTCGGTCAGTCTAACTTTCAAAACTAGACCATCATTAAACATCTCAGGGGTAAGCTTATCAGGACCTGCTGCTCTTCCTCGCTTTAGATTTCCTATAGCTTTCTCAACTTCAGGTAGACTGGGAGGACTTAAAGCCGTAAGAGGCTTCCTTGCGTTGTCTTTCCTACGTCCAGTAAGCCTCAAACAAATACCAGCTCGCACTAGAGCATGATCTGAATCTAACCATGTTCCCCAAAACGAGCGGCAGTCCTCTATCGAACCCCTCCATCGGTGGCTGATTGCGATATGATCTAGTCGCGTCCAACGTTGAGACGACTTCGGGGGTCGCCAGGTCAAAAGACGTTTTTCAGGTGTCTGGATTCCTCATCATCTCATCTTTTTAAAGTTATCTCACTGAATTATACTTCTTGAATAATATCCTCGAAACCTAATCTCTATTACTGTTAAAACTTCTACTATCTCTACCACTGTGGGATTTGAAATGACGACGAACCTGAAAAGGAAGATGGATTAGTGTTGGTGCGTGACCGCTGAGTCCAAGGGACAACTGCTTGAGGCCGGTCACGCACGGCCTTTTGATGAAAGGTTTTTTGAGTATTAGCTCCGTTCTTAAAGGCCCTTAGTTGGGCACCCTCACCGCCGGAAACGGAAATCCGTGAGGTAGGGGAGGTGTGACATTTTTAGGGCCGACCTTTTCTAACCCTTCCTTCCTTGTGAGAAGGCAGCATCGCTGCAGATGCTGGTTTTCTGAGGGAAACACCTTACTGCTGTCACACCCCTCTGCAGTCAGCAGTACGACTTCGCCCTCAGACCCTGGGTAGCTGCTTTTAGTCTCATCGTTCTCTAATCGACCTGCCTGGCATAGTAGAACCTTCAGGAACATAAGTTCCAGCCAGTATAGCTCGGTTGGGTCATCACGATAGTCAAGCCCGACCACCACGTCAAGGTAGCAGCTACGGTCGGATCAGAAAGAGGTCACAAATAATTAAATGTAAAATACATAGTTTTACAACCTGGTAACTACCTTTAGTGCTTACATATATGCCTGCACAATGTGGCTTGTCCTGGCTATAGGACAAATTAATCAAACTCATTCAACTGGAAATGAGACGTATGAATAATGATTAGAGAAGGATGGATTAGTTAGTTTTATACAGGCTGCAACAAGCTGTATGAGCTCATTATATTTGTACGCACTACACACCTGAATAAACAATACTTATCTAAACGCCGTGGTTTACAGAATTTAAGGCTTCAACAATACAGTGGCAGGAAATGTCTAGTCCAGTGAGGATATGGTAGTGGTATAATTAGCACAAACGCTATCAACTTTAAGGCATGAAGTGAATTATATAAAAAGATGTTTCGATACGTAGCGGCTTCGTGTATTGGACTGATATTGAAACGTGCGATTGTAGGACGAAAGGATTCATGAACAGCAAGCGATCTATTATGCTGGAGTTATCACCGAAGGTCTTCTACGGAGAACGGTACCGGGAGTAAAGTGCCATATTTGTCGCTCAAATTAGCGAACCACACCAGCGGGGCTCGTATCCAGAGTCTGAAGATTGCGGTTGTAGCGGTTCGGACAAAAAAACGCTGCAGACGTCGGACGAAACAACGTTGAACCAAAAAACCATGAGCAACCATAACAAGCAGGTTCGGGATCGTACGTATGCCAGCCGTAGTTGAAACTAGAATTTCAACCGATCAAATTGACAAGAGCGTGGGTGATCAGGCCAGCTTTCGATGAGATTGATTGAAGTCGACGGTACCAACAGGTGTGGGTCCAGGTTAAAATAATTAAAAAAAGAGAAAGGTGTAGCAAGCATGTAGTAAGGGGTAGAATCCAATAACCTATATGTAGCCTATTGAGAGGTTAGTCGAGGAAGCGCGCAGGTAGATGTACCTGGAGACCGGAACATGAGACGGTAGTCTCGTGCGTACCTAGTGGGCACGCAATCTCATCAGAAGTCAAGGGCAGCGTGGTCTGCTGATCGGAAAGTGAGACCGCAGTCTCGTCCGCAGATAATGCAGATGACGCGTGCTGCAGACTGGGACGTGAGAATGAGATCTCTGATGTATCTAGCGTGGGGTCAAAGGGGACGTAAGGATCCCGTCAGAGAGTTGGACGGGAATAGCATTGAATCTCGATTTATCGGGTAGGGCACTGTCATTGACGTGTGCTGGCTGGAGACGATCAATGCTGACTGTGTCCATCAACCTTGAAGGTCTTTTCGCGACGAGAGATCACGTGAAAAGATCCATCGTAAGGCTGTTGCAAAGGTTTGCGTACCGAATTTACTCGTATGAAAACATATGGACAGGTAAATAAGTCTCGAGGGAGAGCGACCTTTCGATGTCGTGTTCGAGTTGACACCGGAGGCAGTGTTTGCATCTACACAGATAGTCACTGGACGTTATCTGATTAACATAAAATCGCTGCTCCATGGTGTGAAAAATTCCGTGGGCATATGTAATGCGGTGCCGAATACAAGTTCATAGGCGGAACATTGATTATCTGCGTTGCTGCTCTGTAATCGCTGTGTGGTCTACAACCAACGCCATCTGTTTTTCAAACCGAGTGGAGAGAGTAGGCACAAGGACTGCGAGAAAGATGAAATAATAAATATAGCGACTAAATTGTCAAACTCACTCTTAGCGAAAACTAATTTGTCCAGTGCCAGTCGGCGACCTTTATCCGCGACTGGGGGTCTGCAGGCGACGATGTGGCTTACCACATAGTTAATCACCGATAGAATCTCCTCAGTTTAGCTACTTTGAGAGATTTATCATATATAACACGAAGTCAATAATAATGCATAAAAATATACACTTGAGCACCTTTGGCCACTAGGTACCTAGCGTTAGGGCAGAAATCGTTCACGTGAAATAAACGAGCAACCAAAAGTAACGGGGAGGAGACAGGCGAAAATGCAATCACCTGCACTTCGGAGTTTATTCAATTATAGCTATCCGCCATTTCGAAACTTTGTTGCAGGTATAAGGACATTATTAATAGTATGGCAACATGATAAAAGAAATGGTGATAGATGAATAATAGACTCACCGTAGTAGACTTCTTTGGATGAAAAGTCAGCTCACCAATTTTAGTGACGATCGAGTGGAGATTGACTATGATCACCACTAAATACTAATTACGAAGCCGTCGCTGAGAAGATAAATAAATCCAAGGTAAAGAATATATTTGCTGGTGACTTCGTAGTGTCGAAAGAACGCCGAAATTAAACCAGGGAAGTGGGTGAATTAAAGAGCAGCATGCATCAAAGAATGGCAGCAACCCAAACAGAAAGTTATAAACAAAAAGTACAGTTAAAGGATCACTGGTACTATTGGTTATGGCAATAAATGTTTATATTAAACCAATTGCGTTCTCTTCATATAAGTATTCCACTACAGTAGTTTGGATGGAACTAAGTAAAACTCCCTTGCTAACACTATTGAAATGTGTTCATCTGTTTAAATTATCTATAAAATCGATCAATCATAATCCTGAGTATTCTGAATATTTATGGTGTTCGGGCTAACTGATCTGTAAGTGATAGCCATTTAAATAAAATTAAGCACTGTAGTTAGTAACTTTTTATAGTCTACATGAAGCCATCCTGACTCTCAAACTGAAAAATCACCTATCTTCTCGACTATTCTCCATGCATTCATGACCCCACCATTCATTTTCCCTTGACCTTGAAAGTTGAAATATGTATATACATATGTCGACTAGTTGTTTACGCTACTCATTACCTATCTATTAATCTTCCTTCATCAGTTGCATAAAATTGGAATGTGTCAACTGAAGTATACCTTTCTGCACTGTATCCCTGCCTACAGAAATGAGTAACTCAATTATTTGCCTAGGAAGCACTTTCGTATTCGACATTTATTTTAAGCAATATATACAGAATTGGAAATTTCATCGTTCATTCTCGGGAATCAATCAAGTCATCTTTAAGCTATAGATGTGTCAAGTCATGATTTAAAATAGCTAGTGACTAAATGCAAGAGTAGCGGAGAGTGAACTGAAGCAAACGAACGTCTGAACACTTAAGAACCTTAATTATTGACAAGTCGAAGTTAGGATAACTTCAACTAGAGAAACAATTTTCGTTTTGTGTTTATTCTACATGACTAAATTTCAATTTAGATTATTTTAATGACAGGGAAATATAGAATATAATTGTTTATTTAATTACCATCAGTTTGGAGAACGACGACAGCTATCATCCATAAGATTAAAGTGTTTATTAACAACTGTCTACGTAAGATACTCTAGATTTGTTGACCAGACACTATCAACAACAACCTATTGTAGGAACAAACAAACCAGAGAGAAATTAGGAAATAGCGCTGGAGGTGGATAGGATACACACAGCGGAAAGCATCGGACCTCATCACGAGGCAAGCTCCAACTTGGACTCTTCAAGGCCAAACGAAAAGAGAAAGACCAAAGAACACATGACATCGAGAATTGGAAGCTGAAATGAAAAGAATAACCACCAAGCGGATCGATTCAGAGACAAAGGTCCACGACAGAGTAGGTTTGTGAATGCTGGTCGGCAACCAATACTCCATTAGAGGTAAGAGGCGTAAATATGGCAAGTAGGCAGTTTCATCAACAATGTTTAAATGAAGCTTACTAAAAAACAAACAAATTTCTTGAAACCTCAAATGCCAACTCAGATTCACTTAACTATATTGAAGTCGATTACTGACTGATCTGTGGTGTTGTTAAATTGTCGAAAGAAATATTTGCTTACCTACCTACAATCATAGTTATTGATTTAATGAGTAAGTGACGACATTTAAAAAAAATACATAGAAATATTGTGAGTAATTTATTCATCTTCAAAAATGATCAATAATACTTCAATAATTTCTATATTTGAATAAAATAATTGATGATTTGTTGTATTTACTCTGCACAATTTATATTTTTGTACATACTAACTTATATTTCAGTAAATAAGGTTAAATAACATCTGTTTGTTTGGTTAATGATAATAATTCTTGTGAAGATGTTAGTTAGACAAAAAAACAACTTACCTTGTAATATGAAGTAAATCAATATCTCTTACATTTGTACCAATATTTTAATTAGAAATAATTGAGAAAAGGAAGATGTAAGGAAGTTACTCTGTCAAGTTTTAGATATTTTTAGTGATATGCAAATTAATTTGAATATTGTGACATTCATTTGTATAAACAAAGTTATCAGAACATAAATACTTTGGTAGTTAGTAGAATAATAGCTTCAGCATTTCTATCAATTTTACTCATGATTTTGTATTGAAATAAAGGACTATAAAAGCCACTTATGGATTATGATATGAACCGACCAATGTTGGACCACCACCATAAACCTGGAAGCATTTGGTCGGCCGATTAGTCCTGGTATAGGACTCACAAGCAGAGGGCATCCATGCCCCTCCCCATAAAATGACAATTATCATGTGCTCACTGGTGACTTATTTCGTGAGGAAATTCTCAGAGTTCTAGTGAGAAGTCGTAACCAGTAGGGTTCAACGCTGTTAGATGTGAGAGTTACCCACCGGATGAAGATTGTGCAAGATCATGGATTGATTGAAGTTAGACATTCACACCACTGGATGATAACTCATTGGTCTAGAGGTAAAATGTTTGCACCCAAAACCGAAGGTTCTCAGCTCAACTTCCACATGTAGGGGTCATGGGTACGCACTACCAAAGAGTCCCATGATAGAACGAAACAGCCGTCCAGTGCTTCCGGGTTCTAATGATGGTCTGATATTAATTGATTCATGAGTTCAATGGAGCTAAACAATCTCCACAACCCTATATTGATGAAAACATTCTTATTAATTTGCTATGGAAGGATCCTAGTCACTTGTCTAACATCCCTTGCTTTTAAGTGACTGGTGATCCACATACTCATTATCTCCACTTTGTCCTGATGACTTCGTTTTTAATTGGCTAACACATTAGATTCTTGTTATATTCAGTCAACTTATAACCATTTGATTGTTGCACCTATTCCGAATTGTTATTGGAACGTCTATTAATCGGACTGATCTGAATCTCATACTTGTATAAAATTATCTGGCATAATTAGTCCCCCTGCCCATTTATATTAAGACACCAAGACTCGATTAGAAAGTAGTTAAGAATGTATAGATCTTTTCAAATTCTGTTGTCCACAAAATATTAAATGAACCGATATACTACAATATAGCTAAGTTAAAAATTAATATGAAGTATTTCAATTGGAATTTTTCCGACTTTGTTCAGTGTACAATGTCTGAGTAGCACACTATTTTGAGAGTAAAATAAATTGCGAGAGTTAGACAGCGTTTAAAAACTGGACAAGCATAAATGATTTCAATTTCATCTTGTTGAAATGTTTTCTGGTTTTTATGGGGGTAATTGATAAAATTCGCTAAACTGCCTACAGAATAAAAGCATTACTCTTTAATGTTCAGCTAGGAAATTTGTCTAGATTGGTTGGATTCCTATTGTCAGCTGGAAATTTATTAGAAAATTAAATAACGCATGAGTTAAATACGCTTGTGAAAGTATACAAAGTAGTGAGTGGTGGTATTCTCCTTATCATATCGAAAACTGACTAGTCGATAGAAGATGCAAACTACCAAGTTCTGGTGATTCAAATGTACTTTATTTGACGGTGTACGTGAAGGTTCAGTTCCTGATGGGAGCAGAGATGTAACGGTTTGGAATCTTCACACTATTCGCTCCTAACTTCGCTTTTCAGATTCTCTTATTTTGAAGCTTGAGTGATCATTGATTGCTGTAAGTTACTATTCTTATGAGATGTAAGTGTATTCCGCCCGATCCGCTGGGTCGTCGACTCAATTTATCTTTCTTCTAGCGCTTCTCATTTACGTTATTCTGTAAGCTCCCCTAATTACTCAAGATACTTTCTGGCTCAACGCAAACTGCTACAATAGATATAACCAATTAAAAAACTGGTTCTTCAAAAGATGTTATTCTATGACCAACCGTACTTTCGCATCAACTCTTGTCTTTTTACAAGTTAATTGTGTAATTGAAAAAAAAGGTTATAGGAAAACAATTGTAAATTTAACTACATACAATGTATTGTTATTATTATTATTATTGTTATTATATCAAAATAAGTTACTAATCATTCATTCATTATTTCAATAATAATCTATATTTACAAACTTATAAAAAAATAATCATCACAATTAATGGTATGACTAAATTATCAATTTGATCTGTATAAGCTTCAATGAGTACACCAATAAATATTGGTAAAATACCAGTGAACCAATGCCATTGATAATAATACGATATCATTGTCCATGCAATTATCTAGATTTTAAAAAAAAATTTATGTAAGGATAAAGTTGAATGATTTTATTCAAGCATTCATCAATTAATCAAGATAATGTTTGATGATAACGAAAACTAATGAATAGAGTGTTGGTTAGAAGCAGTTTCACATTCAATTAATTAGTGTTTAGTGTAGATAAACTGGTATATCTGACGATGCCTTACCAGAACCTTGTGAGGCTGCCAAACCAAAACATGGCACAAATCTATGAAGTCACTACTGACAAGTGGACTGAGTCATGTTAGTAGGTATAGACTATCTACCTGGTTGGGGTCCGCAAGCAGGCAGTAACAGATGGTTAGAGACTTTGAATGACATGGCTCAGAATCGTTTGCAATGGCACCGGTGCATCCACTCTTCATCTTCCCTCAAATTCTAGTCTTCTGCATTCCTTATCACATTTCTCTTTCTTAATTTACTTCGCTGGATTATATTTCTAGAATAATTTCTCCGAGCCTTAATCTTTTATAATACAGCTAATACTTCTACTACTTCTAAAACTATGAGATTTGAATTGACAATCGCATCTCTGCGTTAATGTGATATGACAACTTGAACTGATGTATGTACATGTGTACCAAGTTCTATGTTGTAGCTCACTGACTGACTGACTTGTTTCCTATAAGTTTTTAGTGTAGACGGAATAAATGCATGCCATTCCTGATAAAAAGTCATCTGAAATATGTACATATACGCTTCAGAGGTTCATCTACAATTTCTAGCAGGTTATCGGTTGTCTTTTTCTTCATTATAGAGTTGTGGAGAATGTTGAGTTTCAGTGAAATCATGGATCGATCAGTGTTAGACCACCATTAAAAACCTGGAAGCATTGGAAGGCCGATTCATCATCGTACGGGACTCCTCATCAATGCACTTCCACGACACTCGTACGTGGGAATCGAACCCAGGACCTTCAGTCTCGCGTGAGAACGCGTAACCCCTAGACCATTGAGCTAGGATCTAAAGGTTTTTGAAATAAACTGATCATGTCATACATTTAGATCTCCTGACATTACTCTGTGATAGCAACTTCTAGGATACACTCCGTTGCACACGTGTGAGTCAGCAGTCAGCTACAAGCTAGGACTTCGTACTCTTTGTGAGTAACCACTACATAGGATTGAATCTCAATAACAGCTTATTATGCATATCATAAAGTGCGCTACGGTGGAAGCTTATGTTCTAGTGATATGTAGGTATTGCATGAGAGACAGTCTGTTGTAGCAAATACGTCTATGGGAGTGGCGACCACCTACTTTCCTAAGGGATGGTTGTACGTATGTGCATGTATACTAAGGGATACATAGGAGAAAACTCATATGTTTCTGATATGAAAGTGGCGTACACTTGCTAGTAGTACGATGCCAGTGCATCAAGTTGCTCACAAAACATATCCACGCGATGAGTTTTTGTGCCTCGAGGAATAAAATACCTTCCAGAAACGCCATTTGACGGCACCAAATGATGCCTCATCAACCTACACGACTGTAATACTGCATCACGAAATCACCAGACTCTTAGACAACTATCCACACTGAATTAAAAAGATTACTTTTTTCGCATTATTGCATCTCGTATTATAACTGTCAACGAGAAGAGAATCAAGTTACCTTCACCCATCTAATCAGTCAGTTGTTAGACGTAACGTAGACCATGAAAGCACATGTGCACGTTGAATAATTTCGATTACCGTAAATCTAATTGAGTACAGTGAAATGAAATCGTCAAGGCGAATCCTATCTCGGTCATCAAACGGACAACAATTAGAAATACAGTTAGATGATAAGAATTGACAGTAGGAATGAATAATTTAACAATTCAAGTTGACATTATTATAACAGTGTACAAGATTAAAATTGTTTAACAATTTTTATGATATTATTTTAAGGATAATAAAAATTCAGCTGAAAAAAGGATAACTTTTGAGTGCTCTCTAAGTGTGTGTGTGTGTGTGTGTGGAAAGTCCGCTTTCCCTCTCCAAATGCTCTCATGTGGCCATGTACATTTATAGCCACTGCCAGGAAAGTCTTATTCACTGCCTTCTCGTGACAAAATTTAGAGAACGAATAGCAAGTGTCCGGCTCTTTAACCAGGTTGGCAGATACGGAGGATCCACTTGAAGGAGTTGGAAAACTCTCATTCCAAACCGATAATGTAAATGGACTTCAGGATTCTGATGGAACGAATAGCATATGAATCTACTGTTGGTCATCGGCTATCATTAGACTGCATATGATGTTGCCTCACCGCCTTGTGAATCAGACCTGAATGTAAAAGTTATATTCTAAGCATAACGGCTAATAATACAACGATCCAATTACTGAAACCGAATTAGGTGAGTATAACGTTTGAACCTTAGAGTAGTTAATGGTTGGAAGTTAGTTGAATGCCTTAAACAGTTAGCCAACGCGGTTGGTCCACTATAATCTAGGACTATCCGAACATATTTTACTGATTGAGTTTAGATTTCAGTTGGGTTACTGTAGTAAAATACCCTCAGCATGAGAAATAAATGGACAAAACTTTCCCGGCGAAAGTTACAATGCTATCGGATTCGAACACTAAAAGCTTCGAAATATCATTTGAGACCCAGTTTTAGGAGGCGTAAAGACAGTCTGATTAGAAAAAAACTGACTTTCTTGTTCCCTGATGGTCCTAATGGCATTTTGAAAGACAACTACTTTATGAATCACAACAACAAAACCTAATGTAAAATATTTTATGATGAGATGTTTTCCATTAATCATGACAAAACTACACTAAGTTGTTAGTATTTTACACCGGAGATTGAATTTCCTAACGGAATGATATGTATAACACACACACACACAAACAAACAAACATATGTATATATATACCTGAGATAAGAAAGAAGCCAAAGATCCTAGATATGTTCGATGTGATCCAGGCCAACGACGTTTTCCATAAGCTCGGCCAATTAATGCAGCAAAACTATCACCTATAGCTATGGATAAAACTCCTGACCATGAGGATGGTTTTACATTTAATTCATAGCATAGATTACCTAGTTTTAATAAATGAAAATGAAAGTTAAAAAATCGACTTAGTTGAATGACTTCATAAACGTAGACACTACACACAAAAATGATAGATGGCATAGAATATTTCCACCAAAGGCTTACTTACTTACTTATGCCTCTAACTCCTAATGGAGCATAGGCCGCCGATCAGCGAATTGTTTTTTCTGGTTAGCGTTTTTTTCTGGCGAGTTGGATTTCTACGGGATAGGGCCACTAACCACCATTTTCCAAGCCTCCCCTTCTTTATCTAGCCTTGGGACTGGAAATAATCTCAGCAGGGCACCAGGCCGAGTTTCACTTAAGGCATCAATGACCATTCTCTATTATCAATTCGTTAGTGTTAACAATTTATTTTATTTATTTCAAAACATAATCAGTGATACACAGGGGTATCCAAATATTTATGCGCCACACAAATCAATGGATTTGGATGGATGTGGGTGTTTAAGCTGAAGCAGGTAGTTTTCTCAGGAGGACTACTTCTGGAGCCTTTCACCCAGAGATCTGATTTACAAGGCATTGAAGCAACATCAGGACTTGCAGTCCCATGGCAGCCAGTCACTAAAAATAGGTTCATACGTCATTCGTTCCGTCAGGGTTCTGGAGCTGATGGGCGGCATTGTTTTGGAATGACGATTTTCCGATTCCCATAGATAGATCCTCCACTAACCCAGTTTAAGTCTCTCTCACTGAACATTATCTTTTTGTTCTTCTAATTTCACAAACAACACTCGTACCACGAGGAGACAATGAATAGGACTTCCCTGGTAGTGGCTATAAACGCATAATTATATGAGATCATCTCGAGAAGGATTGTAAACTCTCAGCAGTACCAGGGCATTTGAGGGTATACTACCAGTATATACTCATATTGGAATGCATTTACAAGTCTATTTTAAACTAATCTGTGCTTCTTGGTTTACAAAGCTTTATTGAAAACACTAACAGTGTGACGATGATTTATACGATAGAAATAAATAATAACATTATAAATACCATAACATTGAATAAACGTTCGATTTTTGTTTTCATTTGGAAGAAACTGAATATTGTACATGATCAGTGGATATGAAATTAAACTCAATCAAAATCAGGTTTTGAATTCAACGACCTACATCTATGATTTTAGTCAGTTCGCGTCTAGTTTGCCTGGGCTTATTCAAAACTGACTGTTATGAAAATCTCCAGTGTAGCACAACTCAATAAATATGCCAAACGGAAAATACACACAAACAGTAAAAGTAAGTGTTTGAAATAAAATCTTTGAGAAAAAACCATACACCATCATTGCTCATATATCCTTGAACCATGGGGTAATCAATCCAGGCCTTTCAGGATCTATACAATGGAGAGGACGCAACATTGGAGAACAATTGGAAAGGGATTAAGGAGGCAATCACTTCAACATGTCACGAAGTTCTGGGTCACAAGAAGTACCATCACAAGGAATGGATCTCTGTTGATACTCTCGCAAAAATTGAAGAAAGGAGGAACAAGAGGGCAGCAATCAATGTCAGCCGAACAAGAGCAGATAAAGTTACCGCACAAGCTGCATACACAGAAGCAAACAGGCAAGTGAAGATGAGCATCAGAGTTAACAAACGAAAATATGTGGAAGATCTAGCAATGACGGCGGAAAAGGCTGCAAGAGAAGGAAACTTGTGACAATTGTACGAAACTACAAAGAAGCTCGCTGGAAGCTATCGTAAACCAGAACGACCAGTGAAAAGTAAGGAAGGCAAAATAATCAGCAACACTGAAGAACAGAGAAATAGGTGGGTAGAGCACTTTAAGGAACTCTTGAATCGACCAGCTCCACTGAACACACCCAACATCGAAGCAGCATCCACGGATCTCCCAATTAATATTGGCGCACCTACGATTGAGGAGATCAGTATGGCCATCAGACAAATCAAGAACGGCAAAGCAGCAGGACCAGACAACATTCCAGCAGAGGCAATGAAAGCAGATGTAGAAGCAACTGTGAAAATATTTCACATCCTCCTCAAGAAGATTTGGGATGAGGAACAAGTACCATCAGATTGGAAAGAAGGATACCTCATCAAAATACCAAAGAAAGTCGATCTCAGCAAGTGTGAGAACTACAGAGGCATCACTCTTCTTTCAATACCAGGCAAAGTCTTCAACAGGGTATTGTTAAACAGAATGAAGGACTTCGTAGACGTCCAACTTCGAGATCAACAGGCTGGATTTCGTAAGGATCGATCGTGTACTGACCAAATTGCTACATTACGGATCACTGTGAAACAATCAATAGAATGGAACTCACCACTCTACATCAACTTCATCGACTATGAGAAAGCATTCGACAGCGTGGATAGGAAAACACTGTGGAGGCTTCTTCGACACTACCGTGTGCCTGAGAAAATAGTTAACATCATACGGAACTCTTATGATGGATTCAACTGCAAAATCGTACATGAAGGACAGCTAACAGAGTCTTTCGAGATGAAGACCGGTGTCAGGCAAGGTTGCTTACTCTCACCCTTTCTCTTTCTCCTGCTCATCGACTGGATTATGAAGACGTCAACATCTGGAGGGAAGCACGGTATCAACTGGACAGTTAGGACGCAGCTGGACTTCGCAGATGACTTGGCTCTTCTATCGCACACGCAACAACAAACGCAAGAGAAGACGACTAGTGTAGCAGCAGCCTCTGCAGCAGCAGGTCTCAACATAAAGGAAAAAGCAAAATTCTTCGATGCAACACAACATGCACCAACCAAATCACTCTTGATGGAGATGCCTTGGAAGACATTAACACCTTTACATATCTGGGCAGCATCATCGACAATCAAGGTGGATCCGATGTAGATGTGAGGGCACGGATTGGCAAAGCAAGGGCTGCATTTCTACAGTTGAAAAATATCTGGAACTCCAAACAACTTTCAACCAAATCCAAAATCAGGATTTTCAATACAAATGTCAAGACAGTTCTACTGTATGGAGCGGAAACATGGAGAACTACCAAAGCCATCATCCAGAGGATACAAGTGTTTATGAACAGTTGTCTACGCAAAATACTTCGTATTTGTTGGCCAGACCATCAGCAACAACGAACTGTGGGAGAGAACAAACCAGATTCCAGTGGATGAGAAAATCAGGAAGAAGCGGTGGAAGTGGATAGGACACACGCTACGAAAAGCACTTAACTGCGTCACGAGACAAGCCCCCACATGGAACCCTCAAGGCAAAAGGAAAAGAGGAAGGCCAAAGAATACATTACGCCGAGAAATAGAGAAAGATATGAGAGGAATGAACAAACATTGGACAGAACTGGAGAGAGAAGCCCAGGACAGAGTTGGTTGGAGAAAACTGGTGGGCGGCCTATGCTCCATTGGGGGTAACAGGCGTAAGTAGGTAAGTAAGTAATGGGGTAATCAACGCTGGGGGGGGGGGGGCTAGGAAAAAGGTACAAGGTAAAGATGGCAAATTAATTCACGAAGTTGTGAATCTTCATCAGTTGAGGTGGTTGGGACATGTGTTACATATGCCCAACTGCCAACTGCCCCATAGAGCGATGTTTAGTGATGTAGGAGTACGTTGGAAGAAAGCTAGAGGCATGGTACAAATCGCTGAAGTCATTTCACTGGTTTATACTTCTTAAGTCATATCGTCGAACCCTAATCATCTCGATTACCAATAATACTACTAATTCTTCTAAAACTATGGGATTTAGATTGACAATGTGGTATGGCAACTTGAATTGATGTACATAGATACAAAGTTCTACGTTGTAGCTGACTCAGTGACAAGAAAAATGACCGAGTTGTGCGTAAGATACACTTACGATAACATGGGAAACATTACAGGTATTGTCAGTCTCTAATTTTACTAGTGACTTCATTCAATCCCAAAAGGTATCACCTTTTGTCAGCACCTCCGGAATCCTTACAGAACTAGTCACTGGTGAGCACATTATTACCTTTTTTTTATAACAGAATTTGTAAAGTAAGTTAATATTTATTTTTACGATAAGGATAGTTTATTAACATCTTACGTTATTGTTACTTGTTGTTTATTACCATCAGATAACTTCTTGTTTTGTTCTTTTCTCCTCCACTTAGGCTACTACTCCATAACGCTTCCTTAGTAAACAAAGTATCTTCTCACTAGACACAAACTACTACATTACAAGTATAATAATGCCGTAATCTTGTGCTAAAAACCTGTTCGGATGTATACAGGGTATGAGGTTGCGCAACTCCGTGAATTTGATCAAATTAGACATTAACACCGTTAGATACCGGCTCAGTGGTCTAACGGTTAGGGCGTTCGCGTACAATACCGAAGGTGCCGGGTTTCAATCCTGCGGGGTGCAGGAGTCGTGGATGCGCACTGCTGATGAGTCCCATACCAGGACGAAACGGCCGTCCAGTGCTTCCAGGTTTCTAATGGTGGTCTAACATTGATCGACTCATGGTTACAAATGAAACTAAAAATAAGAGTTTCAATATGATTCCAGAAGAATCCCCTTATCTTATTTCAAGACGCGAGATGATCTACTACTGGCATTGTGTATTTTCAATAACCATTTGGCTGTTGACACAACTTATCCCTTTGCTCCCCCTTCAGAACGAATCATCTTTGAAGCCACTGCTGCAAGACGATTCAAAAATGAAAATTGAATAAACTCAGAATGGGAATTCCTTGTTTACATTGAGTGATCAATGACTGGAACGCTTAACCTGAACAACTGATTTCAACCTCATCGGTGAACACTTTCAAGAAGAAACTAAATCTTCACTGAAACACAATCTACAAAGCTTAACACAAGCCCATTGACCTACTATCCTTGTAACCTTGCAGTGTGTGTACAAGGCTTGTCCCAACATATGGACAAATTAACTAGTACATTCTTGAGTTATTCACACGTCTATCAACCTAGTTACCTAGTTACGCTTCATCACATTGAGTTGGCTAACTTGCCCTGTCCACTTCGATTTACTTTCCTTTGCTTGTACACCTTTTATTCTCGTCTGTGTTCAGGAACGATTGCATGAAATAAAGTCATCCAGTTGAGTCAGTTATTTGGCTTCATATTACCGCTATCATACAAACGGAGTTTGCCTAAGTATGATACATGGACATTGAAAAGGAAGATTTATTTCATCGCCTACTCGATCATTCGTTCGAACTGGAGTCAGGTAGCGGGACACTACAGTGATGGACCTATTTCAGCCACTAAAAATTGAAACTAACGTGTACTATTGGAGGAGATAAGTGTTTTTTTTCAAATAAAATATTTCTTTGAAATTTTGATACTTACTTACCTATACTAATTGTAGTCATATCATTGCTTATATTTTGTGGCCACCAAATAGGAATACTCAGACCGAGTAAAAGTGCAATAGGTGTAAATAGAATTTCACCGGAATCTTGTTTATCACGAAATGGATTAACCAAAGAACTAACATAGGAGGAAACAGTAGATGGCTATAATTTAAAAGAAAAATTTAAAAATAATTTTAGGTATATGTTTTCAAAATTAAAACAAAAAACTTGTTTAGAATTACATACATTTATGTCAATGTATTGTCTACAATAACTTATGTTCACGTGTTTCAGTTACTACTATTTTATTTACTTACGCCTGTCACCCTTCGTGGAGCATAGACCGCCGACCAGGATTCTCCAACCTACTCTGTCCTGGGTCTTCCTTCTTAGTCCCATCCAATTACCGTTAATTCTTGTTCATTCATGTTTGTCTCTAATTCTCCCAGTAATATGTTCTTTGGACTAACTCTTTTCCTTCGGCCTTGAGGATGCTAAGTGAGGACTTGTCTTGTGACGCAGTTGGGTACTTTGCGAAATGTGTGTCTTATCCTTCTTCAGCGGTTTCCTAATTTCTTCCTCTGCAGAAATCTGGCAATGTTCTGTTCCACACTGGGTTTTTGCTGATGGTGTTTGGCCAACAGATCCAAAGTATCTTGCGTGTCACTTATTAAGTATAAGTTTATTCACTTAATCTTGAGTTATATATTGCTTTTTTATGGTTATGTGATATTACCCAATAGTCTAAACCGAAATAAGTGTGATCGAATCGTGTTACTGAATGAACATACAGAGAATTAAAGGAAGAAAATTTTCTTTTCAACGAAATCATTCTGCTGAAGTTGTACATTCGTATTTATATTTCATTGGAATTGTGGATCGATCATTGTTAGACCACCATTAGAAACCTGAAAGTGCTGGACAGCCGTTTCGTCTTAATATGGGACCCATCAGCACCGACACATCCGTGTCGGATGTGATCCCGTTGAGTTTGCACAATACCTTGGATTGACTAAAGTTAAACATGAACACCGTTGGATACCGGCCCAATGGTCTAGAGGTTAAGTGTTCACGCGTGAGGCCGAAGGACCTGGGTTTGATTACCGCAAGCAGGGTTCGTGGATGCGCACTGGAGTGGGACGAAGTGGCCGTCCCTTGTTTCTAGGCTTTCAACAGTGCTTTAAACTAAAATCAGTTCATGATTTCAGCAAAGTTCAACTATCTCCACAACTCTACAATGAGAAAGTATTTACATGTAAGTTTATAGAAAGAATTGCATGATAGAGTGACCTGAAGTTTCAAATATCAAAAGGAGGTTGAGTAATGATGATCCATAGTTTAGAAGGATAGGAGAATGAGCATAATTTAATGGTTAGAAATGTAAGAGATAATTATCCACTTGATATATATCAAGAAAATGAAGAATACAAAGGTCATAAGAAAACAATTGAGTAATAATCATGTACATAATAACTGATTACAATTTAAAAATACAAATTATAATCAATCAGTCACTTACAACGTAAAACTTTGTACATACGTGCATAAGTTCAAGTTGCCATACTACATTAGCACACAGATGCAATTGTCAATTTGAATCCCATAGTAGTAGAGGTAGTAGAAATAAACTTAAAAAGAGAAAGACAAAGGTGAAGAAGAATCGAGAGAATTAGGATTTGAGAGAAGCCAAAGAATGGATGCACCTGCGCTGTTGCAAACGACTTTCAGCCATGTCATTCAAGGTCTCTAACCACCGATTACTATCATCTTGCGCATCCCAATGAGGTAGTCTACACTTATCTGGTAATAAAAACAAGACAAAACCAGAAACATACTAGAGAAAGGGATTGACGTCAAGGAAGAATGAGAGGTTGGACGTATTGCTTTTATACACAGAGTATAAGTTTTTGATTCAATACTTTTCACTGTATATATTACTTCAGGAGAACAATTAGTTTAAAGCAATATGTCCAGTGTTAATCAGGTGCTCCTGTGAATATTAATAACAATAGTAATAACAATAATTCTCAAACAACACGAGGCCAACTTGAGAAGACAATAGGAAGCTTAGCTGGATAGGTTTTATTTAGGGATTTTGAATTTCGTTTATTCAAGATTTCGGCAGCTGTATCTCCCTGAAATTCGATATTCATAAAAATCTCGGAACACTTTATGTTGCTATCTCTTCTATTTTTCTGTAAACTTATATGTTCATCAAATAACTAGAAATACGAAATGTGCAGATTAAGCGAGATGATTTCGTCAAAAAAGAAAGGTATTTTCGATGAATTCCCTTTTAATTTTGTTCTAATTTATATAATACATTCTTGAGGCGGACTCTCTTTTGAACAAAATATTACTTACTTACGCCCGTTACCCATAATGAATCATAGATCGCCGACGAGCATTTTCCCACCTACCCTGTCCTAGGCCTTCCTTTGTAGTTCCATTCAGCTGTTATTCAGCCTTTCTATGTATGTCTTCATTTGTCAGCGCAATGTGTGCTTTAGTCTTACTCTTTTCCTTTTGCTTTGAGGATTCCAGGTGAGGACTCACCTGGTGACACAAAGTAAGTCCTATTCACCCCTAGCGCCTTTTCCTAATTTCCTCCTCATCTGGAATCTGCTGTTTTCTCCCACAGTTGGTTGTTGCTGATGGTGTCTGGTCAACAGATCTAGTGTCTTGAGTAGACAACTGTTAATAAACACTTGTATCTTGTGGATGATGACTTTCAATAGTTCTGCAAGTTTCGGCTCCACAAAGTAGAACAGTTTTGATGTTTGTATTGAAAATTCTCACTTGGGTGTTAGCTAATAGACAATTGTTTTGAGTTCCATAAGTTCTCCGACTGTAGAAATGCTACCCTCACTTTGCTGATTCATGTCTTCAATTTTGCATCAGATCTGCCTTGTTTATCAATGATACTGTCCAGGTATGTACAGGTTTCCAATAGGTTAAGACAAATATTGTGGTGCGAGCTACTTATAAGTAGCATATGACGTGAGCGTCAACGTAATATCTGGCAGCAGAAGATGGGGGAAGATCATGAAAGGAAGAGTTAGAAAACAATGGAATTTGTATGAAACGCATGAATAGTGACAATGGATTGATGTTTTGCAACAGGAACAGTCCAGTTCGATATGATGAACTGATATTTTGCAAATTAACGATATGGTTTTCCGATTTTACTCTGTAACTCTGTAATTTTCGTTAAATACAATCCGGTTGCCCCACCTGTGTTATCGTTCACTACAATATATTATTGCTAGTAATTCCTTAACAGTCTTCCTCAGTTGAATGAATGATTAGTTTAGAGCTGTTATGGCTTTTTCTGCACAGGTTTATATCAATATAGATATGATTCTCTACTGCTGCTTCGCGTGGCCTCAAACAATAGTCCTTTCTATAACCGTTAACACTTCTTCTACCCATAATACTATGTGATTTTAACTGACAATCTCATCTCTCTGTGTGCTAATGTGGTATGACAATTTGAACTGATGTACATACGTACGAAGTTCTACGTTATAGCTGACTGACTGACTGACTGGAGATATGATTCTATCAAAAGAATCAATCATGTAACTACCATTCTCTACTGTTTGATAGTATAGTGTTAAATAGATATATCTAGGTAAAAACTCAACTTGTGGTATCAAATTGTTTCGTGATCATTATCAATATCATATAAATTTAATTTCTTTGAGAAACAAACAAACAAACTTACTCCTCTTCTTCGAATCCATTCAAAATACCAAAATACAAAAAGTAATATAGTCGATGTCAATGAAAGAAGATGTGGTGCATAGAGTAAACCAGTGGCATATACAATACCAGCAGCAAAATGAAATAATTTACGAAGTTGAAATCTTCTTTCTTTATCATCATTGTTATTATCATTATTATTATTATTATTATTATTATTATTATTATTATTATTATTATTACTATCATTATTACTAGTGAATTCATTTTCATTACACAACTGATAAGCATCACTTTGATCGGATAAATCCGATTTGTCGGATAATGATGATATAGTAGTTGAATGATTGTTAACTTCTGAATGGATCGAAATATTCCCATTATTTGTAATTCGATGTAAATCATGATTAGGCAAACGATAAACAATGGCAATATACACACAAAATACAAATAAACCTAACCAAAATAAGCATAGAATGAAATTAGTCGAGACAATAAAGCATTTGATTTGATTCAAAATAAATTTCATAGGTAATTGAACACGACATGTAGAAATCCAAAAGTATCCAATAAAAATAACAGCTGTGGCCAATGTCAGTAAAGCATTTCTTATTGAACATGGAATGGAATAACGTTCAATTAGAAAAATAATTAAAAATGGTATCATGAAATTACATTCAGTCAATAGAAATACAGCACACAAATGAGCAATGAGTATAGTTTCACCGAATGTAAATGAACACGGAAATAAACGCATTAATTTATAAGAAAAACATAAAACAAATATCACTGTCAACAAACAACGTATCATTGTATTGACATGATAAAAATGTTGACAATTTAACCATATACATATAGGAATGATAGTATGTTTAAAATGACTATTTATTGTTAAGAAGAGTAAAGAGATGAAAGATAGAAAAAATTCATAAGCTAGTAGTTTATTACCGGTTTTAAATAATAACGCAGGAATGATAAATCCTAGCCATAATCCAGAACTGGTATTTTTTCTTGAGATTTTTAACAGTTGATCTTGATAATGATGACTATAAATTGACATGATCGATTAAATAATGTGATCACGTTTTCCAAAACGATACAACTTGATATATTTCACGACTGAATTTCATTTCTATGGATAAACAATACAATAAAATATGTAAGTTTTGATAACAACTCTAAAAAAAAATTATGTTTTGTGCATGATTTCGTTTTTTATGAATTAAAAACTTACTCAATTTACAACAGACATACAGTAAAGTATAACAAGCAATTACCGTAACTGCTACTTTGACGTGATGGTTGGGATTGTTTATCGTGAGCGGGGCTAACACTTAACAAACTTCCCATAAAAAGGGCATGCGTGACCGGCTTCAAGCAGATGGACTCTGTGGTCACGCTCTTAGGTTACCGAGACCAACACGAATCTAATTTCTTTTTCAAACTCCTTGAGAAATTCTCTTCCACGGTGTGGGCAGCCGGGAAGTGGCATCCGCCCTCACACTTGTAACAACACACGAGACCATAAAAAAACCAGCAATCGTATGATTTTTTTTAAATAATTTTGTACACAAATTTTCAAATTTATTTTTGGAATTTCACTAACCTAGACTGACTGATGATAGATTAGATCTAAGCTATGATATAGGTAATTTATAAGATTTAAAAAAAGCATCGTTTATAATCACAATTTTGTGAATTAGTTGAAGTTTCTGGATGTAAATTAATCTACAAGCTTGAGTCTTCCACTGTTAAACCTCAAACCAGAAAAAGTAGTAGTAGTGTGGTTCATAATACTCGTATCCTGGCTTAGAAATAATGTGCAGCGGAGTGTCACCCAGAAGTTACTAATGAAGAGAAGTGTTAGATTACGGTGTATGTCGCGATCAACATGTTTTGAAGACTAAAAGCTATGTGATAAAAGACAGCCAATAATCTGCTTGTCATGCGAATGGAAATCTGAAGACTAGGTATACATGTTTTGTCAGAAAAGTGTCGTCAGCAAACACAGCACTTGTTTCATCTTGTCTTAGCGTTTTCGTTCATTACAGTAGTAATACTACGTTGGGCGTGCAGGATTGGCTTGATAATTAAAACTATTGTCTCGTAAACAACTAGATAGCATAGCACATGCCCCAAAACATGTGCTCGTTCTGGGGAGCATGTTTAGATTCAGATAATGTCCCAGTGGGAGCACGTATTTGTTTGCGACTTACCGGACGTGGGAAAGACACTGCATTGAAACCTCTTAAGATCCTACTTAATGATAGAATAGCTAAGAATATATTTCAGGAACAACTAGAAAAACGGTTAGGCATAAGTGATGCCCACCCTGAAGCAGGTCGGAATGATATCAAAAACGCTGCGGAAACAGCAGTGACATCTGCTAGTAAGGTAAACCATAAGTCTAGGATAAAGCCATGGATATCGATAGACTCTACCGAACTGATGGATGCTCGAAAACTTATCCCACGCGGCTCTCAACACGATGAAGAGCGAAGTCAACTTAAGCGCAGGCTGATAAGAAGCCTACGCAACGACCGCGAACAGTGGTGGGTGGAGAAAGCGAGAGAGATGGAAAAGGCAGCGGCAATAGGGAAAAGTAGACAGTTGCTCTGCCTTATAAAGGAAATCGGTATTATAAATCCATCTGTTAGTAAAAATATCTCAGAAAAGGATGGTTGTATCGTTCATTCTCAATCCAGGAGATTGGATCGATGGGCAGAACACTTTAGGGGTCAGTTCAACTGGCCTTCAGCCACACTTCGGTTACCCACGATCTCCAGTCATCCTGAATGGCAAATCGATGTAAGTCCTTCGAGTCTTTACGAAGTTGGAAAAGCAATAGTAAGTCTGAAGTGAGGTAGAGCAACAGGGCCTGATAGGCTTACCCCTGAGATTTTTAAGAATGGTGGTTTTAGCAGCTACATTGACTGAGATGTTAGGTGGAACCTGGGCACTGGACGTAATCCCATTCTACTGGTTTCAATCACTGATTGTCCCAATTTATAAGAAAGGACGAAAGTCTTCTTGTGACAATCACAGGGGATTAAGTCCAACTAATATAGTTTCTAAACTGTTAGCCTCCATTATACTTAGACGCCTTACTAGTGCTCGTGAAGAGTGCACTAGAGAAAACCAGGCTGGTTTCAAACCCAGACATGGCTGTATAGATCACAGTTTCACACTACGACAAGTCCTGAAACAAAGACAAAGGCGTCCTACAATAGTTGTTTTCCTGGATCAGGCGACATTCGACTCTGTGGATCGTGAGGTTCTGCGGAAGTGTCTGTCATTGAAAGGTGTACCAAAGAAGTACATTAACCTTATACAAGCCCTCTACTCGAACACCACTGGTCGAGTGAGAGCTTATGGCGAACTGTCATCGGAATTATTTACTTCAAGTGTTGTCCATCAGGGCTGTCCACTCTCTTCATTCTTATTTAACTTTGTCGTAGACATGCTTTTAGAGTTAACATTATCGTCGTCTAACTCTTCAGGAGTGGACCTTTTACCAGTAGACTCGCTTGCTGACTTAGTCCTATTCGGTGAAGACGCTGACAAAATGCAGTCTTTTGACTAACCAAGGCAACATTGCAGGCATGTTCGGGATGCGCTTTTCCCCCTTCAAATGCAAAATGTTGCCTCAAGATTGGCTTGTGATAGGGAGTGAAGCAGTTGAGCGCATCGACCGCTTCACTTATCATCAGTGTTGATGTCCTGGTGACTGACGAAATCTTAGCACGGATACAGAAAGCTCAATTAGCTTTTGCCAAGTTGCGTCACTTATAGTTTAGGTGAGATATCCGTTTTCTAATGAAAGGACGAGTGTACTGCGCAGTAGTTTGCTTCATCCTACTATATCGCAGTGAAACATGGCCAGTGAGAGTAGAGGACATTCGTAAGTTTTTAGTATTCGATTACAGAAGGTCTTCGAAGCATTGCTCGTATATTCTGGGACAACCGAGTAAGCAGTGCGATAGTTGGGAATCGAGTACTAGGTACGGATGACAGGTCAATAGATAAAGTATTGAAACTTCATCAGTTGAGGTAGTTAAGACATGTGTTACGTACGCCTAACCACCAACTGCCTCAACGAACTATGTTTTGTGGTGTAGGAGTAGGTTGGAAGAAAGTTAGGGACGGCCAAACCAAAACACGGCACAAATCCATGAAGTCACTGACAAGTGTACTGAGTCATGTCGGTAGATGCAGGCTACCTGGTTGGGGTCCGCGAGACAAAACTAACCGGTGGTTAGAGACTTTGGACGACATGGCTCAAAATCGTTTGCAGTGGTGCAAGTGGATTCACTCTTTGTGTCCTCTCAAATTCTAACATCATGGATTCCTCATCATCTCATCTTTTTAAAGTTATCTCACTGAATTATACTTCTTGAATAATATCCTCGAAACCTAATCTTCTCTATTACTGTTAAAACTTCTACTATCTCTACCACTATGGGATTTGAAATGAAAGTTGCGTCTGTGTGCTAATCTGGACTGATATACGCATGTACGAAGTTCTGCGTTGTAAGTGACTTATTGACTGACAGATTGCATATCTGATACCTGGTCCATGATCGACAGGATAGCAGGGTACTATTTCCAACATTATATAATATGCAGCAAAGTCGAGTACACAAAAACATGTGTCTGATTTATTACGCTAAATCCTTGGATTCCGACTGAGAGAGCTGTTAACCTTTGTGATGAGAAACTCTAAAAATTATATTCAAATATTTATTAGAGTGAGCAACCTACGTAATTAATTTTGTCTAATCGTCCACAACATCGGGTTATGTGATTTTTGTATTATTATTATTATTATCATTATTATTATTATATAAGGGTGTTATTTTACTAGACACAGAAGATGAAAATAAAGATCGGAATTATGTGGCGATGATGAAAAGAAAGATTAGGCATCAAGATTAGGATCTGAGGCAGACTGAATTGAGATCAAGATGAAGCTAAAGATTGGATGTATGTGTGTCATTATGAGTAGTTCTGAGCTATGTAACTTAAAGTCTCCAGGTACTACTTATCGCCTTTACCACATGGACCCCAACCAGATAATCTGTATCATGTCTACATACCTCAAATCAACAGTCTGTGACTTCATGAACTCATTTCATGTTTTGTTTCGCTGCCTCTAGTTTCCTTGTAACTTAATTTTTCACAAGTAAGCATCACTATTCACGGTAGACAGTGGTTGGGCCTACGTAACACATGTTCTAACTATTTCACTCAGTAGACGTTTACAAAATTATCAACAAATTTTCCACTTTTGTGAAGTACCCGATGCCTAACATTAGCATTTTAAGCTGTTAGTTAACAATTAATCCCCAATATAAACAGTTTAACGAAAACTGCTAACGATTTCACTGAACACGGTTGCTGAATGTGTTTCTCAGCTTTTCCTTTCGGGTTATTTACGTGGAAAATAAGGCGTCCCATACACTGTGGTTTTTCAGCAGCTAAGAAAGCTGCACAGCCTTACATGGAAGAAACTTACTTTAACATTTTACTTAATGAAGACATACTACCTAGTGTTACTGAGTCAATCGTGACTTAAGATTTCTCAGAGGAAGTAATTACTAGCAGAGATTCTAAGTTCAGTACTGACAGACCTAATAATATTATAATCGCGAATGAAAAGCCCGGTTTCATCACGCAAATTACATAAAGTGGTGGGACTAAGTTTAGACCATACACTAACTATTCAGATTACTTTACCAACCCATTCGCTTCTAGCACAATAAGTTTATTTAAATTTTCAGGGGTTAGCCACGACTGTATGTGGATTACTATCACAGATATACTTTTTAAGTGTATCTCAATCCCAACACAATATCACGAGGTTGTTATTTCTATTTTACATACATTTTTAGATACGGTGACATCACTTCTCAACTTCTGAACCATGTAGAACAATATAATGCATTAGCTCTACACATTGCTGAGAGCCTTAGCATCATGACAGAAGACCCCATAAGTTCATTAAAATTGTAAACCTTTTTAACGATACTGGATTATTTTATAGCATCAATCAAAACCTTACCGTCGGTCAACTATAAAGAGTCAGTCGGTCAGTCAACAACAACATAGAACTTCGTACGTATGTACATCAGTCCAAGTTTTTATACCACATTAGCACGGGGATGCAATCGGCACTTCAAATCCCATAGTAGAAGTATTAGCAGTAATCAAGAAGAATAGGGTTCGAAGATATTATTCAAGAAGTAGAATCTAGTGAAAGAAACCTCGAAAATCAATGTGATGAGGAACTCCGAAGGTTGGGAATTGAGAGAACACAAAGAATGAATGCACCTGAGTCAACTATAGAGAACGTACGCAAGTCTTCATCAACCCTAGCAACTGACTGCTGAACAAGCACCAATTTGTCTACAGAGATGATGTGACAAAAACTGATATTATAGATCTTACTGATCCAGCTGGTGGATTTTGGTAAGAGTCTACACCGTACCACATTGTTGTGGTAAATTGTTACCACATAAAATGAATTTTTTCCAGTCGATTACTAAAGAACAGAGGAATTGAAAATCGTACTTACTGGAGTACTGGGCTACAGAACCATTAACCAAAATGACACTTCCATGTCAAATGGAAAAGTCTAAGGCGTGATTTGATGCAAATGAAAAACTTTTAGGGCTGTAAAACGAAAGTGGAATGACTATTTGTGCACATCTGAAGTGTTAGAGGCGGCCGAAATACAGGTTCGATGTGTTCCAGTTGTCAACATCCTGACTGGAAACTTTTCAAGTATGGCTAAGTATGCATTTATTATATGTTCATAAAGTAGTTCTTCAAAAACGGAGAGTTTAGCCACCGATTTCATCTTCAAGGCTGTTGCGAACGTGTAAGCTAAAGGCGTACTAAGTTTTATACTAATAGATCACAGTTGTAACTTCTCATATACAGTTCTTTTGGATAAATTATTAGCCAATCTAATAAGGTATAAAATGAACGCTTTTATTAAACGCCCATTCACCATCGTGACAGACAGGAACAGTTGAAACTCCAAGTTTTTTTCTTGGGTATTTTTATTGAGAACACAAAAAGAATTATACACTCCTGAAACTGTATCGCAAGAATCCAGATTCAGTGACAAGTAGGGACTACAAAATTATTGGAAATCAGTTTTGATGATCTTTGTAAGTCCATGAAAGATAATTTGGCATACATATTAATGCCTGTACTAAATGTCACTTACACGTTACATAAGACTTAAAGTGAATCGGGTATAAGTAGCTGCTACAAGTTCTACAAAAAAATTCGAAGTCAATATAACAATGAACAGTCTTCGTTAAATGTTCCTTATCCAAGATTTTAAAGTTCAACCTGTCGGGAAAAGGAAATTATACACAAGCGATAGATGTTGCATCCCAGGCCTTCTCGTATGACTCAAGGGATAAAGTAAATAAGAGCGGATGGCAAACGATTAATATACAAATTTAGATTTTTAAAGTATTATGGAATATCTGTGTTAGTTAAACATTCATCTTCAAATGATTATTTACTGTATATTTTTGTTTATCAGCTGGTTTCACAAACAATCACAGACGAAAATGTAAGTATTCTTATTCAGCAAAGATATTTACGTTAACCTTTTTTATATTTCACGTCGGTGTAAGCTACAAAAGCACGCACTTGAACGTTCATGTAGTTATTACGTTGAGTAGTTGTTTGACTACGATTAACATTAAACATTTATGATACTACATTCATAAAAGAGATACCTGATCCCTTTATGTGAAACAATTTTGACAGTTGTAAGAGAATACTAACAAAACTGAATAGCAAATCAAATGATTATACTGATAAATTATTCCATAAAAATACACATGAATTCTTCGTTTACTTTAATCTACAATATCATTTGTGACATATGCCTTTTAAGAACTACAATGATTAAAAAGGTTTTACATTGAAAGTGTTCATATGTTACTGTTCGCTAAGAATTATCTAATTACTTTCCGAAAGGATGCTTGCGCAAGTTACGTCAGTGAATGGATTTATTAACGTAGAATTGTTTTTTAACTGCGTTAAGTCCTCTGAATTAACTGTAAGTAGAAGGTAAAAAGTTTATATATTGGATTGATCAATGCATATGCAAAGTCTCACGGATACATGGACGTTTACCCCGAGACAATAAGAAATGTTTGGGTTTT
>OX103975.1:11662392-11680575 GCA_944470395.2 Schistosoma turkestanicum
ATTATCGTTATTATTATTATGTAAGGGTGTTATTTTACTAGACACAGAAGATGAAAATAAAGATCGGAATCATGTAGCGATGATGAAGAGAAAGATTAGGCATCAAGATTAGGATCTGAGGCAGACTGAATTGAGATCAAGATGAAGCTAAAGATTGGATGTATGTGTGTCATTATGAGTAGTTCTGAGCTATGTAACTTAAAGTCTCCAGGTACTACTTATCGCCTTTACCACATGGACCCCAACCAGATAATCTGTATCATGTCTACATACCTCAAATCAACAGTCTGTGACTTCATGAACTCATTTCATGTTTTGTTTCGCTGCCTCTAGTTTCCTTGTAACTTAATTTTTCACAAGTAAGCATCACTATTCACGGTAGACAGTGGTTGGGCCTACGTAACACATGTTCTAACTATTTCAGTCAGTAGACATTTACAAAATTATCAACAAATTTTCCACTTTTGTGAAGTACCCGATGCCTAACATTAGCATTTTAAGCTGTTAGTTAACAATTAATCCCCAATATAAACAGTTTAACGAAAACTGCTAACGATTTCACTGAACACGGTTGCTGAATGTGTTTCTCAGCTTTTCCTTTCGGGTTATTTACGTGGAAAATAAGGCGTCCCATACACTGTGGTTTTTCAGCAGCTAAGAAAGCTGCACAGCCTTACACGGAAGAAACTTACGTTAACACTTTACTTAATGAAGACATACTACCTAGTGTTACTGAGTCAATCGTGACTTTAGATTTCTCTGAGGAAGTAATTACTAGCAGAGATTCTAAGTTCAGTACTGACAGACCTAATAATATTATAATCGCGAATGAAAAGCCCGGTTTCATCACGCAAATTACAGAAAGTGGTGGGACTAAGTTTAGACCATACACTAACTATTCAGATTACTTTACCAACCCATTCGCTTCTAGCACAATAAGTTTATTTAAATTTTCAGGGGTTAGCCACGACTGTATGTGGATTACTATAACAGATATACTTTTTAAGTGTATCTCAATCCCAACACAATATCACGAGGTTGTTATCTCTATTTTACATACATTTTTAGATACAGTGACATCACTTCTCAACTTCTGAACCATGTAGAACAATATAATGCATTAGCTCTACATATTGCTGAGAGCCTTAGCATCATGACAGAAGACCCCATAAGTTCATTAAAATTGTAAACCTTTTTAACGATACTGGATTATTTTATAGCATCAATCAAAACCTTACCGTCGGTCAACTATAAAGAGTCAGTCGGTCAGTCAACAACATAGAACTTCGTACGTATGTACATCAGTCCAAGTTTTCATTGTGTGGTAAATTGTTACCACATAAAATGAATTTTTTCCAGTCGATTACTAAAGAACCGAGGAATTGAAAATCGTACTTACTGGAGTACTGGGCTACAGAACCATCAACCAAAATGACACTTCCATGTCAAATGGAAAAGTCTAAGGCGTGATTTGATGCAAATGAAAAAATTTTAGGGCTGTAAAACGAAAGTGGAATGACTATTTGTGCACATCTGAAGTGTTAGAGGCGGCCGAAATACAGGTTCGATGTGTTCCAGTTGTCAACATCCTGACTGGAAACTTTTCAAGTATGGCTAAGTATGCATTTATTATATGTTCATAAAGTAGTTCTTCAAAAACGGAGAGTTTAGCCACCGATTTCATCTTGAAGGCTGTTGCGAACGTGTAAGCTAAAGGCGTACTAAGTTTTATACTAATAGATCACAGTTGTAACTTCTCATATACAGTTCTTTTGGATAAATTATTAGCCAATCTAATAAGGTATAAAATGAACGCTTTTATTAAACGCCCATTCACCATCGTGACAGACAGGAACAGTTGAAACTCCAAGTTTTTTTTCTTGGGTATTTTTATTGAGAACACAAAAAGAATTATACACTCCTGAAACTGTATCGCAAGAATCCAGATTCAGTGACAAGTAGGGACTACAAAATTATTGGAAATCAGTTGTGATGATCTTTTTAAGTCCATGAAAGATAATTTGGCATACATATTAATGCCTGAACTAAATGTCACTTACACGTTACATAAGACTTAAAGTGAATCGGGTATAAGTAGCTGCTACAAGTTCTACAAAAAAATTCGAAGTCAATATAACAATGAACAGTCTTCGTTAAATGTTCCTTATCCAAGATTTTAAAGTTCAACCTGTCGGGAAAAGGAAATTATACACAAGCGATAGATGTTGCATCACAGGCCTTCTCGTATGACTCAAGGGATAAAGTAAATAAGAGCGGATGGCAAACGATTAATATACAAATTTAGATTTTTAAAGTATTATGGAATATCTGTGTTAGTTAAACATTCATCTTCAAATGATTATTTACTGTATATTTTTGTTTATCAGCTGGTTTCACAAACAATCACAGACGAAAATGTAAGTATTCTTATTCAGCAAAGATATTTACGTTAACCTTTTTTATATTTCACGTCGGTGTAAGCTACAAAAGCACACACTTGAACGTTCATGTAGTTATTACGTTGAGTAGTTGTTTGACTACGATTAACATTAAACATTTATGATACTACATTCATAAAAGAGATATCTGATCCCTTTATGTGAAACAATTTTGACAGTTGTAAGAGAATACTAACAAAACTGAATAGCAAATCAAATGATTATACTGATAAATTATTCCATAAAAATACACATGAATTCCTCGTTTACTTTAATCTACAATATCATTTGTGACATATGCCTTTTAAGAACTACAATGATTAAAAAGGTTTTACATTGAAAGTGTTCATATGTTACTGTTCGCTAAGAATTATCTAATTACTTTCCGAAAGGATGCTTGCGCAAGTTACGTCAGTGAATGGATTTATTAACGTAGAATTGTTTTGTAACTGCGTTAAGTCCTCTGAATTAACTGTAAGTAGAAGGTAAAAAGTTTATATATTGGATTGATCAATGCATATGCAAAGTCTCACGGATACATGGACGTTTACCCCGAGACAATAAGAAATGTTGGGGTTTTCTCAATGCAGTTTAATAGCTTTCCCCATTATCAGTTGATGGTTTGAGGAAATACTCCAAATTAGGAGGAATTTTTGGGGTTTTGAAAGCATCTACTTAAAATCGATCAACCATTTTTTTAGAGTTAGGGAATTGCGGTATCAGAATTCAGTTTAATAGTTACCTTCATTAATTTCAGTAAGCGAACGTGTCGTAAGTGACAATTTTACAACCTAGTACACAGAAAAAGACAAGTTTGATATAAAGCTTGAGGTCGTACAGAACAACTCACGTCCAACAATCCAGCACCCTGGGAATCCTACAGGTGGTTAGTGGTTGAAAATTGCGCCAGATCTCTAGTCGCAATTCTATTGGTTGATTTTTTAAGCATTTGTGTGGGTGTTAGATACATGTAATCGACCAAATTATGTTCAAATGGTCGCTAATTGAGTTATCTAGGTAGATAATTGTGACGACAACCGTTCATTTTACACGACTCATCATATATATATTTATATATCAATCGGTTAAGATTTTATAAAATATTATCCTGTACTGCTGACTTCGAAGTCGCTCTGCAGCATTGACGAGTTACTTATTATAATAATGGTTACTTCACTGCGATGAATATGTAGAAACATACAGTAGTAAATTTTATTCCATTGGGCATACTATTGTAGATAATCCCTGACTTATGAATCCAGGCCAGCTGTTTTCTTACCAATCTGGAAAATTGGAGTAATTTGCTGTATGTAGGTAAACAGTACCACTAATTTCCTCACATTCGCCTAGTCCATTGGGTTATTCGTCTCCTCGTCGACCTCCCAGCATTTACAGGAAACAATTCAGTTTTCGACGCCAAATTGGGATATTTATTCATTACCGAAGATATAAAATTTGTCCCCATTCACTAGTAGACAGTCAGAGTAACGATTCGGACAAACAGAACCATTCCAAGTCAGAATCACTGTGCGGTAGGTCTAGCTGTCTCAATCAACTGCTCTTTTCCTAGTTGCTTCGGCAGCCTACACACATTCATTCACTCGCAACACAGGACTTCTGAACGAGTTACTGGTCTCTAACTACAGAGTTGTGAAAGAATCAAAACGTCACTCAATAGCGTATCTCGGAGCAATGTTCGAAATTCGGATCACTCGACCCAAACACTTCTTCTGGGCCTCCAACACAGAAAATGAGACAACACTCCTCAGTCTCCGACTCCAAGTAAGACCAGTATGCAAAATAAGAATAGGCGAAGAAGGCATCCTAAGGCTCAGTAGACGCAGCCCACCGTTCAGAAATCACATAACGATAATTGTATCGATTGCTCGCTGCCAATAAAACTAGCAACTCTGCAGTGCATTGGTTCATTGTTGTTGTGACACTGCAGTACCTAGACATTATTATGGATTTATGTTGAGTCACTCATATCCGTGGCTCTGTTATATTTGTGCACAGTGTAGAATCATTGAGACAATAATTTTGTACCAGAAAATCTACAGGCTGCACCCAAAATGAACCCACGAATCCCCCAAGTAAACCGAATTCATCAGGCAAAATACCGACCAAACAAGCGACAAAAGTAGCAGCAACCCTAAGCGATTCATCGATTAAAATGCTAGTTAGTCCAAAATCCCCAGTATCTGTTAACAGAATATAACAGTTGGTGAATTTAAAGAAGGGAGACGGTAACATTACAGATCCCAAAACGCTACAAATCACGGGCAGGGTTCTTAGAAAAAAATCACTAATTTTGTTTGGTGTACCATTCTCAGAGGGCAGCGTGCTGAAAAGTAGAGCTGCCTATGATAAAGAACAGGAGGACAAGTACTGTGCAGTCATTGGAATGAGTTGTATCCCGGTAAAATTATGCCAAGAGTGAGAATATCGCTATCGATAAAATCCTCTGTTGAGGATAACCTTAGACTCGGCACAGGTTGCTGAAGAAATCCTCTTAACATCGCAGAGACCCTCAGTTAGGCTGTCCATCTCGATTCAAGTCAGTCACGACAAACTGTGGTCTTTTTGAGCAGCTGCCAGGACATTACTAAGCACCCAAGACCAGGCCAGCATGGCAGTTCACGGCATGCCCGAACTAGCTAGCGGTAGCATGGATGAAGCTCACACACATGACTTGCAACAGTGGCGATGGCTGTTACATGGCATGAGCCTTCACGTCACCATAGCAATCAGTATTTTCCTGCTGCCTGGTCCATCACACTGAAAGACTCTTAAATCCTCATGTCTGATGGCTATGAAATTCAGGAATCGGGAAGACCTAGTTGAGACGCTTCAGACATAGTACAGGATAGAGAGCGATCTATCCAATCACATTCGATGTTGCAAGAGCCAATATACATCTGTGAGACGACAACAACAACAAAATCAGTGCACACTAATGACAGTTAACCTCGACCCACGGCACAAGAAACGAAGATAATGGCACTACACAGGCAAATACTTCCAGACGCCAGTTCCCACAGAACTGACCAACTTGGTTTGAACAACTTGTTTGAGGATCCGACATTGGCTGTTGCTGTAGAGGTTCACCAGGTGATGAGACAAACCACTAAGTGCCTCTACAGCAACATAAGAGGGCTAAGGAGTAATCTGTTTGAAATCAGGAATATGTGCTCTCAGATGGATCTGATGATTATAATCCTTAATGTATCATGGTTATCCTTTAACATTGCAGACGACGAAGTGAACTTGCCAGGCATGTGACTCTTCCAAAGCGATGGGGTACAACAAACAGGAGGCGGAGTGGCCATATAAATAAACAGCCATTCAAATCAGGGATACTACACGACGCCCAACGAACAGAGGTAACAGAATCATGTTGGTGTTGTTCCCACACGAATGGAATAAAATACTTGACTGAAGGCCTCCCTAAATTACTAAGGCCCAGAAAGATAAACTGACTGAGGCGACAATGTAAATGACGTTTCTTGGGTCTACTCAAGTACTCTTAGCTTGAGATTTCAAAACCCAATCTCTAAATCTCAGCTAATGGGGCACAACTCCCACACGTCGGTTTCACAGGCGAATTGATGGGGCCATTAAAATCTCCACACTGATCGAGCACTTATGCAGTTCCGCTAGATGAACTAAGGATGGGTAATCCTCAAACTTGGATTATTTGTTGACAAATAATCAGCTCCCGGTCGAGTATGGCCATGTCCATTCACCAGTAGAAAACAGTGACAAAGGTGCAGCCAGGTTTAATGTGGTCATAAAGGGGACACTCAGGCGGGACGAAAACAAGCCTTACCTTATCTGCATTAGGGCAAACTACGAGTGCCTGAGGGAGAATCTTCTGAACGCTTGAAGGCTACGGGAATAGCGAAGGTGTGCAATAGATAATCACTGGTGACATCATCCAGGATGCTATCCTAAACATTATATCTCAAGCACATCACAAACCGGGAAAGATAAAAACTGATGTGCTTGAAACTATTACGAGTTCACTGTACACGGAACGAAGAGCAATCGCTTAGTGAAACGGTAGGCTATTCTAATCCGTTGTCCCAGCCCCTGCTAACTAGATCAATAAGCACACAGAAGATACGAGGTTGCTAAGCGCTTGTTTTAAAAATTTGCGACGGACATCTAAGGTATCACCGTAGAATTTACCTGTTATTGAGGTATTCATTGAAATCGTTATAAATAAGCAGTGGGATCAGTCAAGGTTAGGGATTGTAGATGTAAGGAAATCCCCAGAGTAAATACCCCCCGTAAGTCTCAGACATATGTGCAAAATTTATTAGTCTTAGTGGACACACAGCTGAAGACCAAAAGTCTTTTATCCTAATCAGATCACTATTGAGTAATTTATGCTACTCATCCCCGCAACACCTAACTAGCTTATATCATACCAGCTACCTAGCAAAAACACCTGCAACTTCCTTTTTTCAAATCTGGTTTGACTGAGTTTTAATATTCTCAACGGGGAAGTTAGCAAGGACAAAGGTGTTGTCAAACTGAATATCCGCGACATTTCAGGTTCAGCTACGTCACTCGCAGTGGCGTAATTTCTCAGAAATCTGGTAACTAAGACAGTCACTAAATTGACGGATCATATGTTGTATTAGATGAATAAAGTGGTGTTTTTATAGTTCATAACATTGATTACCATGCTAGAAACTTATACAGTGTTTCAACACTCTAATTTCATTGATTTTACAAACAGCTAGTGAGTTGGTCAACGTACATCACTGTGTATAGTGAGTATCTCAGTAAAGGTGAGTTCAAACAGGTTGTGAAGTGTTACGGGAGAAATGAAGACATTTGGATGTTCAAAACCTATATATAAATATCATTAATTTCACTGTGTTTTTTGGGTGTATTTGTTTTACTTAACTTATGAACTTGTTTGATTTATTATTTTCGGCCATTTTGAATTCCGTTTGTCTTGGTTGGTCATTTGGAGTTTTTGCTCCAGGAACCTATAAAATTGAAGAACGACATTGGTCGTCTATTTGTAAATTGACGAACGACATTTTGGTCGATTATTGGTGAATTACAAATAAACTTTGGTACCTACTTTGGAGTTGGTTTTGTTGTTAATTTGGGTTCGTGAATTGCAGATAGATCGACGTACTGTACTTCGATAACGGAAGGAGCAAAATTTGGACGTAATAGTGAAGTATAGCTTACCTATACTTCAATGGTATTCATTTGTTATGGAGATGTCCAGTTGTTCCAAGGCACTAACTGTGACTAAGGGGATGAAAGGTGTGTATGATCTATTTTATGGATAATCCACTACCTTTACAATTCCATTGTTATTAGATTGCAAACAGGTGAAGCTGTAAATCAGATCTTGAGAACTGGGTTATCGTAGTATTATCAAGATAAACAAATTTATCAAAACAGATAACTTGATGCACAAGTGACCAGATTCTGAGGTGATGCTCTGTTAATGAACCGTTGTCTATCAAGGGACTGAGACTCACATTTAAACTATGAAACTTGACATGAAAACGTTATAAACATCTAGACCTGTTAGTAATAACGCCCCACCTTCCTGTAAGACTACATAGCCAAGAAGAAACAGTTAAGTTTTAGAGACTGGCTTATTTTACATAATTTTTAACACGATGCATAAAGCCAGCTCAAATTTATCATAAGTTATTAGATAGTTCAGTTGACTTTTTATTCTAACTAAGCACTTGTGTTTGTCGAGATGGTAAAATTTTTCTCTGAATACAACTTTCAAAATATCCGTTAGCCAGTGATACAATGTTTTTAATAGGGCTTACCTGTAAGAAGATGTCTTTCCTGAATTTGGGACTCTTTGTTAGTCTAAGTGGTGGCGCTTCGGTTAAAATCCCATGTCAATACTTTACACTACTTAGTTTCTGTTGACGCCGCCAGAATCAGTCCAAGACATATAATCCAGTTCCTACCCGTCTACTGAGAAATTTCTTCAGGTAACCCCGGTTTCAAGCGGTTCTCAAATGCATGAGGCAGTCCTGCTGTTCACTCGAACACGTTGCATATTTTGCAGAAAATAATGAGATAGTCTCGGAAAATGTTCAGAATCGCCAGAAGGCCAACTTCATGTGATCTGCTGCCGTCTTCTGTAACTTCTGAGCACACGCCGAACTAGTAAGTTTCATTGGCATTGGTTTGATTATGAACTTCGTACACGTTATGGTTGGATAACTGCTACAACATCAATCTACCAGTAATGCAGGTTATTCGCAAGTCAAGATGAAATGTTTCGGGAACAGGGTATTCGCAAGGTTCAGTGCGAACGACCCGAAAATTAGAAATTCTGGAGAAAAAGCTAACGAATATCATTCACTGTTATATACGTGAAAGACAATGAGTCTTAGAAAGTTTAATGTTACTAATATGTAGGAGCATAAGGTGATATACATGCATTTAACCATACACACTTCATCAAGCATATATATAGGTATAGATTAACCATTTCTGACAACAAAAATTAGCCCACAGGTAGGTTATATTGGAGGGGATAAAATTTGAGTGTGTGCAGCCTTGTGTGTTGGCAAGTGCACAATGAACACATCAGTATATATGGGCCTTTATGCTTACAATAAAGTATTCTGCCCAGTATATAGAAGACGGAGATAACCTGGAGTAATTTTAATCCTTATACTAACTAGGAAAGGCCCAATGAACGCAAGCGAATCTATCGTATCTGAAAACCAAAACGGGCGCGGAATGCTGTACGAAGAAATCATCATTTGGTGCAAATATTCGAAAACTCCACTTTTAATTTCATTTTATATTTTTAAGAGCTTGTGGAGATAGGTAATGCCAGCTTCCATGAATGGCCGAATTGCAAAAGTTTGCATAACGAGCGTTTTACGTTCCAAATGAAACCCATTGTCATACTAAGGTTCACACTAAAACCCACAATCATTGTCTACACAGGTGAAGGGCCTGTAGTGGTATACTTTTACGGAGATAACACAATTGCTGAAATGTACGCATTTTTATTGTACTTAATTCTGACAATAATTGTTATATTGTACTCCTTTAGTTTGTCTGTACGAAAGACTATCTCTCGCGTGCCGAGCGTGTTTAATCTCTCCTCGCTTGCTGTTAGGCACTCATGTACTCAAGTCTCGTTATTATTTCGAAATCACGATGCTAGTGATTAATATACTTCTTCATCCAGAATAGTCTTTTCTTTGAGTTGTGGATTATCGGGATTTACCTAAGTAATCCCGCGAAGAAATATATTTATTTTAACTCACTATAGGCTTGACGTATATGTAGAGCCCCGAAATGACAAGTCAGCTTAGTATATATAGCTAACTGAAGAGTGCCTGGAAATCAAAAGAACTATCATAAAGGGCCAAGGATATAATCGCCAGCGCTAATGTCAAAATAGTAGTCTTGCAACTTCCTAGAGTTTAGAGAACTTCTGCCCTAATAATAAGAATTCACGGATATACACACAACTTAGTGAATTGCAGACAGACATGGAGATCATGAATAGCACTTTGCAATAGGCGAAGAGAGCCCAATGCACATGATTGGGAATCCCTGAGCCGCGAAGTTAACAGCTGCTTATGTGGGGTGGTTAGAAGTTAGCCCTACCCCAAGTGACTACAATGTAGCTCAAGTAGTTATTTATTCTGCTGTTTTGTGTAGTCATAATATCCACGTTTGATTGCTGAACGGTTAAGTCTTTAGATCAGGACCTCTCACTCCATAATCTGCAAAAAGAGCTACTAAAGCTACGTTACGGCCTTTTAATCCACAAAACGAGCGGTAACCACCAGTGTGAAACATCTGCCAGTTGACTTATTTAGGCCACTATATCTATGATCAAAATCTAGCACGGTTCGTCGGCCACTGTGTAACTAACTGAGATACGTAATACCTCATAGAAGATGCTTGGTAACATTACCTTCCCATTAATAAATTTAAAAAATCGAAGATGTAAGACTTATAAGGCGTGGTTAATTGTTACATTCCCTCTACTTACACCCGTTTACTGAGGATAAATAAATCAAGTAAGAACTAAAATGCAATTTTTTTTGATAAATGTTTAGGTAATTGGATTAACCGACATGTATAGTAGCAACAAAGAATCAATAATAGGACTGAATGAATAAAATTAACTTGAAATATTGGAGGTATTAGAAAAGCATTACGATTAAACCTCTTTGTCACTGAACTGGATTTACATTGATGCGGACACCAAAAATCGCTGGAAGTTGAATCGGAATAGAAATGACACTAACAGAAGAATAACCAGTAGCTGTATTGTAGTAAAATAAATCTGAGATTGTATTAGAACGGTCGAATCCTTATTGTAGTGATAAGAATTCATACTGTCCAGATTATCAATCACTCAGAATGTCTTAAGTATTCATATATCAACATATTGATGAAATGCAATCAACCGATTAAGAGAGAGTTCGGAAACCAAACAACGGGATATGTTGACATGTATGGCAGTCAAATTAATCACACAAATGTTCACAAGTTAATCAACGGGATTGAAACAGTGTATTAGACAGGCGCTAGCCAGAATGAATACTCTCTCTAGGCTACCGTACATATATTAATATTATTAGTCAACGGAATTATAGGGTGGAACCGCCCCCGAATGCTTCTGTCAATAACACGTATTTGACTGACACACACTAGATATCCTTGGCCTTGATGAAGATCGAAAAACTATTTTACATCCTTCGCCTTACCTTTCGGATGCCTTGGCCAGGACTTAGTGATATTTCGCTAGTCTTAGATAGCCTGTCTGTCCTCTCTGAGATGGCCCTCAGTGACCTTTGCTTTTTCTCCAAGCATTCAACATCTACGAATTATTTCCTTAATTAGATTCAGTTCGAGAGATTATTTTGTCAGGTTTTAGTGCCATTTCACTGCTCTAAAGCTATTATACTCCTTATCACCATTCATAACCAAGTAAGCACTGGGATTCAGTTGCTATGGGTTTCCTCCAGCATTTAATCAAGTCGGAGATCGGGTTTTTTTTGAGGATGTCACAGATATCCAGAGTTGGACAATGCGTCTTTCCGTAACACCTTTCTGGTGAAAAATACTAGAACAAAGCCAAAATAAAAGTCAGGAATGAGGAGTATGATACATTCTTTTGAATGATGTTTGTAATATTGAGGAGTGAGTGGACTAAGCTTGCCCGTTTGTGGAATGGGATAGGTTACAAGGTGTACCCCACAGTGATCTGGTGAGGGTGAGTGACCGAGGGCCTTCAGCTGGGTGGATAAAGTAAGAATTATGAGGTCAGCATCAATGCTGATTTACGGAACTATTTAATTTCGGCATTTATTTACCGTTACTTGCCTATGAACACGAGAATTTGCCAACAAACATATCTCATCTAATCGCCTGATACAAAGGACTGAGTTCATTTCACTTCAGTGGTTCATTAGCACTTTTATATAATCTCAACAGGTTCTAATTAAGGAATCAGTAGAGGATTAATTCTATGTGCAAGGTGTCGCGCGCGGATTAAGTTTTCGTGTTTACTCGTATCGGTTTGCTTGGTCTTCCAGAAACACTGGATTTTTGGAGATTATTGCAACTAGCTGACTTAAAATCTAGACCTTATGTTAGGAAATGGACTTAGTTGCAGCTTTCAACACCGAGGTTAGTCGCGATTTGTATGATTTACCCTGTTTAGTTAAGATCATTAGCAGATTTACAGCTGCCCGTTTCTAGAGCAAAAATGACTTCCATAACAAGGGCTGCTATGAAGGCTTTAAAGTTCTACAAGCATGTGGTACAAAGTGTCGAAAAGTTTATAACAAAGTGTTCTCCGGAATATAAAGTCCCTGGATTGTATGTTATCGATGCCATTGTCAGGCAATCGCAATACTTCTATCGAGAGAAAGATGTATATGGACCAAGATTTCTTCGTAATATAGTGCCTGTATTTGTTTCTCTTACGAATTGCGATGAGAAAGACAAGTCAATGCTCATGCGCATGTTATATTTGTGGCAGAAAAGTTCTGTTTTTCCAGATGAAGTTATAAACTCCCTGTGTAGTATCATATCGGATCCCGAGAATCCACAGGTTATTGAAAAAGGTAGGCTTTTACGTGCATTAGTTATTTTGTCAGCTAAGGAGGTTGTCAGTAAATCGCTAAACAATCTCCCTACGAGGCAAACAACCACTGACTCTTCAGTCATTTCCCTAGTCACAGAGGTCCTCCCAACTACAGATAATTGCGTACCAAAAAGTGAAAATACGAAACCTGCTTCTGATATCGCTAGTGACTGCAATCAAAGAAACACAAGTGCTAAAGTTCAGCTACTTCAACTACAAGTGAGTTTTGTCGTGACATTCTAAATTATCTTATAACGATGTCCGTGCTTTATTTCATTGCACGCTGTTCCAAATCGCAATGCACTTGAGGCGAAGAAAAATTACGCTTCTTATCAAAGCACAGTGTGATTAGGTTCAAGTCACAGATGACTTGTCAGTATAAGTTGTCTCAGTCCTACCCATTCATTCTTACCATAATCAGTAGTTCGTAATTACTTTCAGGCTATGTATAGGGTAAATTTGTATTTTATGGGCTTTTTCTAATAAAATTCAAATTTATGTAGAAAGTTAACGGTATTAGTGGCTAGTTCTTAGTTTTTCGTCACATTACCTTGATAAAGATTCTACTGATTCTTCATGTTAATTTGAGCCGTTTGTTTATGATACGAACGTGTATAAAACTTAGCGAATGAAGACTGTTGTCTATTGGTTAGTTCGAAAAAGGATTAGGATCCGTACTTCTGTTTTTTTTTATTTTTCTTGTACGAAGTTTGTGCATTCGGCTCTAAGCTACACCTCGCATCTCGGGGTTGTTAATGCTACTCTCTTGCTTAAACTGATATAAGTGGGGTTCGGTTGGACCCTGCGACTTAATGGTTAAAGTTCGTACTCCTTGATAACTAAAAATACGGCCCCACCACACTACAACCACTTTTTGTATGTCTGTGGCTTGTATTACTCAGACGAAGCAACTTGATATTGACTACTTATATTTTCCTGAGTTCCGAATTCCTATTTATCCTTGAGTTGTAGATATGTTAGTGATTCAGACATCCATTATTTTAATCTTTGCTCTAATCAACTTATTAAATGCTCATCTATCGTTATACTTTTGCTCGTTTATTTTGGTTCAGTTCTATTTTCAGCTCTCCATTTGTTAGTTCTGCTGTTTCTTTTCACTTTTTCTTTCTCTTATTTCTTGTTTCAACGGGAAGTGTTATGTTTATAACATATTTTTGTACCGCATGCTACTTCGTATACCTGATGGTTTAGAGGTCGCAATGGTAGAGTAAGTAGAATTGTTAGACTGTAGTAGTAGAAACATCTGGTTTCATTCACTTGCTCTAAAGACAACAAAATTGATAATCCGAACAATATATATATAGTTCTGTCAAAACAAACCTGTCAACGTTGATTGAACTCAACTGTTGTCACGTACACTAGGGTGAAGAGTCAAATCAAAGTCAAGTAAGTCAGTAGTTTTCAAAATAAACATGAGAGCTAATAGAAGCAAAAGAAACGGCATTAAGCGAATCATCTATTTAGTCTGAAAATAGGCCTTTACCGAACTTACGGAGTTGGACAACTCAGTCACGGTTGAAGTTAGAAATTGGATGCGGAGTACTATAAAAGTGTGAAGAGTAAAGGCTACTTCAGGCATAATGCTAGTCGATGACCACTATATATCGGACAAAGTATCATCCAAAAGTGCAGACTTCGCGACTGACTTTCTCAAGACGATAAATAGCTTGATACCGCAAGAAACTAAGCTGATAATCAATCTCAGTTGTCCAGACATATTAATTCTATCTTTGTATAAGTCTGGCTTCCGTTCTTCGGTTCACTGAATCCTTTCAAACAGTTTTCTTTGTCTCCATTACCACTTATTTTTTATCCTGTAATTTTCATCTTCTCGTGTTAATGTCCTTCCCATTTGCTTCGGTGAAATTTAGTTATTTGAGGTTTTGCACGTGCCATATTTTACTTGAAAGTAATTTATCGATAATCTATTAAATGGAGCACTTATTTTCAGAAATGTTAGTTCGATTAAAAGGTCAGTGAAGAAAGGAGTAAAATGATTGAAGTTTTGTTTGTTATATCGGAACGATATATATATATATACATGTGTATATACATATATATATATTTACATACGTTGCAGTATGAAACTCATATGGTGATTCCATCAGGGTGCAAGTCAGGTTTCGAGATAAGCTAAGACCAACTTTAGGTTTTATATTCTTCTTTTCCACATATTTGGATTGATTTGAAGTTAAAGGAAATTTATGAGATTATCAAGTCTCTAACATAAGTCATAACTGTGCAAAATCTCAAGTTAATTTATACTACGCTCTGTAACCATATCCTTGATTTTTAAAAAAATTTTTGAGATATAAATTCGAAGAATTAATCCGCTGAATCGTTGTTTACTAGATCTTGTTTTTTAATGAATCATATGGCGTGACTGCTTGAACCACGATGCACATATGTGCCTGATTCTACTTTGCTTTGACTTCTGCATGGATAATCTTAATTTTCAAATTCTTCAGTAGAATTGATTCCTCCTGGTTTAGAAAAAGAAATTAAAAAACTATTGATTCCTTACTAATCTTTCATAATTTATCAATGTATTTGTTTCTTCACCGTGTTTACTTGACGAGTGCAATTTTTTGTTGTTGTTGTTGTTGTAACTTAATTTAATAACGTTTGTATGACTTGTTTATAGGCTTTACAAAAAAAGATTGCCGAACAATCAGCACTACTTAACCAAGAACAAACAATTGATCCTGAAGTACTAACTCAAATTCATATTCTTATGTCAGAATTAACTAGACGAGCAGAAGCAGCAACAGTTCAACTTGCTAATGAACAAGCTAATGAAGATTTAAAGTAGGCTTTTGTTGACCTTTAATTTTATCCGTTTGACAATGTGTTCGAATTTCCTGTATGATTTTTTGACACTAAACTACCAACTACATGTAACTTCGAATTCAAGCCCCACTGTCCAACACAACCTTAATTCCTAACCACCACTTATCTTGAAGGAATGATATTAGTTGGTGTAAAAGTAAGTTAAACGAAGGCTAGGAACAGCCAACTTACGAAAAGCTGACATCGACTTATGAACTATTTGGCTGGATCGTGTTGATGAATGCAGACCAGGTGGTTTTGACCCATGAGATAATCACGGTCAGTTACTGGAAACATTTTGTGATCTAAGTCAGAATCAGTCACAATAATATAGATACATTCATTCTTTTCCGTCCTGTAGATTTTGGATCTTATTATTCCTCCATGGATGCATTCTCTTTTCTCAAACCATATCCTTAATGTTTAGTTTTTTTCATTATCATTGTTACTGCATTTCTTTATGTTATGTTATTGGGCTAATGTTGTACAGCAACTTCGGTTAACGTATATTTGTGCCAGAATTTTTGTTGACTGTGATTGACTTATTGGTACTTTCTCCTAGGTTTTGACAGCTGAAAAACACTGATTCTTAGAAAATACAGAAAAAATTGTAGACTGAAGAGGCTCTTGAGATGCTAAAAATTTCCTAATGTAAAACAGACTTATTAGACAATTAATTTAATGTCACTTACATCATGAGATAACCCCAAAATGTCCCGGTACGGCTGAGAGTAAGGAGGAGTCAACTCTCTTTCTAGAAATGCTCCTATATGACCACGCGTGCATAATCACTGCTGAGAAAGTCCTACTCATTGTTTACTCGTGTAGCTGGGTTGTCGTTTACCAGATTGAGAGGATAGAAAGTGACTGTCTGATGGGACTTCAACCGTATCGTTGGTTACGTTGAATCAACCTAGAAGAGTTGGAAAATGCTCATTCTAAACCCATAATGCACATCGGCTCCAGAATGTTGGGTGAACAAGTGGAGTATAAATCTATTGGCGACTGGCTATCATGAGACTGTATCACTTGACATTGTTCGACTGTCTTGTGGACTAGAAGTGTAGGCAGAAGGTTTGGTCACCTGTACAGCGTGTTAACGCTAACACTCAAACTGAATACTTGTGTGGCGTATAAATAATTAGCTGTCCGTTTGTAATAATGTGTATGTGTTTATAATAATAAAATTGAACCATCTGAACTGTTTGTGTTAATGTACTTTAACCGTACTTTTTCACATCCATTCATGCACACACAAGAGAACAAATAAACATTCTACTTGATCATATTTTTCAATTTCAGATTACTTCGAAAATTTTAAAATTTTGCCACTATGTTTCCTATTTGTTTTATTTACATCGATCTGTTTTATTCACTTATATTATGTATAACCTGTTTGTGTTCGTCTGATGTGAGGGTAGGCTGGAAGAAAGCTAAGAGTGGCTAAACCAAAACATGGCACAAGTCTATGAAGTCACTGACAACTGGACTTAATCATGTTGGTAGATGTAGAGTACCTGGTTGGAGTTCGCGAGACAATAGTAACCAACGGTTAATGACTTTGAATGACATTGCTCAAAATCGTCTGCAATCGACAATTTTATTTCTGTGCTAATGTGGTATGACAACTTGAACCGATGTACGTATGTACGAAGTTCTACGTTGTAGCTGTCTGACTGACTCTGTGTCCTTATGAGAAACCAAAAAAATGTCTTTTATAATGTGTTCTCTAAGTTGGATTGTTTATTTGTTGAGCTTTTATTGTCATCCTTGAGAAAATATTCAGCGTCTACTTTATGTAACATTGAGCTTTTCATTTATTGCACTTATATTGTTTCAGTTCATTCCAATGGACATGTTTATGGTTAGCTGTCTTCGTAGGTTTTATTGTCTTCATTTTCTTTTGTATTCATGTTGATTGTTTTTGTTGGTGTTTACCTTTGGTTTTGTGATTGGTTAACATTTTTTCAACGGATTCATAGGTTAGGCTCATGTGCCTGGTAATTTTTGATTGATCCTAATAACATGTTTCTAGTAATCCTCTGGGAATCTCGAAGTTTCTCTGATTCAAAATTTCGACGTTTCCCCAGTCGAATTCACATCTATAATTGTATCAGTCAGTCCATTAATCAACTGCACCGTAGAACTTCGTACTTATGTACATCAGTTCAAGTTGCCATACCATATCATCACACACAGATCGAATTATCGATCCAAATCCCAGATGATAGAGGTAGTAGCAGTATCAATGGTAGTAGATAACATTAGGGTTTGAAGATATTCAGGAAGTAAAATCCAGTGAAATAAATTTTAAAAAATAAAGATAAAGGTCATGAGGAATTCAGATTAGAATTTGAAAGAAAACAAAAAAATGTATGCACTTGAGCCAATGCAAAAGAATTTAAGCTGTGTCATTCAATCTTCAACCATTGGTTCCGCGGACCACAATCAGGTAATCTACATCTACTAACATGACTCAGTCCACTTGTCAATGACTTGAAGGATTTGTGTCATATTTCTGTCTGGCCACCCCTAACTTTTTTCGTGCCTACCTCTACACTGAATATCACCTCTTGTTGAGGTAGCCGGTAGTTAGACATGCGTAACACATGTCCTAACCAACTCTACTAATGAATATTCTTTACTTCAATTAGTCTGTCGTCCTTCCCGACCGAAGCTGCTACCTTGACGTGGTGGTCGGGCTTGCCTATCGTGATGACCCAACCGAGCTATACTGGCTGGAACATATGTTCCTGCAGGTTA
>OX103975.1:11681072-11707412 GCA_944470395.2 Schistosoma turkestanicum
ATTGAACCATCTGAAACTGTTTGTGTTAATGTCCTTTAACCGTACTTTTTCACATCCATTCATGCACACACAAGAGAACAAATAACATTCTACTTGATCATATTTTTCAATTTCAGATTACTTCGAAAATTTTAAAATTTTGCCACTATGTTTCCTATTTGTTTTATTTACATCGATCTGTTTTATTTCACTTATATTATGTATAACCTGTTTGTGTTCGTCTGATGTGGGGGTAGGCTGGAAGAAAGCTAAGAGTGGCTAACCAAAACATGGCACAAGTCTATGAAGTCACTGACAAACTGGACTTAATCATGTTGGTAAGATATAGATTACCTGGTTGGAGTTCGCGAGACAATAGTAACCAATGGTTAATGACTGAATGACATTGCTCAAAATCGTCTGCAATCGACAATTCATTTCTGTGCTAATGTGGTATGACAACTTGAACCGATGTACGTATGTACGAAGTTCTACGTTGTAGCTGTCTGACTGACTCTGTGTCCTTATGAGAAACCAAAAAAATGTCTTTTATAATGTGTTCTCTAAGTTGGATTGTTTATTTGTTGAGCTTTTATTGTCATCCTTGAGAAAATATTCAGCGTCTACTTTATGTAGCATTGAGCTTTTCATTTATTGCACTTATATTGTTTCAGTTCATTCCAATGGACATGTTTATGGTTAGCTGTCTTCGTAGGTTTTATTGTCTTCATTTTCTTTTGTATTCATGTTGATTGTTTTTGTTGGTGTTTACCTTTGGTTTTGTGATTGGTTAACATTTTTTTCAACGGATTCATACGGTTAGGCTCATGTGCCTGTTAATTTTTGATTGATCCTAATAACATGTTTTCTAGTAATCCTCTGGGAATCTCGAAGTTTCTCTGATTCAAAATTTCGACGTTTCCCCAGTCGAATTCACATCTATAATTGTATCAGTCAGTCCATTAATCAACTGCACCGTAGAACTTCGTACTTATGTACATCAGTTCAAGTTGCCATACCATATCATCACACACAGATCGAATTATCGATCCAAATCCCAGACGATAGAGGTAGTAGCAGTATCACTGGTAGTAGATAACATTAGGGTTTGAAGATATTCAGGAAGTAAAATCCAGTGAAATAAATTTTAAAAAATAAAGATAAAGGTCATGAGGAATTCAGATTAGAATTTGAAAGAAAACAAAAAAATGTATACACTTGAGCCAATGCAAAAGAATTTAAGCCGTGTCATTCAATCTTCAACCATTGGTTCCGCGGACCACAATCAGGTAATCTACATCTACTAACATGACTCAGTCCACTTGTCAATGACTTGAAGGATTTGTGTCATATTTCTGTCTGGCCACCCCTAACTTTTTTCGTGCCTACCTCTACACTGAATATCACCTCTCGTTGAGGTAGCCGGTAGTTAGACATGCGTAACACATGTCCTAACCAACTCTACTAATGAATATTCTTTACTTCAATTAGTCTGTCGTCCTTACCCAGTACAACTATCCTAACCCCAGGATTGCTCACTCGGTGTTCCCTGGATATACAAGCGATGCTTCGAACACACCTTTAATTGAATACTAGTAACCTGCGAATATTCTTTATTCTTAGTGGCCATGTTTCACATCTGTATCGTAGGACAGATCGAACTGCTGCGTAGTAAACTCATTCTTTGGTTAACAGATGGATATCTCGTGCACTCCATAAGTGATGCATGTTGTCAGAAGCCAATCGAGCCTTCTGTATCCGTACTGCGATTTCGTCAGTCACCAGGCCATCAGGACTGATGAAACTTCCAGCACGCCCAACTACTTCACTCTCTATCACTACGTCAAGTGCTAACGCAAGCCAATCCTAAGGCAACGTTTTGCATTTCGAGGGCGAAGATCGCATCCTGAACATGCATTGTTGATTAAGAAAGTATGTTCGGGATTGCCTAAACCTATTGATGTCACTAGTACCATGTCCCGTCGTTTCAGTGTTAGCTTTTTTAAGTTATATATTTCAAAAAGATGTCCATTTTACTGATTCTCTATTTAAAATATTGATAAAACTCCTTTGTTACATGTTTAATATTTTTATTTTACAATTGCAATGATAATAATTCACTTTTTGTTGTTGTTGGTTTCCTACTTCACCTATTTAGTGTGATTGATCCAAATTTGTTGGCACGAATACAATCAATGGTTGATACATTGGCTCATACACGTTTATTACAAGAACAATTAAATCAAGCACGAGCTGAACGCCAACAACAACAGCATCAGCAACATAGAAGATATCAGCAACAACATCAATCAAATGCTGTTGTTCAGTCGATCAACGGTATATCAGCTGATCAACTGGAAAATGATACACATCTAATTCGGGTTAGTCTTCGTTCGTTGTTTTATTTTTTTTTGTCGTTCAATTGGATAATATATTTTAGTATTTTGTTTTAGTGAGATTTCATAGGAAATACCTCTATTATAGAGTTTACGGGTGAATTAATAAGGGGTCGGAAGGTGGTGGCATTGAATTAGAAATCATAATTTTAAGTTATTTAAGCTGTGGTGGATATTAGTCGTAACTTGGGTTCTGAGTAGTATGCAGCGGATAGTTGCCCAGCAGTTACCATCGGAGAGGAGTTGGGAGACCGTAATGCATAGCGCGATTAAAGTGGTTTAAAGACCGGAAGACATGTAAAAGAAGAGGACCAATAATCTGCTTGTTTTGAAAATGCAAGTCTGAGGATTAGGTGTACACATTTTGTTAGCGAACTGTTTTCTTTAACTACACTACTATTCCATTGGATCTTAATGTCTTCGTTAATTACAGTAAAACTAGTTGAAACAAATCATCCAATTGATTACTTAAAAGCAATTGTATAATGAATGATGCTTTTTGTAACGATATACAATGCCTGAGATTTGATTGCGTTGCTTGCTAACCTCCTTCCCAAAACTGGCGACTTTGGCGAGAAGGCAAGAACAGAAGAGAGTCAGTCAGTTAGTCAGCAACAACGTAAAACTTTTTACGTACGTACATCATTTCAGGTTGCCATACTACAATAGCACAGATGCGATTGTCAATACAAATCCCATAAAGGTAGAGGTAGTAGAAGTATCGGCAGTAATTGGAACAGAACAGAGGAGTTCTTTTTGACTACCAAATAATATGTTCAAGTACTTGTCCATATATATATATATATATATATATATATATATATATATATATATATATATATATATATATGCACTATGTACTATGTTTACTAACAAATATAACGTGTCAAAGTAGGTCCTAGATAGGCATATTTAATACATATCACAACCCGTAACAGCGCATGAGACCGAATTGGTTACAATCAAATCCTTCTGACACTGCCTAACGTCTCTCTTATCTCCACCACCCACCCTTCTGACATTCCTTTATCACCTTGCACCGCTAATGCAAACGATGGGAGTTCATGAAAAGTTATTCCTGGTCTCTTGAAGCCCCGTTCTAAACTACATGTTGGAGCATTTAATGTACGGACATTGTGTCAAATAGGGCAACAGGCATCATTAGCTATGAAATTAGAATCTCGCTCAATCGATGTATGCTGAGTATCGGAAACGCGCATACAGGATCCTGGTAAAATCATTAATTTGATTTCACCCTGTCAAAATAAAGAAGCAGCCCGATTTACTCTTCATGTATCTGGTAGCCCTGCTGCTGCTTCCCGTGGCCTCGCTGGCGTAGTTATAGTAATTAGTCTTCGGGAAGAACTAGCTCTCTTAGACTGGATCCCAGTAGATAGTCACCTGTGCGCTCTCCGACTGAACGGGACGGTACGGACTCGTAAAGATAGGGAAACTCGCCGTTGCCTCTTCGTCGTATATGCCTACGCTTCTACTGGCTGCAGTTCAGACGAGATAAAGATTGAGTTTCACAGAAAGCTTTCGGAATTTAAAAAAAGTTAAGCGCTCTGATATAGTAATAGTGGCTTCCTACGTCAATGCTCAAGTAGGTAGACTAAATGGAAAGAAAAGACATCTGGCGGGATGTTATGGTGTTGCGGCTCAGAGAACAGACAATGGCGACCGCCTGTTGCAACTGTGCTCAGATAACCGCCTATTTCTAGCAAACACTAACGTTAGGCATAAGGAAAAACATCTTTTGACCTGGCAACCCCAAAAGCCGACCCAACTAGATTACATCGCTTTAAGCCATCGGTGAAGAGACTTTATTGAAAACTGCCGCATCCGGAAATTATGTACGTATGTACGAAGCTTACGTTGTAACTGACTGACTGACTGTCGCTCATTCTGGAGCACTTGTTTAGATTCAGACCATGGTCTAGTGTGAGCGCGTATTTGTTTGAGGCTTACTGGACGTAGGGAAGACATCTCAAGGAAACCCCTCCGGAATCTAATTATGACAAAGCAAAGAATATATTTCAGGAAATTTTAGGCAGCCTTGCAGTAAGTGATGCCCACCCTGAAGCAGGTTGGAATGATATCAAGAAGGCTGTGGAAACAGCAGTGATATCTGTTAGTAAGGTAAACTATGAGGCTAGGAAGAAGCGGTGGATCTCAGTAACATCTACTAAACTGATGGATGCTCGAAAACTCATCCCACCTGGCTCTCAACACGACGAAGAACGAAGTCAGCTTAAGCGCAGGCTAATAGAAAGCCTACGCAACAACCGCGAACGGTGGTGGGTAGCTCGTGAAGAGCGCACTAGAGAAAACCAGGCTGGTTTCGACCTGGATATGGCTGTATAGACCACAGTTTCACACTATTACAGGTCCTAGAGCAAAGACATACGTTCAGACGCCCCACAATAGTAGAATTTCCCGACCTTAAAGCGGCATTCGCCTCTGTTGATCGTGAGGCTCTGTGGCAGTGTCTGTCATTGAAAGGTGTACCAAAGAAGTACATTAACCTTATACAGGCTCTCTACTCGAACACCACTGGTCGATTTAGAGCTTATGGCGAACTGTCATCGGAACTATTTACTTCAAGTGTTGTCCGTCACGGATGTCCACTCTCTCGATTGTTGTTTAACTTTATCATAGACATGCTTTTAGAGTTAACATTATCGTCGTCTGACTTTTCAGGGACGGACCTTCTACCAGGAGACACGCTTGTTGATGACGCTGATAAAATTCAGAGTTCTCTGGCCACTCTAAGCTACAATCCAAGCATGTTCGGAATGCGATTCTCCTCGTCGAAATGCAAAACTTTGCTTCATTATTGGCTTGTATCGGCACCTGAACTAGTGATAGGAAGTGAAGCAGTTGAGCGTGTCGACCGCTTCACTTATCTCGGTAGTCTCATCAGTGCTGATGTCCTGGTGACTGACGAACGGATACAGAAGACTCAATTGGATTTTACCAAGCTGCATCACTTATGGCGTCGGCGAGATATCCGTCTGCTAACGAAAGGAGGAGTGTACTGCGCAGTAGTTCGCTCCGTCCTACTTTATGGCTGTGAAACATGGCCAGTGAGAGTAGAAGATATTCGTAGGTTACTGGTCCTTGATCATAGTTTTCTCCGAAGCATTGCTTGTGTATCCTGGGACAACCGAGTAAGCAATGCTATCGTTAGGAAACGAGTACTAGGTAAGGATGGCAGATCAATCGGTGAAGTGGTGAAACTTCATCAGTTGAGGTGATTGGGACATGTGTTACGTATGCCCAACCACCGACTGCATCGTCGAGCTATATTTTGCGGTGAAGGAATAGGTTGGAAGAAAGCTAGGGGCGACTAAACCAAAACATGGCAGATATCCTTGAAGTCACTGACAACGGGATTGGGTCATGTTGGTAGGTGTGGACTACCTGGTCTGAGTTCGCGAGCAGATGCATCCACTCTTTGTGTTATCTCAGATTCTAGTCTTCTGAATTCCTTATCACCTTTCTCTTTTTCAATTTATTTAACTGAATTATTCTATTGAATAACATCTTCCATCCCTAATCTTCTCCATTACCATTAATACTTCTACTGCATCCATCACTGTTGGATTTGACCTGATTATGTACGTACCAAGTTGTATGTTGTAGCTGAATGACTGACTAGTCCATACGTACATGAAACAAAAGTTGTTAACAACGGTTGTTGTATTATATCTGCAATACTCCCTTAAGTAGGAATTCTTGTCTTTTTCAATAATTTGATTGCCTTTTTGAAAGAAAATTAAATCTATTTTATAGATTTACTTTGACATGAAGAATTCAGTAGTTTCATGATAGTGTTGGTTAATAAAAGACGATCGATAGCAAGACCTCTGTTTTCAATGGACACTTGATTACAGTACATGTGTCACACTAGTATCGATTTCCTCAAAATGTGTGTCAGAAACATAAAACAGATCAAAATTACGATGGAACTCACTTACTCAAGTTCAGATTTATGCAATCAGCTTTGAGTTCCATTATATTTGTGTCAGCAATAATTATGCAATACATAGCTAGCTGCCTAAACTAAATTCAGTGGTGTGTGGTTCGAATCTACCACTTATTATAGAACAAAACTTGACTGCTTTTTTAACCATTAGGTCACTGTTTGTACAAGCTAATAAAAGGTTTGCCTGTAGATCTATTTGACTTTATTTACTTCTGTCTTGTTTTTTGTTGTTGCCGATTACTTGTGCAGCCTTCAGATAACCGGACAGGTTTACTTAGTACAAGTAAACTAAAAACAGACCTATCTATCCGAAATGATTCAAACAGATTAATTCGACCTACAACACCTCCTTGTCCGTCGTCGGATCCTGAAGATGATTCTGGTATTCTACCACAATCTTACGATAAAAAACTACTACATTTATCAAAAAAGAATAAACCTGTAAATAGAACTAGTTCAAAACATTTAGACTCCAAAGTAAGTTAGTTTATTATTGAAAATTGTAATTTTCTATGTATAATATAGACTTATTTACTTAAGCCTATTACCCCCCCTAATGGAGCACAGGCTGTCGACTAGCATTTTTTGTTAGCGAGTTGGTTTTCAACTGGATTAGGGTCTCCAATCTCATGCCCACCTCTCCTCCTTTATTCCGGGTTCGGGACCGGCAGTAACCCCAGAAGGGCTCCAAATGGAGTTATAATATAGATTGATGAATAATATTCGTTGATTCGCTTATCAAGGAAATCATTTATACTAAAAATTTATGTTTTAAAAGGAATTGATTTGATTCTAGTAAAAACTATCTGTTTTTGAAAGTTCGAATTAAATTCTTTTAGTGTAGTTGGTATTTGTTGCTGTTGAAAAATTATGATATGATAAATATTATTAATTGATTTTGAAGTTGTTAAAAGTTTTTTAAATTGTGCTGTTACTTACATCATACTCTACGCGTACAAAATGATGTTTTGTTTTTTTCGACTGATTTCAGTTAAATTTTATCAATATTATCATGTGTGATCATAAGTATCTGTGTTATCTGTGTTTATTCTGTTGTAATTTTATCAGCCCTTGGATGTGGCATTTCGTGATTCGATTGCTGCTTATCAAGGTTCTCGTAAACATCATATTTATGACTCACAACCAATACATAGTTTTAATAGAGAAGAAACAAGTCATCCAGATGGATTTTTACCGTCAGATAATTCTTCGTCATATTCCGATCGACAGCATAATATCAATCATCATATGAGCAACAGTGATCAAGTTAATCAATTCCGAGAACCTACTACCAATCGATTGATTGCATCAGAATATGAAAATTCTGAAGATTGGAATATTTCATCAGGTCAACGAGTTCGTAATAAATATAGTCGGTAAGTTCTTACTTTTACTTTTAACTTTTCGCTTAATTTTATTTCTGATGTAATTCATTCTATGTAAAACAATTTATTTCTTTGATGATCATATATATAGCACAATGAGAAGACAAAAGTTATCAGAATTGTATGTATGAACTTGCACGTTTCGATCATACCCTGGAATATTTTTATATAATAACACTTCAAAGGCTAACTTGGTATCAACCAAATTTTTTGCATTAGATGAAGATATTTGCCCATATTCTGTGATTTTGTTTGATTATTGCAGTTGATTTGTTTTCATTAGCCATTTAGGTCGCCTTTACTTGTAGATCAGGATTACTCTTCCCTATGTATTTGTTTTTGCGCGTACAATGTTAATTGATAGATGTGGTTAGATTTGACAATTGTTTACATGCTGTTTGGGTTTTTAGTGAAACATACAGTTTGACTTTTCGATAATGATGAGTTGGGCTGTGTTGAATGTCTTATTGAAAGCGAATTTAAATTTCCGTTTGAACATAGGACTGTCTGAGTTACCTCTGAATGGACGGCTCTTTTTTTTTTTGGGGGGGGGGGGGTAAAAAATATGTAGTAGGTCTCATCATATTGCTGCCTTTCCAACGGTTTATATACTTCAGCGGATAACCGGTATTCAGTATTTCAGTTAAGAGCTTAACATCTCCCTCAATAGTATCGGTGGTGCAAAATACGATCGATCCTATTGAACAAGCCCTTTATTAATCAACGTTCCTACTGAATTGGACCGTGACTATGAAAACTAAAATATCACCCTATTCATGTCGATTTTCTACATACAGATCGTTTGATGAAAACATCGTTTCTGCAAAGTGTCCTTGAAAGAGTTCTAAAATAACTTACTGAAACAGAACATAAAATGATCATGTTTAAGATCCTTTCAGGTGAGAAACTGACTGAATGGTATACTGGGCTCTTTTGGCGCAAAAATAAGAAATTCAGATCCCCATAAATAAATTGCGAAATAAAGAAGTTTACCGAAAGATTTCTGGTGGTCCAGCATCTCCAACACATCAGACCTGATGAACTGACTTGTGGTAGCCAACAAAATCTCAAGATGAATTCAATACTTCCAATCGGAGTTTAAATCATCTGCTCTTTTCCTGTTTCTCATCTAATTTATTTTCTCTCTCTGTCGTTATTAATAATTTGGCATGTTGTGACCACGTGAATCGATACAGCTTTGTTTTAGGTGGCCCCATATTTGTGACAACTAACATTCTGTTATTAATATGATTTTTCATTATCGAGTTATGGAGATTGTTGGGTTTCGTTGAAGTAATGAATCTATCACTGTTAGACCACCGTTAGAAACCTGGAAGCGCTGAACGGCAGTCTTGTCCTAGTTTGTCACTGATCAGTAGTGCACACCTGCGACCCCCACTTAGGAGTCGAACTCAGGACATTTGGTCTCGCACACAAACGCTTAGCCTCAAGACCACTGAGACCTTACCTATTGTGTTTGGTTGATAACTGCCTACAGGGTTGAACTCCACTGGTCATGATTTCGCATTAGAACTCCGAGAATTTCCTCACGATGCTAGTCAGCACTAGTGAGCACATTTTTTGATTGATTCATTTTTTCAATGAATATTATAGTTATTTAATCGACAATTATTGTTTCTTTTTTAACGTAAAAATGTATTCTTGATAATTTTCTCAACCTGAAACTTCTTTCTGTCATTGCTTTCATTTTTAACAGTCTTGATTCGTACGATGATCGTGTTGCTCCTCATCATTCACATTCTCATCATCATCACCACCATCATCATCATCATAATCGACCTGCTTTCACTGAATCACATAAACTTAACATGTCTGACAATGAACCTGAACACTCAGATCAATTTGTTGATGAGTATGCTTCAGACTCACCTATTCTAAGTCCTATTCGTCGACGTTTCGACGACAGCCTATTTCATAATGCATCAGTATCACCAGCTGAATCTGATTTAAAACATCGTGAACGTCGTAGAAAACATCTTGGTTTGCCTACATTAAAATTAGATCATGTTGGAATTTTATCACACACAATATTTATTGGTCATTTACATAAACAATTAGCTGAAAGTAAATTAACCACACTATGTTCCGACGTAACTGAAGGTCAAGTAGTTGAATGCAATTTTATACCACCACGTGGTTGTGCATTTGTTACATTTGCCACTAGACGTGCTGCACATCGTGCTGTCATTCAAATGGATCAATCTACAATGAGTGGTAGAGAAATTAAAGTAGCATGGGCACCAAATCTTGGTATTAAATCCCGTGAAGATTATCTTCACAATTATTGGGATATTGATGAAGGTTGTACTTATATACCAATAGAAGAAGTTTTAAAATTAACACGTTCACAATTTGATGATCTTTTAGCTGGCTATGGTGAAATTGATGAAGAATCTCTTACTGATCCTCGACTTAGAGGTTTAATTATGAATAGTCATAATGATACTAATGATATTATTGATGATAACAATAATACTAATACTCCTACTACTACTAAAACACAATCGATCAATTCTCCTAATGTAAAATTTGTTAAAAAACCACAAACCACACCGACTTCACAAAAATCTACACCGAACACTTCATCAAATTTATCCATATCCACTTATTCTTCTGTTCTTGTACCACCGCCGTCTATTCCAATTGGATTAACTCGTTCTATGCCATCAATGCAGTCTATAATTCCTAGATCAGTTCCATTAATGTTACCTTTAGTATCGGGTATGATCTTTTTTGTTTTAGTTTTTTGCTAACCTAAATTGTTAATTTTTTTTTATTCATTGAAATCATGAATTGACCAATGTTAGACTACCATTAGAAACCTGGCAGCACTAGACGGGCGTTTTGTCCCGGTATGAGGCTCATCAGCATTGCGCATTCAAAACTCCTGCTACTCACAGGATTCAAGCCCCGGAAATTCGGTCGTGCGCTCGAACACTGAGACCTTACCCATTACTTCCGATAGGTAACAACTACCTACACTCGACAGGGATGACTACCACTGGTCACATGTTCTCACTAGAAGTCCTAGAATTTCCTCACTAGTGAGCACATTTTTGATTTTGCATTGTAGCATTATTGAGATCGTTGTTTTTACACATTACAAATCGATATCATGAGGATAATGTATGGCGGGAAAAAAAGTTTTGTTTTAGCAAAGATACTGACAAATGGTTGAGTATTCTAGTCGATTTGAAGGATAATGTAAGCATATTTAGAGTGGATTTTGTCTTTTAAATGTAGGGTATTGTTTCATGACTGGTGTAGATTAACACTGTATTGACCATTTCATTTATCTAGGAAATCTTACCAGCCCATAGTGTGGTTAGCGTCTGCTGAAATCTCGTGATAAGATAGACGGGGGAGACAATTTGTAGCTCAAGTGGATGACTGTGATGGAGTGACGTTTTTTAAGCTGCATGTTTTGGTTGTCGAGCTTCAATTGTTCTTCTTCTGAACAACATCAGCAAAAACTTCAGATAGAAGTGAAATATTCTAATTTCTCCACATATGACTCCTAGCTTGTCCTGTTTAATCTTAATCTTGATTGGTTGTTACTGACCTGGAACCTGTCGTTGTCTGCACCTTTATTTTGGATTGTATTCCCCTTTGATCTGATTCTTGATCCTATGTTTGTCTATGATTTTTTTCTGATTGGTTGATAGATGGGATTACTGTCGATGTGTTTGTTGATTGCTTATTGAGTGTGCCAAGCTTCTGAAAAATTCTCTAGTTGTTCTTTGTACTCTGTGTATCTAGTATTTCAACATTGTTCTAACTGAATGTGTGGCCATAGTTTGACTGATATAAGAGAAGAAATGTCATGGCGTTCGACTGCTAATTGATGTTCACGCAGGCGAACCTGAGGATTACGTTCATTTTGTTCCTATGTAGTGTTTTTCATCATCGCAATCTCGGAATGGTTTGGTCCAGATAGTTTGGGTGACTTTCATTAACAAATTATTGATTTAGGCGAACTTCCGCTGAAATCTGGATTCTTCTCTCCCACAGTAGATTATTGCTGATAGTGTTTGGCCAACGGATCCGAAGTATTTCGCGTAGACAACTGTTGGTAAATATTTGTATCTTCTGGATGATGACTTTCGTGGTTCTCCAAGTTTCCGCTCCATACAGTAGAACTGTCTTGACATTTGTATTGAGAATTCTGACTTCAGTGTTGTTTGATTTTTATTTTGAGTTCCAAATGTCATTCAATTTTAGAAATGCTGCTCTTGCTTTGCCGATCCGCGCTTTCACATCTACATTAGATCCACTGTGCTTATTAGTGAGGCTGCCCAGATATGTAAATGTTTTAACATCTTCCATAGCTTCTCCGTCTTTGGAGTTACCAGCTCTCACATCTAAAGCATAACTTAAATTTCATATTATATTGTCTTTCATGTTAGAGTGATAAAGGAATTAAAAATGTGACATCTACTTTTATAAAAATAAATAAATAAATCAAGCTTCATTTCAAAGCTATTTGTTAGAATTACATTGAAATTTCACTTAGATGACTTGTTATTTGTTACTTTTATTTTGCAAAGCATCAGTTCCACGTATGTCAGTCCCAACACAACCGTTATATTTCCAACAGAACAATGCAACTTCTACTTCTCGAGCACCTCCACCTCCACCGCCGCCCCCACCACCTCCCCCACCGCCACCACCTCCGCCACCTCCTCCCCCTCCTCCACCACCACCAGCATCTACACAATCGTCAAACACTCCTCCACCTTCTGTCACTATTATATCATCCCAAGCTCATTCAATAGCCAACTCAACTGGATATCAATGGAATCCTGCGATTAATGCAAATCACAATCAACCTCCTGTAAATCAGCAATTAATGCAACAAAATCCAAGGCCGGAATTTTCAACTCCAAATGTTGCCGGGTTTAGACCATACAATAGGCCACCATTATTGCCCAAACGCACTTCTTCCGCGTAAGTACACATTGTTATTATTATTATTATTATTATTATTATTATTATTACTGTGGAAGGATCTTGAATATCTTGGCTTTATTCAGAGTTATCTTAGTTAGAAAACCATTAAAAACTAGGTGCTAAATAGCTGTTTTGTCCTACTTGGGAACTTCTCAGGAATGGGCAGTCTCATCGTTGATGATCAAACAGATAAATTTCAGGTCCCCAAGCCTTTCATCTATAGGTTTAATTCACATCGGCAGTGAAGTAACGTCAATAGATGTAGTCCCATACAATGGGTTCATACGTCATTCGTTCCATCATGATTCTCGAGAGCATGTACACCTTTGATTTAGGAATCAGGGTTTTCTAATCTTGCGTGATCAGTCTTTCTGTCATTTTCACCTGAGCTTGGTTTAAGCGCTATTTGGACATTCACTTTTCGTCCTTTAAATTTTGTAAATTACACAACCCGGCTGCTACGAGAAGGCACAGTGACAGTAAAGTATATTCGCGCCGCGCATGGGCATGTGGGAGCATTCGTAGAGGGAGAGCAAACTCTCCTCACTATGTAGTACAAGGTAATTTGGATGCAATATTACTCATTTTATGGTCACTTCAAAAGTATGTATTACTAATTACTATTGATCTACAAATGTATTCTCTTTATAAATGTCACATTTCAGTATATTCTGCTATTCTATGCGTTAGTCTATAATATTTAAACGTTTAACTACTTAATTTAAAGTGGTATTTTTAAACCACGAAATTAAGTAGTTAAACGTTTAAATATTATAGACTAACGCATAGAATAGCAGAATATACTGAAATGTGACATTTATAAAGAGAATACATTTGTAGATCAATAGTAATTAGTAATACATACTTTTGAAGTGACCATAAAATGAGTAATATTGCATCCAAATTACCTTGTACTACATAGTGAGGAGAGTTTGCTCTCCCTCTACGAATGCTCCCACATGCCCATGCGCGTATACTTACTGTCACTGCCTTCTCGTAGCAGCGGTGTAATTTACAAAATTTAAAGGACGAAAAGTGAATGTCCAATAGCGCTTAAACCAAGCTAGTGAAGACAGAAGACTGATCAAGCAAGATTAGAAAACCCTGATTCCTAATCAAAGGTGTACATGCTCTCGAGAATCATGATGGAACGAATGACGTATGAACCCATTGTTGGTAACCAGCCCATCATGGCACAACATCTATTGACGTTACTTCACTGCCGATGTGAATTAAACCTATAGATGAAAGGCTTGGGGACCTGAAATTTATCTGTTTGATCATCAACGATGAGATTGCCCATTCCTGAGAAGTTCCCAAATAGGACAAAACTGCTATTTAGCACCTCCTAGTTTTTAATGGTTTTCTAACTAAGATAACTCTGAATAAAGCCAAGATATTCAAGATCCTTCCACAGTAATAATAATAATGATAACAATGTGTACTTACGCGGAAGAAGTGCGTTTGGCAATAATGGTGGCCTATTGTATGGTCTAAACCCGGCAACATTTGGAGTTGAAAATTCCGGCCTTAGATTTTGTTGCATTAACTGCTGATTTACAGAAGGTTGATTGTGATTTGCATTAATCGCAGGATTCCATTGATATCCAGTTGAGTTGGCTATTGAATGAGCTTGGGATGATATAATAGTGACAGAAGGTGGAGGAGTGTTTGACGATTGTGTAGATGCTGGTGGTGGTGGAGGAGGGGGAGGAGGTGGCGGAGGTGGTGGCGGTGGGGGAGGTGGTGGGGGCGGCGGTGGAGGTGGAGGTGCTCGAGAAGTAGAAGAAGCATTGTTCTGTTGGAAATATAACGGTTGTGTTGGGACTGACATACGTGGAACTGATGCTTTGCAAAATAAAAATGATAAATAACAAGTCATCTAAATGAAATTTCAATGTAATTCTAACAAATAGCTTTGAAATGAAGCTTGATTTATTTATTTATTTTTATAAAAGTAGATGTCGCATTTTTAATTCCTTTATCACTCTAACATGAAAGACAATATAATATGAAATTTAAGTTATGCTTTAGATGTGAGAGCTGGTAACTCCAAAGACGGAGAAGCTATGGAAGATGTTAAAACATTTACATATCTGGGCAGCCTCACTAATAAGCACAGTGGATCTGATGTAGATGTGAAAGCGCGGATCGGCAAAGCAAGAGCAGCATTTCTAAAATTGAAGGACATTTGGAACTCAAAATAAAAATCAAACAACACTAAAGTCAGAATTCTCAATACAAATGTCAAGACAGTTATACTGTATGGAGCGGAAACTTGGAGAACCACGAAAGTCATCATCCAGAAGATACAAATATTTACCAACAGTTGTCTACGCGAAATACTTCGGATCCGTTGGCCAAACACTATCAGCAATAATCTACTGTGGGAGAGAAGAATCCAGATTTCAGCGGAAGTTCGCCTAAATCAATAATTTGTTAATGAAAGTCACCCAAACTATCTGGACCAAACCATTCCGAGATTGCGATGATGAAAAACACTACATAGGAACAAAATGAACGTAATCCTCAGGTTCGCCTGCGTGAACATCAATTAGCAGTCGAACGCCATGACATTTCTTCCCTTATATCAATCAACTATGGCCACACATTCAGTTAGAACAATGTTGAAATACTAGATACACAGAGTACAAAGAACAACTAGAGAATTTTTCAGAAGCTTGGCACACTCAATAAGCAATCAACAAACACATCGACAGTAATCCCATCTATCAACCAATCAGAAAAAATCATAGACAAACATAGGATCAAGAATCAGATCAAAGGGGAATACAATCCAAAATAAAGGTGCAGACAACGACAGGTTCCAGGTCAGTAACAACCAATCAAGATTAAGATCAAACAGGACAAGCTAGGAGTCATATGTGGAGAAATTAGAATATTTCACTTCTATCTGAAGTTTTTGCTGATGTTGTTCAGAAGAAGGACAATGGAAGCTCCACAACCAAAACATGCAGCTTAAAAAACGTCACTCCATCACAGTCATCCACTTGAGCTACAAATTGTCTCCCCCGTCTAACTTATCACGAGATTTCATCAGACGCTAACCGCACTATGGGCTGGTAAGATTTCCAAGATAAATGAAATGGTCAATACAGTGTTAATCTACACCAGTCATGAAACAATACCCTACATTTAAAAGACAAAATCCACTCTAAATATGCTTACATTATCCTTCAAATCGACTAGAATACTCAACCATTTGTCAGTATCTTCGCTAAAACAAAACTTTTTTTCCCGCCATACATTATCCTCATGATATCGATTTGTAATGTGTAAAAACAACGATCTCAATAATGCTACAATGCAAAATCAAAAACTGTGCTCACTAGTGAGGAAATTCTAGGACTTCTAGTGAGAACATGTGACCAATGGTAGTCAGCCTTGTCGAGTGTAGGTAGTTGTTACCTATCGGAAGTAATGGATAAGGTCTCAGTGTTCGAGCGCACGACCGAATGTCCGGGGCTTGAATCCTGTGAGTAGCAGGAGTTTTGAATGCGCAATGCCGATGAGCCTCATACCGGGACAAAACGGCCGTCTAGTGCTTCCAGGTTTCTAATGGTAGTCTAACATTGATCAATTCATGATTTCAATGAATAAAAAAAAATTAACAATTTAGGTTAGCAAAAAACTTAGACAAAAACAGATCATACCCGATACTAAAGGTAACATTAATGGAACTGATCTAGGAATTATAGATTGCATTGATGGCATAGAACGAGTTAATCCAATTGGAATAGACGGCGGTGGTACAAGAACAGAAGAATAAGTGGATATGGATAAATTTGATGAAGTGTTCGGTGTAGATTTTTGTGAAGTCGGTGTGGTTTGTGGTTTTTTCACAAATTTTACATTAGGAGAATTGATCGATTGTGTTTTAGTAGTAGTAGGAGTATTAGTATTATTGTTATCATCAATAATATCATTAGTATCATTATGACTATTCATAATTAAACCTCTAAGTCGAGGATCAGTAAGAGATTCTTCATCAATTTCACCATAACCAGCTAAAAGATCATCAAATTGTGAACGTGTTAATTTTAAAACTTCTTCTATTGGTATATAAGTACAACCTTCATCAATATCCCAATAATTGTGAAGATAATCTTCACGGGATTTAATACCAAGATTTGGTGCCCAAGCTACTTTAATTTCTCTACCACTCATTGTAGATTGATCCATTTGAATGACAGCACGATGTGCAGCACGTCTAGTGGCAAATGTAACAAATGCACAACCACGTGGTGGTATAAAATTGCATTCAACTACTTGACCTTCAGTTACGTCGGAACATAGTGTGGTTAATTTACTTTCAGCTAATTGTTTATGTAAATGACCAATAAATACTGTGTGTGATAAAATTCCAACATGATCTAATTTTAATGTAGGCAAACCAAGATGTTTTCTACGACGTTCACGATGTTTTAAATCAGATTCAGCTGGTGATACTGATGCATTATGAAATAGGCTGTCGTCGAAACGTCGACGAATAGGACTTAGAATAGGTGAGTCTGAAGCATACTCATCAACAAATTGATCTGAGTGTTCAGGTTCATTGTCGGACATGTTAAGTTTATGTGATTCAGTGAAAGCAGGTCGATTATGATGATGATGATGGTGGTGATGATGATGAGAATGTGAATGATGAGGAGCAACACGATCATCGTACGAATCAAGACTGTTAAAAATGAAAGCAATGACAGAAAGAAGTTTCAGGTTGAGAAAATTATCAAGAATACATTTTTACGTTAAAAAAGAAACAATAACTGTCGATTAAATAACTATAATACTCATTGAAAAAATGAATCAATCAAAAAATGTGCACACTAGTGCTGACAAGCTTCGTGAGGAAATTCTCGGAGTTCTAATGCGAAACCATGACCAGTGGAGTTCAACCCTGTAGGCACAAACACAATAGGTAAGGTCTCCGTGGTCTTGAGGCTAAGCGTTTGTGTGCGAGACCAAATGTCCTGAGTTCAACTCCTGAGTGGGGGTCGCAGGTGTGCACTACTGATCAGTGACAAACTAGGACAAGACTGCCGTTCAGCGATTCCAGGTTTCTAATGGTGGTCTAACAGTGATCGATTCATTACTTCAGCGAAACCCAACAATCTCCATAACTCGATAATGAAAAATCATATTAATAACAGAATTTTAGTTGTCACCAATATGGGGCCACCTAAAACAAAGCTGTATCGATTCAAGTGGTCACAACATGCCAAATTATTAATAACGACAGAGAGAGAAAATAAATTAGATGAGAAACAGGAAAAGAGCAGATGATTTAAACTCCGATTGGAAGTATTGAATTCATCTTGAGATTTTGTTGGCTACCACAAGTCAGTTCATCAGGTCTGATGTGTTGGAGATGCTGGACCACCAGAAATAATTTCGGTAAACTTTTTTATTTCGCAATTTATTTATGGGAATCTGAATTTCTTATTTTTGCGCCAAAAGAGCCCAGTATACCATTCAGTCAGTTTCTCACCTGAAAGGAGCTTAAACATGATTATTTTATGTTCTGTTTCAGTAAGTTCTTTTAGAACTCTTTCAAGGACACTCTTTGCAGAAACGATGTTTTCATTAAACAACCTGTATGTAGAAAATCGACATGAATAGGGTGATATTTTAGTTTTCATTGTCACGGTCCAATCCAGTGCGAACGTTGATTTATGAAGGGCTTGTTCAATAGGATCGATCGTATTTTGCACCACCGATACTATTGAGGGAGATGTTAAACTCTTAACTGAAATACTGAATACCGGTTATCCGCTGAAGTATATAAACCGTTGGAAAGGCAGCAATATGATGAGACCTACTACATATTTTGTACCCCCCCCCAAAAAAAAGAGCCGTCCATTCAGAGGTAACTCAGACAGTCCTATGCTCAAACGGAAATTTAAATTCTCTTTCAATAAGGCATTCAACACAGCCCAACTCATCATTATCGAAAAGTCAAACTGTATGTTTCACTAAAAACCCAAACAGCATGTAAACAATTGTCAAATCTAACCACATCTATCAATTAACATTGTACGCGCAAAAACAAATACATAGGGAAGAGTAATCCTGATCTACAAGTAAAGGCGACCTAAATGGCTAATGAAAACAAATCAACTGCAATAGTCAAACAAAATCACAGAATATGAGCAAATATCTTCATCTAATGCAAAAAATTTGGTTGATACCAAGTTAGCCTTTGAAGTGTTATTATATAAAAATATTCCAGGGTATGATCGAAACGTGCAAGTTCATACATACAATTCTGATAACTTTTGTCTTCTCATTGTGCTATATATATGATCCAAATTTATCAAAGAAATAAATTGTTTTACATAGAATGAATTACATCAGAAATAAAATTAAGCGAAAAGTTAAAAGTAAAAATAAGAACTTACCGACTATATTTATTACGAACTCGTTGACCTGATGAAATATTCCAATCTTCCGAATTTTCATATTCTGATGCAATCAATCGATTGGTAGTAGGTTCTCGGAATTGATTAACTTGATCATTGTTGCTCATATGATGATTGATATTATGCTGTCGATCGGAATATGACGAAGAATTATCTGACGGTAAAAATCCATCTGGATGACTTGTTTCTTCTCTATTAAAACTATGTATTGGTTGTGAGTCATAAATATGATGTTTACGAGAACCTTGATAAGCAGCAATCGAATCACGAAATGCCACATCCAAAGGCTGATAAAATTACAACAGAGAATAAACACAGATAACACAGATACTTATGATCACACATGATAATATTGATAAAATTTAACTGGAATCAGTCGAAAAAAACAAAACATCATTTTGTACGCGTAGAGTATGGTGTAAGTAACAGCACAATTTAAAAAACTTTTAACAACTTCAAAATCAATTAATAATATTTATCATATCATAATTTTTCAACAGCAACAAATACCAACTACACTAAAAGAATTTAATTCGAACTTTCAAAAACAGATAGTTTTTACTAGAATCAAATCAATTGCTTTTAAAACATAAATTTTTAGGATAAATGATTTCCTTGATAAGCGAATCAACGAATATTATTCATCAGTCTATATTATAACTCCATTTGGAGCCCTTCTGGGGTTACTGCCGGTCCCAAACCCGGAATAAAGGAGGAGAGGTGGGCATGAGATTGGAGACCCTAATCCCGTTGAAAACCAACTCGCTAACAAAAAAATGCTAGTCGACAGCCTATGCTCCATTAGGGGGGGGGGTAATAGGCTTAAGTAAATAAGTCTATATCATACATAGAAAATTACAATTTTCAATAATAAACTAACTTACTTTGGAGTCTAAATGTTTTGAACTAGTTCTATTTACAGGTTTATTCTTTTTTGATAAATGTAGTAGTTTTTTATCGTAAGATTGTGGTAGAATACCAGAATCATCTTCAGGATCCGACGACGGACAAGGAGGTGTTGTAGGTCGAATTAATCTGTTCGAATCATTTCGGATAGATAGGTCTGTTTTTGGTTTACTTGAACTAAGTAAACCTGCCCGGTTATCTGAAGGCTGTACAAGTAATCGGCAACAACAAAAAACAAGACAGAAGTAAATAAAGTCAAATAGATCGACAGGCAAACCTTTTATTAGCTTGTACAAACAGTGACCTAATGGTTAAAAAAGCAGTCAAGTTTTGTTCCATAATAAGTGGTAGATTCGAACCACACACCATTGAATTTAGTTTAGGCAGCTAGCTATGTATTGCATAATTATTGCTGACACAAATATAATGGAACTCAAAGCTGATTGCATAAATCTGAACTTGAGTAAGTGAGTTCCATTGTAATTTTGATCTGTTTTATGTTTCTGACACACATTTTGAGGAAATCGATACTAGTGTGACACATGTACTGTAATCAAGTGTCCATTGGAAACAGAGGTCTTGCTATCGATCGTCTTTTATTAACCAACACTATCATGAAACTACTGAATTCTTCATGTTAAAGTAAATCTATAAAATAGATTTAATTTTCTTTCAAAAAGGCAATCAAATTATTGAAAAAGACAAGAATTCCTACTTAAGAGAGTATTGCAGATATAATACAACAACCGTTGTTAACAACTTTTGTTTCATGTACGTATGGACTAGTCAGTCATTCAGCTACAACATACAACTTGGTACGTACATAATCAGGTCAAATCCAAAAGTGATGGATACAGTAGAAGTATTAATGGTAATGGAGAAGATTAGGGATGGAAGATGTTATTCAATAGAATAATTCAGTTAAATAAATTGAAAAAGAGAAAGGTGATAAGGAATTCAGAAGACTAGACTAGAATCTGAGAGAACACAAAGAGTGGATGCATCTGCTCGCCAACTCAGACCAGGTAGTCCACACCTACCAACATGACTCAATCCCGTTGTCAGTGACTTCAAGGATATCTGCCATGTTTTGGTTTAGTCGCCCCTAGCTTTCTTCCAACCTATTCCTTCACCGCAAAATATAGCTCGACGATGCAGTCGGTGGTCGGGCATACGTAACACATGTCCCAATCACCTTAAATGATGAACTTTCAATACTTTATCTATTGATTTGCCATCCTTACCTAGCACGCGTTTCCTAACGATAGCATTGCTTACTCGGTTGTCCCAGGATACACAAGCAATGCTTCGGAGAAAACTATGATCAAGGACCAGTAACCTACGAATATCTTCTACTCTCACTGGCCATGTTTCACAGCCATAAAGTAGGACGGAGCGAACTACTGCGCAGTACACTCCTCCTTTCGTTAGCAGACGTCTCGCCTACGCCATAAGTGATGCAGCTTGGTAAAATCCAATTGAGTCTTCTGTATCCGTTCGTCAGTCACCAGGACATCAGCACTGATGAGACTACCGAGATAAGTGAAGCGGTCGACACGCTCAACTGCTTCACTTCCTATCACTAGTTCAGGTGCCGATACAAGCCAATAATGAAGCAAAGTTTTGCATTTCGACGAGGAGAATTGCATTCCGAACATGCTTGGATTGTAGCTTAGAGTGGTCAGAGAACTCTGAATTTTATCAGCGTCATCAGTATATTCGAAGTCAACAAGCGTGTCTCCTGGTAGAAGGTCCGTCCCTGAAAAGTCAGACGACGATAATGTTAACTCTAAAAGCATGTCTATGATAAAGTTAAACAACAATCGAGAGAGTGGACATCCGTGACGGACAACACTTGAAGTAACTAATTCCGATGACAGTTCGCCATTAGCTCTAAATCGACCAGTGGTGTTCGAGTAGAGAGCCTGTATAAGGTTAATGTACTTCTTTGGTACACCTTTCAATGACAGACACTGCCACAGAGCCTCACGATCAACAGAGCCGAATGCCGCTTTAAGGTCGAGAAATTCTACTATTGCGGGGCGTCTGAACGTATGTCTTTGCTCTAGGACCTGTAATAGTGTGAAACTGTGGTCTAGACAGCCATATCCAGGTCGAAAACCAGCCTGGTTTTCTCTAGTGCGCTCTTCAAGAGCTACCCACCACCGTTCGCGGTTGTTGCGTAGGCTTTCTATCAGCCTGCGCTTAAGCTGACTTTGCTCTTCATCGTGTTGAGAGCCAGGTGGGATGAGTTTTCGAGCATCCATCAGTTCGGTAGATGCTACTGAGATCCACCGCTTCTTCCTAGCCTCATAGTTTACTTTACTAACAGATATCACTGCTGTTTCCACAGCCTTCTTGATATCATTCCAACCTGCTTCAGGGTGGGCATCACTTACTGCAAGGCTGCCTAAAAGTTCCTGAAATATATTCTTTGCTTTGTCATAATTAGATTCCGGAGGGGTTTCCTTGAGATGTCTTCCCTACGTCCAGTAAGCCTCAAACAAATACGCGCTCACACTAGACCATGGTCTGAATCTAAACAAGTGCTCCAGAATGAGCGGCAGTCAGTCAGTTAGTTACAACGTAAACTTCGTACATACGTACATAATTTCCGGATGCGGCAGTCTTCAATAAAGTCTCTTCAACGATGGCTTAAAGCGATGTAATCTAGTTGGGTCGGCTTTTGGGGTTGCCAGGTCAAAAGATGTTTTTCCTCATGCCTAACGTTAGTGTTTGCTAGAAATAGGCGGTTATCTGAGCACAGTTACAACAGGCGGCCGCCATTGTGTTCTCTGAGCCGCGACACCACAACATCCCGCCAGATGTCTTTTCTTTCCATTTAGTCTACCTACTTGAGCATTGACGTAGGCAGCCACTATTACTATAGCAGAGCGCTTAACTTTTTTAAGGTCCGAAAGCTTTCTGTGAAACTCAACCTTTATCTCGTCTGAACTGCAGCCAGTAGAAGCGTAGGCGTATACGACGAAGAGGCAACGGCGAGTTTCCCTATCTTTACGAGTCCGTACCGTCCCGTTCAGTCGGAAAGCGCACAGGTGACTATCTACTGGGATCCAGTCTAAGAGAGCTAGTTCTTCCCCAAGACTAATTACTATAACTACGCCAGCGAGGCCACGGGAAGCAGCAGCAGGGCTACCAGATACACGAAGAGTAAATCGGGCTGCTTCTTTATTTTGACAGGGTGAAATCAAATTGATTTTACTAGGATCCTGTATGCGCGTTTCCGATACTCAGCAAACATCGATTGAGCGAGATTCTAATTTCATAGCTAAGGAAGCCTGATGCCCTATTTGACACAATGTCCGAGCATTAAAGCTCCAACATGTAGTCTAGAACGGGGCTTCAAGAGACCAGGAATAACTTTTCATGAACTCCCATCGTTTGCATTAGCGGTGCAAGGTGATAAAGGAATGTCAGAAGGGTGGGTGGTGGAGATAAGAGAGACGTTAGGCAGTGTCAGAAGGATTTGATTGTAACCAATTCGGTCTCATGCGCTGTTACGGGTTGTGATATGTATTAAATATGCCTATCTAGGACCTACTTTGACACGTTATATTTGTTAGTAAACATAGTACATAGTGCACAAGGCCACTGACTATTGAAATGATAATATATATATATATATATATATATATATATATATATATATATGGACAAGTACTTGAACATATTATTTGGTAGTCAAAAAGAACTCCTCTGTTCTGTTCCAATTACTGCCCATACTTCTACTACCTCTACCTTTATGAGATTTGTATTGACAATCGCATCTGTGCTAATGTAGTATGGCAACCTGAAATGATTTAAGTACGTAAAAAGTTTTACGTTGTTGCTGACTAACTGACTGACTCTCTTCTGTTCTTGCCTTCTCGCCAAAGTCGCCAGTTTTGGGAAGGAGGTTAGCAAGCAACGCAATCAAATCTCGGGCATTGTATATCGTTACAAAAAGCATCATTTATTATACAATTGCTTTTAAGTAATCAATTGGATGATTTGTTTCAACTAGTTTTACTGTAATTAACGAAGACGTTAAGATCCAATGGAATAGTAGTGTGGTTAAAGAAAACAGTTCGCTAACAAAATGTGTACACCTAATCCTCAGACTTGCATTTTCAAAACAAGCAGATTATTGGTCCTCTTCTTTTACATGTCTTCCGGTCTTTAAACCACTTTAATCGCGCTATGCATTTCGGTCTCCCAACTCCTCTCCGATGGTAACTTCTGGGCAACTATCCGCTGCATACTACTCAGAACCCAAGTTACGAGTAATATCCACCACAGCTTAAATAACTTAAAATTATGATTTCTAATTTAATTCCACCACCTTCCGACCCCTTATTAATTCACCCGTAAACTCTATAATAGAGGTATTTCCTATGAAATCTCACTAAAAAACAAAATACTAAAATATATTATCCAATTGAACGACAAACAAAATAAAACAACAACAGGAACGAAGACTAACCCGAATTAGATGTGTATCATTTTCCAGTTGATCAGCTGATACACCGTTGATCGACTGAACAACAGCATTTGATTGATGTTGTTGCTGATATCTTCTATGTTGCTGATGCTGTTGTTGTTGGCGTTCAGCTCGTGCTTGATTTAATTGTTCTTGTAATAAACGTGTATGAGCCAATGTATCAACCATTGATTGTATTCGTGCCAACAAATTTGGATCAATCACACTAAATAGGTGAAGTAGGAAACCAACAACAACAAAAAGTGAATTATTATGATTGCAATTGTAAAATAAAAATATTAAACATGTAACAAAGGAGTTTTATCAATATTTTAAATAGAGAATCAGTAAAATGGACATCTTTTTGAAATATATAACTGAAACGACGGGACATGGTACTAGTGACATCAATAGGTTTAGGCAATCCCGAACATACTTTCTTAATCAACAATGCATGTTCAGGATGCGATCTTCGCCCTCGAAATGCAAAACGTTGCTTTAGGATTGGCTTGCGTTAGCACTTGACTTAGTGATAGAGAGTGTAGTTGGGCGTGCTGGAAGTTTCATCAGTCCTGATGGCCTGGTGACTGACGAAATCGCAGTACGGATACAGAAGGCTCGATTGGCTTCTGACAACATGCATCACTTATGGAGTGCACGAGATATCCGTCTGTTAACCAAAGAATGAGTTTACTACGCAGCAGTTCGATCTGTCCTACGATACAGATGTGAAACATGGCCACTAAGAATAAAGAATATTCGCAGGTTACTAGTATTCAATTAAAGGTGTGTTCGAAGCATCGCTTGTATATCCAGGGAACACCGAGTGAGCAATCCTGGGGTTAGGATAGTTGTACTGGGTAAGGACGACAGACTAATTGAAGTAAAGAATATTCATTAGTAGAGTTGGTTAGGACATGTGTTACGCATGTCTAACTACCGGCTACCTCAACGAGAGGTGATATTCAGTGTAGAGGTAGGCACGAAAAAAGTTAGGGGTGGCCAGACAGAAATATGACACAAATCCTTCAAGTCATTGACAAGTGGACTGAGTCATGTTAGTAGATGTAGATTACCTGATTGTGGTCCGCGGAACCAATGGTTGAAGATTGAATGACACAGCTTAAATTCTTTTGCATTGGCTCAAGTGCATACATTTTTTTGTTTTCTTTCAAATTCTAATCTGAATTCCTCATGACCTTTATCTTTATTTTTTAAAATTTATTTCACTGGATTTTACTTCCTGAATATCTTCAAACCCTAATGTTATCTACTACCATTGATACTGCTAATACCTCTATCGTCTGGGATTTGGATCGATAATTCGATCTGTGTGTGATGATATGGTATGGCAACTTGAACTGATGTACATAAGTACGAAGTTCTACGGTACAGTTGATTAATGGACTGACTGATACAATTATAGATGTGAATTCGACTGGGGAAACGCCGAAATTTTGAATCAGAGAAACTTCGAGATTCCCAGAGGATTACTAGAAACATGTTATTAGGATCAATCAAAAATTAACAGGCACATGAGCCTAACGTATGAATCCGTTGAAAAAATGTTAACCAATCACAAAACCAAAGGTAAACACCAACAAAAACAATCAACATGAATACAAAAGAAAATGAAGACAATAAAACCTACGAAGACAGCTAACCATAAACATGTCCATTGGAATGAACTGAAACAATATAAGTGCAATAAATGAAAAGCTCAATGCTACATAAAGTAGACGCTGAATATTTTCTCAAGGATGACAATAAAAGCTCAACAAATAAACAATCCAAC
>OX103975.1:11707910-11858586 GCA_944470395.2 Schistosoma turkestanicum
TCGGCCTCGCTGTTCAATATGAGAAGACATGACTGCGATAATAAGATTTGTGAATTACTGCTCCTTTGATGAGGACCAGTTAGTATTCTCCATTAAATAAGTTGTCAATCGAAAGACTTAAAACACAAGGTCGATTGATCAATGGGTCAAGTGAGCAAAGCAATTAAATTTCTTACACTTAGACGTGACATCACTCGAAAACGACAGATTAAAGGTCAGCAACAATCAATCATAATCGAGGTCAACAGGGTAAACTGTTAGTCATATGTAGAGAAATTAGAACACTTCACTTCTATCTGAAGTTTCTGTTGATAATGTCATTGTTCTTTTGAACAGATCGATGAAAGCTCCACAACCAATCTATTCGCCTAAAAGTACGAAACTTCGTCATATTCTTATGGCCAGTATTTTCACCTTAATACTCTAAACAGAAACTCAGAGTTGTTAAGTTTCATTCTGTATTCTTGATATAGTGCAGAGGTTTCTGATTGTTATCAAAATTGTTTAAACAAATCGTCTAAAAATTCAATAGAATAGAGATGTGTGACACTCATATTTATTGAGTAGGAAAGCATACTTTATTCTAGCTTAAATCAGTAACAAACATTTTGATTACCTAATGAATGAAATTTATATTTAATTGTTTGCGAAATTACTTGGAACAAAGTTAACAATCAATCGATATCAACAAAAAACATTTATTTTCAGTATCTTGTTTTGCAGATGGTTAAGTTTCATTGATATGATCAATTGATCATTGTTAGACAACCATTGGAAACGTGGAAGCATCGGATCGCAATTACGTCCCACTACCGGGACTTATAAGTTACCTACTGAAGACAATGGATGAGGACGTAAAATACAGCCACCGAAATAATGATCTTCGATAAACAGCGAATATATAACAACAAGTACTTATTTTAACTAACTTGGAAATGTTTTTCACTCTTGCGTGTTACACCATCTTAAATCAGTGATTCTTTAAATGAAATTTGAAAGATTGGGTTGTTGTGAAGTAACACTCGTTCTCGTTTAAACTATTCATTTCATGAGAACTGAACAGAACTGAACTGTAACTTTAATGATCGAATTGTCGATTGACAACACATTATTGAACGGTTTTTTCTACCGAAAATGATAAGAATCAATAGAACCCGAAGGAAACACTGTCTTGTTCGATCAAGTAGTAAGTGAGTGAACAATTCACTAATCATTAAAAATCACCATCATACCCAATAGTCCGTAATATTTATTGGTTTTAGTTACGAACATAGTTACTTGATGTGAACATCAATATTGATGAATGTGTGCATGTTTGATGAATGATTTCAAAGTATGGTGAATTATTTGTCTGTTTGTTGTACTTAAGTTAAACTCATTCGCATTTGAATGAAGATGGTGGATTTTATGTTCAAGTTGACTGAATGATTGTTAGTTGGCCAGTTGTTTGACGCTCCCTAACCTAACACGTCTCGAATCTGATTTCGCCACAATTAGACGCCATCCATAGATACATGATTGATTGTGTTTAAAAATAAACACACTCTAACAAACTGAATATTTATTACACCATACCTCCACTAATTAGAGTAGTATTTAGTTTTTTTCTGAACAAAAGGAATCACATCATCTTCTACTGAATTCTCACACAGTCAACAAGTATTCACTAATTTCCTCTATCCCGGGGCCTTTCTTTCAAGCTCTGTCCAACTGCTGTTCATACTTTTGACGACTGTCTCCATTTCTTGGTATAATTTGTCCTTTAGTCTGCCTTTTTTCTTTTAACCTTAAGGGTACAAGGTTAGGGCTTCTGGTGATATGCAGTTGGGTGATTTCCTCAATATGTCTCCTCACCACCTCTAGCGGTTATTTTTAATTTCTTCCTGAGCTAGAATTTAATTTGTTCTCTACCACAGATACTTAAATTTATAATATTTACTAAACAGAAATCATTGTCAAGTTTACATATTTAAAAATTATCATAATAATAGGTTTTTATCAATGAAGTTTTCCAATCAGATATCAGATTATTTCCATATTCTACAAACTATCTCTCTCAAACTAGATGTTCTTAGATCTAAAGGAACACAAGATCTGATTTTTTATCTTACTTATTTACGCCTGTTGCTCCTAATGGAGCAGATGCCACCTACCAGTCAATCATTTTTTCAGGTTAGCTCGTTTTAACTAGTTGAAATTCTACGGGATAGGGTCGGTAACCCCATGCCTGACTCTCCTCCTTCATCCGGGCTTTAGACTGGCAGTAAATCTAGAAAGGCTTCAGGCGGAGTTCCTTTTGGGGACGTTAGATCCCTAGAAATCGCTTGATAAATGCCTTAATTTTGAAGTTTATGTTTCCGAGCACGGGCTGATAAGCTGACCTTGAAATTTCATTTCGCACCAGGAAAATCCTTGGCCGTGATTGGTTGCTGTTTATTTTAGTGTGCTACTTTTGTGACTCTCCCAAGGACGTTTCTTTGATGTATAAATAAACGCGATTTGTATGCTTGAATTCATTGTGCTTGCTGAGTGTTTGTAGAATACACTTTCTACGCTATATCAAGATTTCTCGTTAGGTGTTTGGGATGAGTGGATCAGAGTAGCCTACCTGGACGCTGGTTCACTGTCTCGTTCTTGTTTATCGACTACAGTGAATCCGTAATAGTTTCAAGCATACCTAGTGACGATCATAACAGTTCTAATTTCCTGTGAGACTCTAATAATCGCAGACTAAGTCTATACGGTGACTTAAACTCAATTAAAATTCGCAAAGTACGGAAAGAACCGTCTACCCCGAGTTTAGTTCATATTTTAGGAAAATGAGAATAATTCTTAAGTTAAACATGTCCTTAGGTTGAATGGTAGTTCAAGTATCTATTCCGGTTGGTTCGATTTTGACAGTCTACCTCAAAATTCTTCTTAAAATCTTATACCTTACCAGTAATAAAATCATCTAATTGGGCAATTCAAATAAAGAAATCACATTTTAAATCAATTCACCATTGAATTACTCTGTATTTTAATGTACACATTTAGATAGATAGAAATAATTTAAATGACCTGAATTATACAATATGTATTTAAAACAGGTAGAGAAATTGGATTAAAAACACTTTTTATTAACAAAGGATATAAGATTCATGAAACCTGATAATTTGACATGAAATGTCTAAAAACTAAACCAAATATATGTAATGTGTAAGTAATGTTCAATATTCATTTTATTTAGTGATGATTGATTCGAAATTCAGTTGTTAATTTTTCTCAATAAAACTAAAAACAAAATAAATCAGTGCAATAAAGTTTTTCATATCGATAATTAGATATTTTTTTCGAAAATTGCACCAGCTATGAAAACTGTAACGATTGGACAAAATGAACTGGTGAAGAAAAGTTTTTGTAAATCAGGTAGATGATTATGATAGAGTTTCGCGTTCTCTGAGCTGGATGTTTTGGTTGTGACGCTTTCGATGTTCTTCTTCTTCTTCTTCTTCTGAACAACAACATCATCAGCACAAACGTCAGATAGGAGAAGTGAAGTATTTGAATTTCTTCACGTCCAACTTGAAGTTTCTCCTGTTGACCTCGATTTTGATTAGTTCTTACTGACCTTGATTGCGTCACATTTTGATGTCCACCACCAGAAACAAAGTGGACCACTTTTCTCCTCACGTGTAGATGAACAAAGATCATCTAATGATATCTGATTAATAATATCAATGTGCATAGAAAATAAAGGATCTGAATTTCGTTAGGGAAAAGTTGAAATTAGGAAATCCTGAAAAAGATGTCAAAGGATGTCGACATTCATGATATTCGATTTAATTGCCTGACAAAAATCCAATTATGATAACTGATACAGAAGTAGTCCGTTGAATGCAAAGTCTTAGGTCGACAGGAAAACACTGTCGATAGGAATACAAGAAAAATTAAGAAGAGCAGCGGAGAGTACTGTTATGATGATTCTCAAAACATAGGTCAGGCGTTCGCGCTCAAGACAGAAGGTCCTGGGTTCGAATCCTGCGGGTAGCAGGAGACATGGATGTGCACTGCTGATGAGTCTCATGCTTGAACGAAACGCCCACCCAGTGTATCCATGTTTCTAATGGTGGTCTAACAATGATTCATCCATGATCTCAAGGCGAAACTACCATCTCCATAATACTCTAATGCGAAAGCTATTATAATTAACTGGCATAATACTTGACGAACAAATGCGATGCTCACTTCGACATAAAGTAGATATTAATGATGTTGTCCAGAACGATAATGAAAGCTATGTACATTGTAAATAAATCAATAGTATATTAGGACATAATGTTTATGAATATTAAGCAGTATGAAAATAGTTTACAACGTGAAATGGATAGCCACTTGAATTTAGATACGATTCAGCAAGCGTTTATGTCCAATAAGGGAGATCTCCAGTAGTATACTCCCACTTGTGATTTTTAGTTAACATTGCCTAAATGAATCAACTGATGATTCTGTCTCTTAATATGAATAACCATAATCCAAGATTGAAAATTGTTTAATACAGACTTTCAGTAATAAGAGACAAACTCCATAACTCTCTGATTAAAAATCGTACAGTGTGCTTACTAGCGACTAGCTTGGTAGGGGAATTTTCAGAGTTCCAGTGAGAAGCAGTAACCAGTGGAGTTCAACCCTGTTCAATTGTAGGAAGTAACTACCGAGGACAATGAGTGAGTTTGCGCAAAATCCCTAGATTGATCAGAGTTAGACGTTAACACTGTAGAATGAGGCCGGCCCATTGGTCTAATGGTTTGGCGTCCACGCTCAAGACCAAAGGTCCTCGGTACGGATCCTGTGAGTAGCACGGGTCGTGGATGCGCACTGCCGCCGAAACGACCATCTTTCAGTACTTCCAGGTTTCTAATGCTAGTCTAACATTGATTGATTTATGATTTCAGTAATCAATGCAAGAAAACTGAAATGGAAATTCGCTTCACGATCATCACACTTTTTCGCATTTCTTTACTTTTTACATATCGTTTTTTTTTAAGAAAAGAAAAGCAGAATCTGTAGTCACAACTGAAATCCTTTTTCAAATTTCATTTACAATCTAACTAGAAAAATAGTTATTATTGATCGTGTATACCGATGCTTTATTGGTCAGTTCGTGTGCAAAATTAGATAAATATTCTCTCATTTATTTTTTTCATGATGATCATTGAACATACTTTGTTTTATTATTATTGTAACAATTTTGTTAGATTTAAATAAATTTACTTTTAAAAACATTTATTCAATGGCTTTTTAAACTATTTTAACTTACTTTCATGTTTACAGGGTAAAGAAAACTATGGCTATCGGCAATAAGTTATATTAGGGAAAAATTAGAGATTACTAATTGGTTTAAGATCTCATAGAATAGTCAAGTTTTAGTTTATAAGAGTTACAAGGCCAAACATAACTTGGAATTCTCAAAGCCAAAGAGAAGAGGTAAACCAAGGAACACATTACACCGCGAATTGGAGGTAGGCATGAAAAGAATGAATAGTAATTGGGTAGAACCTGGAAATGAAGGCTTAAGACAGAGTAGGTTGGAGAATAATGATCAATGGGCTATGTTTCATTGGGGGTAACAGATGTTAGTAAACAAGTAAGTAAGCCATGAATATCATCACTCAACCAAAATGGTTTTATTTTCTGTAGGTTATCGTTCTGGAACTTACTTACTTATTTACGCCTGTTACTCCTAATGGAATGTAGGTCATCGACTAGGATTCTTCACCCAACTTTGTCCATCGCTCTCTATTCCAGTTCTACCTAATTGCTATTTATCCTTTTTCATTTTTAACAACGCGGGTACCTGATACCCTGATGGACCAATCAACACTTTATATAAATTATTGTATATGAGATTTTGAATACAGTCAAATGACCGATGATGATTACCACCTATAAACGAAACCAATGTCCATTAATCTTCATTCAACGACACTTTAATAATTTGTTGGAACAGTGGGAACTAACTTCAAGATGATTTCCTGAATTAATAGTGAGAAGTTCCAATCGATATAATTCAGTTATTTCTTGAAGGAAACATTTGTCACCAATAGGATCACAAAGTTACTGAAGTTTTCAATGTTTCATGTTAAATAAGTGATTAAATGTTTGGGCTTTTGGCGTTGGATGTAAAAGGCTTGAGTTTAATTATTGGAAATGTTATATGTGAGTGTGGATCGCTGTAGAGTCCCGTACTGGACCAGTCCGGAAGTCTACTTCTCCTTGATATGTACTGGTAATTCAGCTGACATCAGTTTGTGATGAATATCATCTACAATCTTACAACAAACTCTGCATGACTAGTCCATTATTAGCAGAGCTCGGTTGTTGTAAACAGTGGAATCCAGAATGCTCATTTCGTCCTGTATGGCACTCCTCAACTGTATGTGCCTGCATCTAAGAGTTGATGTTAGCTTCGGGACTCGGACTCTGTAGGGTCCGCTTCGAACACCATCGCGTTATCTACTTAGCTATAGAGTCAAGATAGTCACTTATTTGTGAAATGGGGTTAAGATTAGTTCCTTTTTTTACATTAGTTGTTTGATTCTTCTCACTGAGGTTTACAACTGCAACTGATCAGTCTCATTTACCATATGCGCATCTTTTGTGTGCCCTCTTCGATGAAAATATACCGAATAAGAGACAGATCAGTTTTAATCCGAAACATCTATAGGAAGATTCTCACCTACTTAATTACTTTCGCCTGTTACCAGTAATGGAGCATAAGCTGCCGATCAGCGAATTATGCTTTTGGTTAGCGTTTTGTTTAGCGAGTTGGATTTCTACGGGATGGGATAGCTGACCCCACACAAAACCCCCTCCTTCATTCTGGCTTGGCACGGGCAGTAGGCCTAGAAGGGCTCCATGTGGAGTTCAGTAGTGAAGAATGGAAACATTTATTTTTTCTGCAGAAGAAATTAATCATAGCGCAATATATGATCTCCAGTTATCAAGCATAAAATTCAGAAGTTTCAAATCTCATACTGAACATTTTATCTTTTAAAATCATGAAGTCGGGAAGCATTTGTAAGCACTCCCTCACAGTTGTAGCGAACAATGGAGTTCAAATCTCTCAGATGTAAAATAGATTTTATCAGTAATATTAGATTCTCTTCAATCTTAGTGTCAAACCGAATAAAGGTTGGAAATTGTGATTTTATCGGATTCCACATCAGTAAGTCTTTACATCGGGAGTTGACTTTAACTGAATAACTACTGAAATTCAAAATAATAATGGATGAACTGTTAATTCTTAGTATACAACTCTTTATCATTCCATATACATCATCTCTGCAGACTGTGGAACCCAAGACGAAACAACTAGCCAGTCCTAGTTTTTAGTGGTATTCCGACTAAGATCAGTCCATGATGAGCACTAACTAAACCATTTTAGCAAATAGGATTAGTGGAAATTTAATTGTGTTCACACAGTTTAAATTATGCACTGATCATAGTTAATTCATCATTTAAAATCTGGAAGCACCAGGGGTCTCACATATAGGAATCGAACACAGCACAATCGCTTAATCTTTTTGAGCACTGAGTCATCGTTCAGTTATATGAATGATGAAATTCAGTCAATCTATGATCTTGCACCTGTGTTGAATAAACATCTCACATCCAACATAAACTGAACTCCATTGATTACGCTTTTCACTTGAACATCGTGAAGCCATTCACTTGTGACCATGTGACTGCTAGGTGAGTTTGCGCAATAATCTGGATAGATTGAAGTTAGATATTAACACCATTGAATGTTACCGTCTCAGTAGTCTAGAGGTTAAGAGTTCGCTCGCAATACCGATCCTACAGGCAGAAGCTGTGGATATGCATGACTGATTAGTCCCATACTAGTACGAAACTACTGTCCAATACTTCCAGGTTTCTAACGGTGGTTTAACTATGATTGATTCACGATTTTAACATACGATTGTTGTCAAAATATTGGAGATTTATGGAGAACCATCATTTAATGTTAACCTTTTTACAAAATTGAAAAGTCTATTCCAAATATAATTATTTTATAATGCCAATTAAATTCCAAAAATAAAATTCTTTTTCCAACAAACCTTCTTCATATCGTTAATGTATTTTGAAATTTACTCATAATGTTTGATTGATGTGATCTTTTTACCGACTAAAATATGTGGACATTAAACAAATTTTCACATGATACAAAGCAAATAATATGCATTATGTTTGCTTGAGAAAAACAAGCACGTAACAAGTTGTGCTATGTGTTAACTCTTCAGAACTAATGACTTTGATTTGCCAATTTACAGGCATAATTAGTTGAGGATAGATAGGTGATATTAGATTATTTGAGGTGTTCTAGTTTACAAATTGTTAAGGTAGTACATATTTTCAGATGTAGTACTGTAATGCAAGGTATCAGTATCAGATCGAAAATAAAACAGAAACAGGGAGCAGAGAACCACGAAAGTTCACTCAGGTATACTATAATTCATATACAGGGTTCTTTTTTGATATGTTTAGGTTATATTCAACATTTAGGGTTCCTCTTATCTCACTTATCAAATGAGATATACTTACAGCTGTAAGCATATTTTATACATTGTATAAAGAGGAGTAGGCACTGATATAGCCAATAAAGGATAAGAGTGATTTTATTTCACAGATAGATTATGGTGAGCTATTTTAGAGTCGTGATAATTTTTGATTGAAATCACGGGTCGATCATTATAAGATTACCATTAGAAACGTGGATACATTGAACGGGCATTTCGTCCTAGTATGAGACTCATCAGCAGTGCACATCCACGACTCGTGCCTGTAGGTCTCGAACCTAAGACCATCGGTCTTGCACGTGAAGGCTTAACTTCTGAACCACTGTTTTGGTGAACAACAGGATAACTAAGATTTTTTGTCACAACCTCACTTATTATCTTCGGTAGTTTCTAACTACACCCGACAGGGTTACACTCCTGAGTTTGGTTCCCGCGAGCAGAGGTCGTAGACGCGCAACACAGATGTATCTCACACTAGTACGAAAATGGCTGTCCAGCGCTTCCAGATTTCTAATGATGGTCCAACAATGATTGATTCGTGATTCCAAAAAATTTGAATGTAGGAAGATTGAATGAACTGTGTGTTATTTGCTGCTTCATAATATTTCATCTATTTACTAAGTATAAGTATGAAGTCGGTTTCTTGTTTGTTTGTTTTTTTGTCTGTAAAAGCCAACAATTATATCTGACTGCCTTATTTAAATAGATGAAGTAAATTTTAAAATTGAGAGACAATAGTCGAAAGTGTTATAGCCTATCGAAGGATATAAATAAATATATTGGCCTTGATGACAGTTTTAGTAAGCGAAGAGATCGATAAAATGTCTATATCCATATAATCTATAAGTTTTCAAGGCATTTTAACCAGCATGTAACTAACTGACACCCTCCGTTGTATCATAACTAGTAGTAGTAGTCGTAGTAGCATCAGTAATAATAATAATAATAATAATAATAATACTTACTAACAACCCTCATCGTGTTTAGTCTGTATTTAATGCTTCGTATACACGTAGGCTACATTACTAGATACAGATGAGCCAATCTCTCTGTTGCTTTGTATTCATTTGTTTCTATGATTTTTGTTTCAATAATTTGGTTTATGTGAATTCTTGTCATTCGGTAACTAAACTAATATAAAGGATGGATAGTGGCAAGTAGTGGAGTCGATGAGATGCGTTTAGTCCTATTTGCAACTCGTCAGTTTGATATCCTTACAGTCTGAGAGTCCTGAAGTGGAAACCAACTCTGGGATACAGGTATATACAACTTGTGATGAATCCTAAAGAGGAAGAAACACGTGGCTCGGATTTCATTGCTAACTTTGCATTCATCTCTCTGCTTATAATCCCTGTGACCTAAGGCGATATTGAAGTAATCTACACAGGATTCACAGATGCCAACTGAGATCAACGGGAAGATCCAAACTACCAATAAAAATGTATTGATCTTATATTAGTCAGTTTGGTCGATTGCTTCATCATAAAATGCTCAATGTCTACCAGTTTAGCCTATGATCAAGTACTAGGATTTATCAGATTTCATTTATAGTTAAACAGTTACAGATTGAAAAGTTCTGGAATTGTTAGAAATAGTTACACAACACTAAAAATGACTGTGAGGTGGTTATTATGTTTTTACTCGAAGGAAGTCACCTAAGTTATAATTTAGACTAATCGTATCATCTGGGACACATAGATACACGAAACGTATTACTAGCCATACAGTAACAGGATAGTTAAGCCATCTGATAAGTTCGTCACTTAGTATGCTTGAGGCTATTACGAGTTTACCTTAGTCGATAAACGCGAACGAGACTTTTACCAGCTTCCAGGGAGGCTACCTTGAATACCCAAGTCGAAATAGAAGGCTTTGTAAGCGTAGAAGTATATTCTACAAACACCCAGCAATCACAGTACAATCAAGCATACAACTCTCGTTTATTTATACAACATAAGAACGTCCTTGAGACAGTTAAGAAAATAGCATACTAAAATACACTGTAGCCAATCACAGCCATTGACTTTCCTGGTGGGAATTGAAATCTCAAGGTCATTTGATCAGCCCCTGCTGGCGAATGTGAAAAATGAAATACGGCATTATCAAGAGAATTTTGGGGATCTAACATCCCCAACACTCCTCCCCTTTTTAATAGCGTGTTCTCCTGGGGTTGACTTGCATCTTGACTATTGTTCGCCGCTGTCTGAGGGGATACCTTTGGGAACGAAGAACAGCTTGCTGCTGAGTTTCTTCTCGTGGCGGGGCTCTCGGTAGGTTGAAGGTATCAAGCAAGATGTCAAGGGGAAGGCTTTCTGCTCTTGATGGGCGATCTGGGGCTAGCCGTCTGCGTATCTGATTGCGATGACGTGACCCCCTATCACCTCCTACCTCTACTTCGTACATAACTCGACCAACCCTTCTGACCACTCTCGCTTCTACCCAAGGACCATGGTTCGTTCTGTAGTCGCGGGCAAACACAGGGCATCCCACCTCGTAAGCGGATTGTCTTTGCTGCTTTGTCTCTACTGATGAGGGTGCATTGGTCGGATGCATCAGGCTGTGGATCGTTTTCAATCTTCTTCCCAGATACTGAGGACAGGAGAACTCAGCAAGTGGAAGAACTACAGTGGCATCACTCTACTATCAAGTCAAGACAGAGTCATCAACTGAGCATCGTTTTACCGAATGAAAGATTCGGCAGACGCCCAACTTCGAGACCAACAGACTGGGTTCCATAAGAATCGATCATGTACTGATCAAATCACACCACTATGAATCGTTGCGGATACAGTCAATTGGATGGAATTCATCACCACACACCAACTTCACTGACTACGACAAAGCATTCGACAGCGTGGACGGGATGACCCCTAAGGGGGCTTCTTCTTCGACACTATGGTGTGCATCAGAATATTGCCGACATCATACGAAATTCCTATGATGGGTTAAACTGCAAGATCATGCATGGAGGACAGCTGAAAGTCGTTTCAAGTGAAGACTGATGTCAGGCAAGGTCACTTACCCTCACCCTTTCTCTTTCAATAGCGAAGTCAGAATTTTCAATAGAATTATCAAAACCGGTTTCTTGTATGAAGCGGAAACTACATAAGTCATCATCCACAAGATACGGATGTTTATTAACAGTTGCCTACACAAGATACTTCGGATCCGTTGACCAGACATCATCAACAACACCCTACTGTAGGAGAGAATATATATTACATTCCAGCTGAGGAATAAATTTAGGAAAAAGCACCGAAATTTGATAGGACACATATAATAGCAATCTCCTGACTGCATCACGAGGCGAGCTTTAAACTTGATATCTTCACAGTAGAAGGAAAACAAGAAGATCAAAGAACAAATTATGCTGAGAATCGGAAGTAGACATGAAAATAGTGAACTGTTATTTGGAGAAACTGAATAGCATGGCCAAGAACAGAGTTAGTTTTGAGATTTACTGATCGGTGTGCTATGCTTCCTTAGGAGTAGCAGGAGTAATCTAGTAAGTGAGTAGACTTGACTTCTTCGTATACTGCATTAGCACATTTAGGTTTAATGAATGGACTAATGTCATTACGAATGAATAGTATGACATACTTACAATAGTGGAGCTTAACTACGCAACTCGATTCAAATTTTATTCAATTCTAATACAAATTTGAAATGTATTCCACTTGGTTTGATATTGATTGAAACAAATTTTGTTTTTTTTGTTTGCTGCTAGTCGTTATTATTTATCAAGGTGTGAATGTGATACGTTCGTCACTTGGTATGCTTGATGCTATTACGAGTTTACCTTAGTCGATAAACGCGAACGATACTTTTACCAGCTTCCAGGAAGGCTACCTTGAATCCAAACGGTAAAACAGAAGTCTTGGTAAGCGTAGAAAGTATATTCTACAAGCACCCAGCAATCCCAGTACAATCAAGCATACAACTCTCGTTTATTTATACAACATAACAACGTCCTTGAGACAGTTAAGAAAATAGCATACTAAAATACACTGTAGCCAATCACAGCCATTGATTTTCCTGGTGGGAATTGAAATCTCAAGGTCATTTGATCAGCCCCTGCTGGCGAACGTGAAAAACCGAAATACGGCATTATCAAGTGAATTTTGGGGATCTAACATCCCCAACACTCCTCCCCTTTTTAATAGCGTTTTCTCCTGTGGTTGACTTGCATCTTGACTATTGTTCGCCGCTGTCTGAGGGGATACCTTCGGGAACGAAGAACAGTTTGCTGCTGAGTTTCTTCTAGTGGCGGGGCTCTCGGTAGGTTGAAGGTATCAAGCAAGATGTCAAGGGGAAGGCTTTCTGCTCTTGATGGGCGATCTGGGCTAGCCGTCTGCGTATCTGATTGCGATGACGTGACCATTTATCACCTCCTACCTCTACTTCGTACATAACTCGACCAACCCTTCTGACCACTCTCGCTTCTACCCAAGGACCATGGTTCGTTCTGTAGTCGCGGGCAAACACAGGGCATCCCACCTCGTAAGCTGATTGTCTTTGCTGCTTTGTCTCTACTGATGAGGGTGCGTTGGTCGGATGCATCAGGCTGTGAATCGTTTTCAATCTTCTTCCCATCAGGATTTCAGCTGAGGACTTTTGCTCCGGTAACAATTCATTTGGTGTTGTCCGATAGACGTACAAGAAATTTTGTAACGTTTCGGCTGGCGTCCCCTCCCCTTTTGACTTGAGCAGTGCACTTTTAAATGTATCCACAAATTTTTCCGCCTGCCCATTCGGTTGCGGGTGGTATGGTTGCAAGCGTAAGTGTTTAATGGCTACCCGTTGACAGAAATTCTGGAATTGGGAAGAGGTGAATTGAGAGCCATTGTCGGATACGATCACATCTGGTATGCCATTTCGTGAGAAAATTTCAGTTAGGAGCTGTATAGTGTTAGTTGTAGTGGGCGGCATAACGGGGCTGATTTCCGGCCATTTAGAAAAGGCGTCGACGACAATTAAATACATAGTTCCATTTATTGGGCCAGCGAAGTCGACATGTATCCTGGACCAAGGATGCTCAGGTTTGGGCCATGAAACCGGCGGAATTTTGGCATTCATCTTTGCCGCCTGCTGACACCGCATGCATTTTTCAACCAACGCTGTGACATGTTGATCCATGTGAGGCCAGTATGCATAACTCCTGGCTATGGACTTCATTCGTTTAATCCCAGGATGACCAAGATGGAACTGTCTCAGCACTTTTGCACGAAGGGATTCTGGCACCACTACTCTTTCACCAAACATCAGACAATCGTTCACGATGCATAGTGACTCCCGCCGCTGATACAGTTGCTTCATGTCACCTTCAAACTTTTTCGACGGCCAACCTTTAGTGACATATTTCATCGTCGTCTTGATGATGGGGTCGTTTCTAGAAGCATTTTGTATGTCTGTTGCAGACACCGGTAATGCGCGAACTGCGGTTGTCAGATAACATTCTGCGTGGTCTTCTACTGACAGAGATGCGATCACCATGTTTTCCTCAGCCGCCACTTGATCATTAATGAGTCGTGACAAAGCGTCTGCTTGACCGAATTGTAGAGTGCGTCGATATTGGATTTCGAAATCATACCCCAAAAGTACCAAGGCCCATCGCTGGAGACGATTTGCAGAATGGGCTGGAATGCCAGACTTTGAACCAAATATTGCTAACAGAGGCTTGTGATCTGTGAGGAGCGTGAATCTCCGACCGTACAGAAACTTATGGAAACGGCGAACAGCAAACACAAGGGCAAGAGCTTCTTTCTCTATCTGGCTATACTTCTTTTCTGCTGGGGTCAGTGTACGGGATGCATGCATAACGGCTTTTTCTGACGCGTCTGGAAACTGATGTGAAATAACAGCACCTAGACCATATGCTGAAGCGTCTGCTGCTACGATGATCGGCATGGATGAGTCGTAGTGTGTTAATAACAATTCCGAGCTAATTATAGACTTGAGTTTACCAAAAGCCGCGTCACACTCTTTAGTCCAGTTCCATGTGCTATGCTTCTGCAGTAGACAATTCAATGGAGCGCGAATATCATGCATCGAGGGAATAAAAGCTGAATAATAACTGATCAAACCGAGAAAAGATCGTAATTCGGAAACATTAGTGGGAGTAGGCATCAGTTTGATAGGTCGGATGTTTTCAGGATCCGGTCTGCGACCGTCGGCATCAAAGATAAATCCCAAATACTTTACCGACTGCAATAGAAACTGGCATTTTTCTGGGCGTAACCGGAAACCATTGTCACTGATGCGTTGTAGTACCAATGTCGTGCGTTCCCGTAGCTGTTCTAACGTCTTCGCAACAATCAAGATATCATCGAGATAAGCTGCAACCCCTGGGATGTCTCACAGGATAGTATCCATTAGTTGTTGGAAGATAGATGGGGCAGTCTTAACTCCAAAAGGTAGACGGTTATACTGGAACAAACCACGATGAGTGTTGATAGTAAGCAGCTCTTTAGATGCTTCATCGACTTCCACTTGCAAATAAGCATCAGCTAGGTCAAGCTTTGCGAAGAACTTTCCCCCATTCAGCATAGTGAACAGATCTGCCGGGACTGGCAGAGGATAATGATGCTGTTCTAGAGCTGCGTTGAGACCTGTAGAGAAGTCATCCCAGCCCAGGAAACTAGTAGGGAAGGAATTCCACAATCAGTAAGGAAAGTATATAGTTCCATGACCAAAGCGGAATAATGAATCACAAGAATGCGTCTTCAATCCTTGTATTATTCACTGAAAAAAATCTAGTACAAATACAAATCTAAGAAAACCTTATCGAGCAATCCAATTACGAGATAATGAAACTGCATACCTATTTAATGACTATTATATTCATTGAAACCATGAATTAGTTAGTGATAGACCACCATTTGAAAGTTGGAATCACTGAGAGACCGTTTCGTCTTAGTATGAAACTCATCAACAGTGCATATACACAATAATCGAACCCATGAACTTTTGTTTTACGTGTGAACGCTTAACCTATAGACCACTGATTTGGTATCCAACGGTGTTACTGTCCAACTTCGATCAATCCAAGATATTGCACAACCTCACCCACTGTCTTCGGCAGGCAACCGCTTCACACCCTATGGGGTCAAACTCCTCTAATAAGTCTCAAACTAAGACGAAACTGCTGTCCACTGCTTCCAGGTTATTCACTGATGGTCTGTCTGTCAATGACTGATTCATTCATTTCAATGAAACTCAACAATCTGCACTACGCTATAATAAAAAAAATACTCTCATAATCTGTATTTTTTTTTTCGAATAAAATTATCAATCATCTAATTATGTTTATGATATAATAATAATAATAATCAACAAGATATATTTTCTTGTTTATGTATTTATTAATACACACAAAATATTAATCTCATTAGTCAGTATAGTGTTCTTTAGAAAATATTGATTTTTATACATTATCATTGAATAGATTGGTAATATAAAGACTTCAATCAATTTTGAATTACTTATGATGATAATTTTAATATTAAATGAAAAAGAATGATGAATAATTTTTTTTAATGTTCATATTCATTAACAAGGATATTACTCAGGTCTCATATAGTCGGATAAATAAAAATTTCGCTATTGCATCAAGCTGGGCTGCATCTCTTGCTATCCTATGGCATACGATATGTATACCATAAACTATATTGCTTCATAGAGCTGAAAGTTCCCTGTAAGACTAGAGGTTCGTTGTGAACCTAGTGGATGGTTTTGCATTATTTTGGCCAAGTTTTGCTAATAGTCCATATACAAATTTGGCTAGCAGTGTGACCGATTTCGTTGATACTGGTGATTGTCTTGCAACATTCCCGAGTGCCATTATGATTGCATATCATGATTTCTAATGATAATGAGTTTGACAGTTATAAAAGCGGGATAAGTCAAATTGGCCTGTTCATGCTGTGCATATTGATTGTGTTGGGGATGTTAGATCCCCAGAACTAGCTTGATAAATATCCTTATTTTGGATTTATTTCGTGGACTGATCAGTTGACCTTAAGATCACATTTCACACCAGGAAAATCCTTGGCTGTGATTGGTTACTGTGTCATTTTAGTGTGCTATTTTTGTAACTGTCCCAAGGACGTCTCTATAGAGCACTTGGATTCATTGTGTGTTGGCTGGGTGTTTGTAGAATACAATTTCTACACTATATCAAGACTTCTTACTGATTCAGTTTGATCAAGGGATCACAGTAGCCTACGTGGACGCTGGTTCATTGTTTTGTTCTCGCTATTCGACTAAGGTGAACTCGTAATAGTTTAAGCATACCTAGAGTCGAGAGCAACAGATTGACGCGATCATCGATGTGTATAATTGAATTTCGATTAATCTTTGTCTAGATAAGCACATAAAAGGATGTTTTACTATTTCACCAGAAGTTATGTCTTCTTTTGTTAGACGATTGAACTATTACTAACTGTGGAACTTAGAACGCGTGGATTTTAGTATGAGAGACGTATCACCTAGGCGTCTATGAATCCCAGCAAAAATGAAAGTACATTTTTGTTTGTTACTCCTAGGGTAGCGTAGGCCACCGACAAGAGTTGCCAAGCCCACTCTCTCCTCATCTATTCTTCCTAGATCTGCACAACTGCTGTTTGTTCTTTTCATATCTGCTTCCAGTTCTCGCTGTAATATGTTCTCTGGTGTTTCTCTTTTACTATGGCCTTGAAGATTCCACGTTAGGGCTTGTCTTGTGATGAACTTGGATGATTTCCTCAATATAAGCCCTATCCATGTGTAGTGCCTCCACATATATTCCAGTTCGCTTACAAATAACTTGGTTAGGCCCTTTCGATTAATCTATTTAACCAAGCCATTCGCGTAGCAACAATTTACATGTACCATTCGTTCTTATTATTGTCTGGTTTGTATGAGCTCACATGACGTGTCATTTGACCTTGTCAATCATTCGTTGCTTTGTTCATGTGTGCCTATTTCGTTTGTTGAATGTCTGTCTTATATTTGTCTGACTATATATTCTTAGTCATGCTCTATTTCTTTGAGTTGACTCTTAGCCTTCTCCAACGCGCTTCGCCTATTCGTTCGCTTCCTTCTCTCATTCTTTCGTTGCTTTTCGACTTCGTAATGTGGTGTGTCCAAAATATAAACGTATTCATACTTCGAATTCGCCTTCTGATTTATAAGCTGTCAGGCGCTATCCGAACACGCAGATAAGTGGACCCCACACATGTTTAGCGCTTCTTCTTAATTTCATGCTCAGCCGACATCTGGTTTATTACCTGCCAAAGAAAATTGTTGTTGATGGGGTCTGGTCAATGAATGCTCAGTATCTTGCGCAGGCAACTGTTAATAAACACTTGCATCTTTTGAATGATGGCTATCAGAATTTTCTAATGTAGAAATACCAACGCCGACACTTACAATAAACAGTTGTTTTGTCCTAAATGGTCTTCGATAAAAAATATTCTTGGTTTGGTTAGTGTTTAAGAACAACCTTGACAATCTAATACTCTTTTAGCCGAATAAGTGAACAGATCATTGAAACCAAGAACCTCCAGTCACAAATAACACAACTTAAATGTATTAAGTTAATAATTCTTATTTACTCACACCTGCTACCCTTAATGGAACATAGGCGGCCTACTAGCCAATTATTTCTCAGCTTAATGTTTTTTTAGCGAGTTGGATTTCGTTGAGATAGGGCCGCTAACCCCATAATCAACCCACCTCATTTTTTCGGGCTTGTGACCGTCAGTAACCCTAAAATTGCTCTAGGTGGAGTCACGTTTATAATAGGTTTTCCTTACTTTTAAACAAATCATTTCTGTTTTAAAGTCAACCTTATATAAAGAGATTGGTTCGTTTCAAATAATGATTGGGTATTGGAGACCACCTAAAATAAGATGAAATGATCGTATAGAAACAACAATAAAAAACAGCCATTTAAGAGCGTGATCAATTAAAAATCTCAAGCATTTGTATGATGTTAGAATATCGATTATTCATTCTCTCTATGATTGTATGATTTTTAGCTATGGTTTTTTAAATTTGAGCAAAGTACCATGCCATTTTTTTATTTTATCAAACTTAAAAGATTTAACCACTATGTACATGAAGTGAGTTCTAACTGCCATTTTAAGTTCAGTCACTGGGAAGGTTATTGTTTAGCCGAAAGGTACTTTGTGTGCAGGGAGTGTGAGGAAAAGCGTATGAGGTTATCTGGAAGAGAGAACAATAGAAAAAGTGATCTGACAACTCAGTCAGCACCTAGAATACACTTACGTTCGATAACAATCAGAAATAATCCGGGACCTTCTGTCTTGCATGCGCACTCTTAACCTGTTAACCACTTAGCCAGAAGCATCCAACGGTGTTAATGTCTAACTTCGATCAGTTCACAGTCTTGCACAACCTCAGCCACTGTCTTCGCGAGGAAGTTTCTTCGAGTCCCAGTGCGAGGTCGTGAGCAGTGGAGTTCAACTCTGTCGGGTCTACAGCAGTGCTTACTCGAAGACAGTGAATGAGCTTTAGCAAGACCTTGTATTGATCGAAGTTTGACATTAACACAATTGAGTGCCGTTGGCTCAGTGATCCAGAGGTTAAGTGTTTGCGCACAAGAGCGAAGGTTCTGGATCCGACTACTGAGAGTCATAGGAGTTGTGCATGCGCATTACTGATGAGTCTCATACCAGGACGTTCAGTGCTTCCAGATTTTTGATGACAGTCTAACATCGATCGATTCATAATTTCACAGTGACTCAACATTCTCCACAACCCTATCATGAGAATCATCAATAACACAAGCATAATAATCGGAACCCAGAAGTTGGTAAAGTAAGGTATCGAATATGTTACAGCATTACATTTCGAACTGGCTGCAAGATACACAAAAACCAATATCTCTATCCTTATTGGTTAATGATACCTACCATTTGACCTCATATAATTCTGTTTTTGATTCAGAAATAATCAAATTTCAATAAGTCATTGAACAAACTTCACATAAAATCTTATTTTGTATTGATTTGTAGTAATTATTATTAACACCACTATGGTTGATTTTTTTTTATTGATGTTTACCATAAACAGTTTACTTACGTAAATATTTACTTTCTAGTCTCATTTAGTGTCAATGGTATGGAAAAGGGGAGAGATAGAAAACAGTTTTTAGCTGAAATGACCTTTTGTTTTTTTCGGCCAGTGTACATCAACAATATGTTAGCCTATATATATAAATACACATTAATTACTTCTCTGTAGGCGTGAATTATATATGAAATGTAAACTGTATAATCTAAGCTAAGAACTAAAATGATAGTATTTGAAGGTTATGCCCACTATAACATATTGATCTTAATCAAGATACCATTAGAAACCAGAGAACATCAGGGCAGTTATTTCATCCTGTGACGAGACTTCCCAACAAACTATGCATCATGGATTGACCTTAATATTCTGCAGTATTGTAGTAATCATTTGATTGAGTCTCAGACCTGATTATGGTTAGCGTCTTTTTAGCGATTTAGTTTTTCATTGGATGGAGTCGCCAACTCTATGCCCAACCATTCTCCTTTATCCAGGCTTGAGACCAGCAGTAGCTCTAGAGGGGCTGCAGGCGGAGTTAGAAAATAAGAAAAAAGAATTAGTAACTGCAAAGCCAAGAGTTCGGGTCAGCAGAGAAAACAATCGAAGCAAACCTACAAGCCTGTATATAGTCAACACATTTATTAATAACAATCAGTCAAATTTCAGGTCAACAAATCAAGTTGATAGTCACTTATAGAGAAATTCTGATATCTCACTTGTCTTTTGAAGTACGTACTTACACTGTTGTTCAGAAGAACAATGATTCAGCTCAATGATCATGATACATTCAAAAATTTTTAAAAAATTAACAAAGTATCTGTAATGCAACACAAACCAACTGTAACTTATGCTATCCGTGGTGTAAATAAAGGAAATTTTCCAATAAAAGCTTTTAGTGTGAGATTTGTCAAACAGTTTGGACCGAATCGTTTTTAATTGTTTATTAGCCCCAGGAATCAGTGTAATTTTCTTTCAGGCAACGGATAATCACAAATAACTGCAACTTATGCCAGAACTGGTGTGGTACGTTAAGAATTAACCATATGACCGAGGGATTGTAGTGATTCCTTTACGAATTCACACTTCTCAGTGTTAACAGTGACGTCATGTTCTTGAAGTTTCGTAAACAACTGTTTTAGTTGTCGTAGATGTTCTTCCTCTGTAGCGTTAGCTGCCAGTACGTCATCGATATATAAATATACCACTGACAAACCTCTAATAACCTGCTCGATGAATCACTGGAAGGTTTCAGCCACATTAGTTAATCCGAAGGGCATTTGCAAAAACTCAAATAACCCGAATGGATTGATGACAGCGGTTTTCGGTATATCTTCTGAGGCCACAGAAATATGGCAATACACCCTAATATGGTCAGTCTTCCGTGTCATTAGTAATGTCATGGATATGTGATCCTGGATATCAATGTGCCTGAGTTTGTTTGTTAAGGGCTCTATCATCTCCACATGGTCTGATTTCTCCATTCTTTTTTGAGCCATAAGCAACGGAGATGTCTACGAACTGCTAGACAGATGTATAATACCAAGTGTCATCAATTCGTCGAAGTTTTGTTTCGCTATTTTTAACCTTTTTGTATCCAGCTTTTGTGGTCTTGCATTAGTTGGTGGACGTTCCGTTATTTAATCATAATCTCTACCAACACGATTGATATGCAAGGTGGATCCGATGCCTATGCAAAGACACGGTTTAGCAAAGTAAGGACAGCATTTCTATGATTGGAGAACGTCTGGAACTAGAAACAACTGTCTATCAACCAACACTGAAATCAACATTTATTTAATGAATATCAAGACATTTCTGGTGTATGGAGAATAAACTTGGAAAACCATGAAAGCCATCATGCACAAGACACTGGTGTTTATGTAATAGCTCTCTACTCAAGATACCGCAGATCCACTAACCAGACACCATCAGTAACAACCTACAGTGGTAGAGAACAAACCAGATTCCCTCACAGGAATAAATGAGGAAAAAGCGCTGGATGTGGATAGGATACACATTGAGGAAAGCACTCAACTGCACCACAAGACCAGTCATCACTTAGAATCATCAAAGCCAAAATAAAAGTGGTAGACCAAGGAACACATTACACAGAGAATCGGAAGCAGACATGAAAAGAATGAACAGGAATTGGATAGAACTGGGAAACGAAGGCCTAAGATAGAGTAGGTTGTAGAATGCTGATCAGTGATCTATGATCAGTTAGGAGTAACGGGCATAAGTAAGTGAATCAGTAACTGTCAGCATATTCTTATCAGTTTGACGATTCATCAGTATCTTTGATCTGTGAATAACATCATTCATCTTTCAACATAAAGCTTCCTACAAATTATATGTTCGCTTATTCAACATTAGTAGAGTTGATCTTATCTTGATTAAAACTTGAATAAACGATTGAATCTAATGCCAAAACATACCAATTAAGTTAACTAATTATTTCGTTGACTGAAAATTGCTATTAGAAAATAGTTTCATTGTCATAAAGTTCAGAAGAGTCTTAAATCTTATTAATAATTTGATTAACAAAAGAAGTTTTGATAATAATTATAATGAGAAATCATATTCACAGATATTATTTGAATAAGTTTATCCAAAGAATAACAAAACTAGATAACACTAGTATGTCTCGTCAAATCCGCATGGAGCCATTCTGGGTTTATCGACTTTCTCAAGGCCGAGTAGTGAGGGTAAGGGATGGAGAGTGACGACTCTACCCTGTGGAAAAAAAAACTTGCTAATCAGAACAAATCATTCAAACCATTTAAACTTTGTCCTGGCTGTTGAAATTTCTTCATCTAGAAGAAGAAACAAGCACAAAAAAAACACCAATGTGATGGGAATCTCATGGACCCAAGATCATCAAAGCACTCTTCACAATCAACGTCATCCAGTGTTATGTGCCTACTAACGATAACAATGAAGACGATAAAGATTAACTCTATAGAAGGCTGCAGTCAAACAGAAAAAGAGGTTGATTAGAGAACACATTACATCGAGGATTGGAAACAGACATGGAAAGAATGGATAGTAATTAGGTATAACTGTTTAGGAAGCCCAAGGACATAGTTGGTTGGAGGATGCTGGCCGGTAGCCTATGGTGCATTAGGTGTAACACAGGTAAGTAGGTCAGGTATAATTCCTCATCGAGAGAAACCACCACTAACTGTTGAATGTGATGATGATTTCTACTGATTAGTGAATTGTTCACTCACTTACTACTTGAATGAACAAGACAGTGTTTCCTTCCGGTTCGATTGACTGTTATCATTTTCAGTAAAAACCGTTCAATAATCTGCTGTCAATCGACAATCCGATCATCACATGGTTGGTAACATGATCTGATACATTGCAGTTCTTTCTAGAAAACAATTAACATGAAATGAATAGTTTAGACGAGAACAAATGAACAGTCTTAAAATTGGTTGATACTCATACAATTCCACTGAGAATATGAACAAATGTCTGGTTGGTTATCATATCAGAAGAATGTTGTTGTTGAGGATTTCCTCATTATGTTCATAAATAATGTTATTATTGAGAGAATTACTGTAGTTGTTAGTGATGTATGGAAATATTTTCCCAATTTCACTTAATGAATGATGCAATAATGCATGATGATTGATAAATAAACATTAGAAATGGGGAATCGGATTTGTATAACTGACTCTCTCTGTCTGAGATGAACTCTGTAGAAAAACGAGAGCTAATTCACAACCACCTAATCTTTCAAATGTCATTAAAAGAATCAATGATTTAAGATGGTGTTAATACGCAAGAGTGAGAAACGTTACCCAGTTAGATAAAGTAAGCATCTGTTGTTATTTACTCTCCACTTATTGAAGATCATTATTTCGGTGGCTGTATTTTACGACCTCATACATTGTCTTCAGTAGGTATTTTATGAGTCCCGGTAGTGGGACGTGATCGCGATCCGATGCTTCCACGTTTCCAATGGTTGTCAAACAATGATCAATTCATCATATCAATGAAACTTAACTACTTCCAAAACAAGATACTGAAAATCGATATTTTTTGTTTATGTCGATTGATTACAACATGCTGATCAATAGATTTTCACTTTTGTTTACTTTGTTCCAAGTAATTTCGCAGAGAATTAAATATAAATTTCATTCATTAGGTAATCAATATGTTTGTAGCTGGTTTAAGCTAGAATAAAGTATGCTTTCCTACTCGATAACTATGAGTGTCACACATCTCTGTCTTGTTGAATTTTTAAAGAATTTGTTTAAACAATTTTGATAACAATCAGAAAGCTCTCCACTGTATCAAGAATACAGAATGAAACTTAACAACTCTGAGTTTCTGTTTAGAGTATGAAGGTGAAGATACTAACCATAAGAATATGACGGAGTTTCGCACTTTTAGTCGGATGGATCGGTTGTTGAGCTTTCATTGTTCTTTAATTGTTCTTCTGAACAATTACATTATCAACAGAAACTTCAGATAGAAGTGAGGTGTTCGAATTTCTCCACATATGACTAACAGTATGTCCTGTTGACCTCGATCATGATTGGTTGTTGCTGACCTTTAATCTGTCGTTTTCGAGTTATGTCACGTCTAAATGTAAGAAATTTGATTTCTTTGCTCACTTGACCCATCGATCAATCGAACTTGCTGTTTAAGTCTTTCGATTGATAACTTATTTAATGGAGAATACTAACTGGTCCGCATCAATGGAGCAGTAATTCACAAATCTTATTATCACAGTCATGTCTTCTCATATTGAACAGCGAGGCCGAGAACATTTCGTGGAAGTTAATTTGAAATCCTCGAGTTCAATACTGGAATTCTCAATGTTCATACTATTTCGATCCTGCATCGTTCTATATTTTTCATTGAACAATAATAGTAACGATAGTGGTTTTATTCAATATTACATGTTCAGTATGATATGGAATTCTCATCACATAATATTCCAACTAATTACTTTTCCAATGCACAATACCACACACCACAATGTCTCGGATTGCCATTTTTTATACCTTTGTAGCGATAGGTCTTTCATTTTCAATGTGCGCTCCTGAATAGATTATGCGATTAACAGACATAATTGACGTGCTAAAATAAATACTGTGCTGTCGAGAAACAAGTAGTCCACATATTCAAATAGGCTGTCATGAATGTGAATGTCACAGTGAAATTGAATGAGACTACAGTTAACAAATCGATCGGACCATTCAAATTTATAAATAAAGTGAAGAAAAAATACAAACGGAATGCAATAATTTTGAAATTTAATGAGAAAGCATACAATAATTGCAAATCTCTGCTTTTAGTCAAAATCAATTTCATGATACTATTAACATATTTACAGATTTATAAAGATACTGATATGTCTATCAAATTCACACTGGAACTTGAACTGTATTCCATTAGTTTGATCAAACAAATAGTGTTGCAGCTACAATAGCAGAACCTAAAACAAGTGTCACTCATATTACTGACGACTACAAGTCTACTAAACTGATTATGTTACTTTTACAAGTTAACCAAAAAGAAACATAGTTTTACTGAAGGAACTGTCATATTCTGATTATTTTCATTAAAGAGTTGAGTTTCGTTGAAATCACGAATCAATCAGTGTTAGATCACCATTCGAAACGTGGAGACACTGAACTGCAATTACGTCGCAGTATGGGAATCACCAGCATCCATCATCCATAAACCTTTGGACATAGGTATCTAACCTAGGACCTTGGGTCTCGCTCTAAATCAAAATTATATACAACAATCTGTTCAGAATTACATTATATCACCTAGATTACACAGAAATACATACAGACACGTCAAACTGTGCATAAATAAACATGCATACATAAATCATAATTTTCTCTCTCTCTTGATTTACCGTCATTTCCGTGTGATTATTAAATCAGCGTAAGTATGGATCAATGGTGAATGAGATGGTGTTTGAAGTGAAGAGTACTGGTTTCGAGTGTCTCAATGGACACTGACTATGAGATTCAGGGACGTTCAGCTTATGCCAAAATAAGCATCCTGGACTACATCACTAGACATTATCTATCTCCGTACATAATGCTTATAACATAACGGCTGCACATACAAGCAATACACACAAGATGCACGTACGCCAATGAGGACTGATCATTTGTAGCCCTAACTATCATCAATTTGAAGATTCAAAATAACCAACAAAAAATGTTTTTTATTTATACATGTATATCAGTAGGATAGTAGTAATATTTTTTGTATCACAGCAGTTGTTCATAATAAAATGTGTAAATTTACTTTTTGTTGTAAATTGAAAATTGAATCTTGATCAAATTTCACTGGCGTCCATTCTACAAGTCAATAAATCAGATTATAGGTAAGGAACTAAATCAAAACGTTTGCAATTAGTAAAAAAATGTATGAAGTAAAAACGTATGTAGTATACTTAAATTTCAAGCACGAATTTATTAACGTCTGTTACTTTTAGATTAAATTTGTTTGAATTAACTACTAATTATGTCACTTAATTGCATGTAAGTGTTACGCTTTCATTAAATGTTAACAAACTATTGTGAAGCGAATGACTGAGAAATTGAGGATTTATTATTATTACAATGGTTTGTATACTTTCTTATTCTACTTTCTATTGGAGAATCGTTAGATGAATAGTATAGAATTTAAACTGAAAGCATGTTCATCACTCATGAATTGAGATGTTAAAGGGGAATGGTGAAACTCATAAACACTTATCGATGAGTATCAATGCCAGCTTCTATCATATTGTTTAAAAACTGTTTAGACAAATTTGTGAACAGAAGGTGGATTAGTTGCAGTTAGACATTGACATTATTGGATACGAAATCAGTGAGTAGTTTAGAAGTTGTGGGTTTGAGCGCCAGACCGGAAGTCTTGGGTTCGATTCGTTGTTGCAGGGATGGGTGGATGGGTACTGTTGATAAGTTCCGCATTAAAACGAACTGGCCGTCCAGTGTCCTTCGGTTTCCAATGATGATCTAACAATAATCGATTTATGATTTTGATGAAACTGAACGACCCAATTACCGACGATATACATTCAATATTGTTAAGTTGATTACTTTTAGAGTATCAGTGTAAATGCTCACACTATAATAGATATTCATCTAGTTAGAAATCACTTAAAATACAACGTGCGAGACTGAACGTCATGGGTTCGATTCCCTCATGTAAGGTTTGTCACACGTTTTACGGAATTTGTTTCATTTATTGGTTTTACATGGACATATTTTACCACAATGCCAACTGCCACAAGAGCAGTAAACTGTTGTCTGCCCTTACAATTGAATAACACTACTGTCAAACATTTGTTGGTGCTTTGATTTCACAGTATATACAACATTCATTACATTATATGCATCTGTTCTATTTTCACCTAGTTTCGTGTTGTGTTTTAAGTTTAGAATATGTCACCATTCAGTTGTCACATCTTGGAAATTTAAGGATGTATAAATAAGAGTGTGAATTTCAGAAGCAGATAGCGATTGTCATTCACAAAGTAAATATTCGACATTTAAAGTTGTCTTGGGTGTTAGTGAATGTAGAATAAAGTGTTAGTAAGCTTGATTCAGCTAACCAACTTAAGACAGAAAATCATCAGTGTGTTCTTTAGATACGTTCATGCAACTGTTACGTATGCTAAATAGGAAGGCTGATTATACACGAGAAATTTTCTGAAGGATTCTAACCGTTTCATCAGAATTAGGCGGAAGAAATTCGAATATTTCACTTGTTCACTTATTCCTCACTTTCACGGGAAAGCATGTACTTTTGCCGCATTGTCTAGATCGACCAATTCACTTTTCAATAAATGTTCCAATCTGTTGTACTAGGCGCCAAATGAAATTCCGTTTTCTGAATAAAAAATAAATTCAATAACTGGTTTCGACACCATAACAACTTCATTTGGAGAATCACATTCAGGAAACTAGACAAATTTTTCAGTTGCTTATTCCATTCGGTGCAAAAAAGTATCTTCAAATAGTTTGTGCTATTGTGCGAAAAATTCGTTCAGATCATTAACTGATATGGTCATATTTTTCTCAGTTGTTTTCTTGTCATCGTTAATGGTACCCCTTAACCGTTAATAAATATTATATGACAAATGCAAACGCAAACCACAACTCCATCTTATCACCAAAATCCATTAGTCACTTCGATATCCTTCTTCGTCCACAATTCCATGGCTTCCTTCTCTTTACCATGCCTTTTAGTCCAGAAAGTCGCAGCTGGTCTCAAAAAAATTTCGTTATGTTTCAAGCAGAAATAATTTGTAGGCCAATCACATCATAAAAGTATTTTTATACATAAGTGAGCCAAAATTGACTCTGAATATAGGTAAAACTGTGCATATTGAAATAGCAAAGGAGTAGGATTAATAAATCATACAACAGTAGTTGGTAAGTTAACCAAGAGCTTATACAAGAGGATTATGAGTATGTGATAATTTTTTTACTTACATAAATTTTTCTACTTACATATGCCCTAATGGGGCATAGGTCACTGAGCAGCTAATTATTTTTCCAATTAGTGTTTGGTCTTTATCGAGTTGGATTTCTACGGGATGTGGTCGCCAACCCCATACCCAACCCTCCTCGTTTATTCGGGCTTGAGAGCGACGGTAACCCTAAAAAGTTTGAAATCAGGTGATTTGGGCATTGTGACCTTTTAAAAGTTGAAGTGGATTGATCAAAAAAGATCATATACTCTGACTTAGTCTGTTAAATGTCACTAGGCTAAGAGACCCATTAACTCCACCTGGAGCTCTTCTAGACTTACTGCCGATCTCAAGTCCGAATGACGGAGGATAGTTAGATATGGGGTTAGTGACTTCATTCCATAGAAAATCAATTCGCTAGAAAAAAATGCTGAAGAGAAGAATAATTCACTGGTCGGTGGCCTATGCTTCTTCTGGGGAAGGAGGCAGAAACAAATAAGTGAGTAACAAACCAATTGAATTGTCTCTCCGTATAACATTTTTTGGTGAGTACTAACACTTGTTACCACAACCTTTCCAAGCTATCTGATATTAGATTGAAATCTTTACATAACAAATTTATATTTATTTGACCAACATGCACTCCTTTCCTAGATTGTTTACAAAATGTGTTATTCTTCGCGAAATTTCTTGTCAATAATGAGAATAATAACTCCTTCTGGAACTGTCCTAAGGCTACTGACACCAGTCCCAAGCCTGAATAAATGAGGATGGTGGTTGAGGATGGGGTCAGAGAATCCTCCATCTAACTCGCTCGGCGGCCTTTGCTTCTTTAAGAGATGACAGGCGTAAGTAAGTAAGTAAGTATGTAATAAAAATAATAACCGTAATAATAGTATGTTCATTTTGTATTAGTTTGTACGGAGTTTTTGTTTCTTCAACAAAAGGTATTTTGTTAATTTATAGTTTGATCTTGATTTCGACATCATCATCATATATCAACTGGTGAAAAGTGAAGAGAATGTTATTTTATTGTACATTCACTGTTTCATTCAATTGATCATATCATCAATAGGACAATGAACATATATTAATAAATAACGAAGATTCCAAGAAACAGAGTTTTTGTTTTTTCAAGTCATAAATAAATAAACCAAAAACCAAAAATAAACATGATAAATGGATAGCAATTTTTAGTTTTCTTATTTTGTTCTCTCTGTTATGATTATACAGATAGATGATCGTACAAGTATTACAATAGGAGAGAATTGCTTATGGCAATATTAAGAATCATCATAATAATGGTAATATTCCAGTAAAATGATGTCTTATTGTTAGTACATTAGATTATTGACTTGCCAATATTGTAATGTGAGCTGTTAAAGCATACAGATATTAGTAGTATACAATAAGAATAAGTAGTAGGGTTACTTTTTAACAGAAGGGGAAAATATGAAAGACAAAACAGAGATGACTGCAGAGATATTAAGGAAGATGTATAAGTCGGGCTTTCATTACAATGTTTACGCACTTTTTTTTAACACAGTTTTCTTCAGATGCTCACACCTTTGTCTTATCATACACTTCTACCAGGAAAATTGCTGACTTAGAATATGCCGATGACACTGTCCTACTTGGTGAAGACGCTGACAAAATGCAGAGTCTTCTGACCATCCTCAGCAACAATGCAAGCATGTTCGGGATGCGGTTCTCATCCTCGAAATGCAAAATTTTGCTTCAAGATTGGGTTGCATCGGCACCTGAACTAGTGATAGGGAGTGAAGTAGTCGAACGTGTAGACCGCTTCACTTATCTCGGTAGTCTGATCAATGCTGATGTCCTAGTGACTGACGAAATCTCAGCACAGATACAGAAGAGTCAATTGGCTTTTGCCAACTTGCGTCACTTATGGTTTAGGCAAGATATCCGTTTGCTGAGTAAAGGACAAGTGTACTGCGCATTAGTTCGCTCCGTCCTACTATACGGATGTTAAACATGGCCAGTGAGAGTAGAAGATATTCGTAGGTTACTTGTTTTCGATCATAGGTGCCTCCGAAGCATTCCTCGTGTATCGTGGGACAACCGAGTAAGCAATGCTGTCGTTAGGAAACGGGTGCTAGGTAAGGATGGCAAATCAATAGATGAAGTAATGAAGTTGAGGTGGTTGGGTGGGACATGTGTTACGTATGCCTAACCACCGACTGCCTCAATAAGCTTTGTTTAGAAGTGTAGGAGTAGGTTGGAAGAAAGTTATGGGAAACCAAACCAAAACATGGCAGAAATGCATGAAGTCACTTACAAGTGGACTGAGTCATGTTGGTAGATGTAGGGTACCTCGTTGGGGTCCGCGAGATGATAATAATCGATGGTTAGAGACCCTGAATGACATGGCTCAAAACCGTTTTCCATGGCGCAGGTCTATTCATTCTTTGTGTTCTCTCAAATCCTAATCTTCTGGATTCTTCAACCCCTCTAGTTTTGTCTTTCTAAACTTATCTTGTATCTTCTAACCATAACCTTTCCGACTACTTCTAATACCTTTACTACCTCTACTACCATTGTATTTGAATTGAAAATCATATCTCTGTGCTAATGTGGTATGGCAACATGAACTGATGTATGTATGTACGAAGTTCTACGTTTCTATCGACTGATGACTGATTGATTTATTATAATACACTAATAGTTGAACATCGAACAAAACGTGTGCTAATTTGTTTACCCAAAGTGAAAAATAGATTAGTTCAGTGAAAAGTTCTGTTTTTGGTGAATTCATTTATCAAAGTTATACAATTGCGCAATACAGAAAGGTCCTAAATTCGATTTCTGCTAGTAACGGCAGTCGTGTATGTGCACTGTCGATGAATCCTATACTTGGGCAAAACAGTTGTTCCATGCTTTTAACTTTTTAATGGTGATCTTACATTGATCGATTCATGATTTCATAGTAACTCAACAACTCTATAATGAATAGATATGTATATATTTATATTCATGTTCATTGTACAATATTTCTTTAATTCAAAATACTTCATTAAAATACATCTAGAATGAAATCTGTAATATTGCAAAGAATGCAATAATTTATTTTTCTTAACAATTGTTTGCTTTCATTACCTTGGCATTTTATGCATACGTTCCGTTGAAATAATCATTATTATTATTATTATTATTATTATTATTATTATTATTATTATTATTATTATTATCAATAAGGATGGATAATCCCCAATAGTGGAAAATCTAGGACACACGCAACTGATCCTATTTGAGTCTCATTATCTCGTTCTCTCTATGCTTGTAATGAATGCTTTTAACTTTGGTGGCAGAGTTGATTTAATTTAGTTAGTGGGTAAATAAAGGAAACAATTAATTTCATTTAAACAAAATAAGAATAATTTTGATTATATAATGTAGGTTACAATTTTTTATTCGACATTTCATTGATCTCTTACATTCAGTCAGATACCAGTAAATAGGTGTAAGTATTTCGAATATTCAATATATACTTTCTCGAATAGTACGATCAGTATGTGTTGTAATCTATAAAAATCAACAATGTTCACAAATCATGACCTTGTACTCACTACTGGTTAGTTTTGAGGGGTAATTCCAAGAATTTTAGTAAGAAGCTGTGAGTAATTGGATCCAACCACTAAGAATGTGAAGCAGTAACCCACTTTTGATATTGGAAGATGATTGCCTAATTAAAGTTGGACAGGTGAAAATCATTCACAGCTAATTTATCAGTCTAAAGGTTAAGTCCTTGCCAGGAGAATTTAAGGTCTTGGATGCGATCCTTGATAAGGTCGTAGATGTGCAGTGGTAAGGAATCCCATACTAGGTTAGCGCAGTTATCAATCTGGAAGCATCGAATGACTGTTTAGTCCTGGTATGGGGATAAGCAGGAGTACTCATCCACAATCTCCATTCGTGGAAATCGAAACTAGGACCTTAGGTTTCAAACACGAAAACTTGGCCTGTACATCGAAGAGTCAGTATCCAACGGCGTTGATGTCTAACTTTAATCAATCTAAGGTATTGTACAACTTTAGCCATTGTGTTTTTCAGGTAACTGCCTACACCCAACAGGGTTGAACTCCATTGATCACGGTTTCAAACTAGAACTCTGAGAATGTCCTTACAAAGCTAGTCACTAGTGAGCATATTTTCAATGCAGTTCAACAATCACCAAAACCTTATAATGAAAATCGCTTACTTCGTGCAGCCTACATAAACTGATCAACAATAACGACTGAACTTATTCTTCACACAATCACAAACGATGCAATGGCTGGAAACGACAATGTAAAGCTTGACAATGCAAAATTATTCATAACGTATATGGACTAAAATATTCATGAAGTTTCCATACTCTCCTAATTGTAAACTTTCATTTAAGTGAATACATTTCGTCATATTTTTTTCCTCTCCCGATGGCTTACTTACTTACTTACGCCTGTTACCCCTAATGGAGCATAGGCCACAGACCAGCCAATTATTTTTCTGTCTAGCGTCTTCTTTAGTGAGTTCGATTTCAACAGGATGAGGTCGCTAACCCCATGCCCAATCATTATCGTTTATCCAGGCTTGAGACAGACAGCACACCTAAAGGGGCTCAAGGCGAAGTTACTCCCGATGGCTTGGTATAAACAAATTCCACTGTTGTTTTCTAGTTTGACATTATACCTGGGAACCAATTAGAATAAAGCAGAAAGTTTCTACTACTCACAGTACTCACTCAAAGATTTACCTACCGAAAACCATGAAATATAACTGAAAGTTTTCTATGATAGAAATATCACTTCATCCTGTTTCACGAGGTCATGTCACGTGTATATAGTATAGTAGTAGTCAGTTAGGATGAAAGAAAAGGTTACAACATACCAAAAAAGTTATTTATTAACTATGATACATTGAGTTGATCATTCAGTTGAATTATCCGTATTATTTATCCAAGGATAGTTGACCTGAAGTCAAAAAATTCATCTTATCCCATCGTTAAGTACCTCACTTAATGTTGTACTGCACAATAAACAAAACAATCTAAGTGACAGGACTATCATCAGTTGGAATACGATTCCGGCCTGATTTTTTGGTCAGCAGCTAAGTTCAATATAATTGATTCATATAATCCTTTCTTTTTGTACAGCTCGTTGGTCCAAAGATCTGTAACTAGTTGTCATGATACAAATTATATATTTTCAATATGTACATGGTTTATATAATACACATATGGTTGACCTTACCATACTGATAAAATAGAAAATACCAATCCGATATGAGTTAGTTAAAACTGACTGTGAGTTTATATAAAAACGAGATAGTAAATAATAAATTAGCTAATAAGTTATGGGTTAATAGGAATATAATAAAAGCCTGATAGTCCTCTAGTTACTTAATAATTATACAACCAGATTTCATGCATCATTCGTTCGGTCAGTGGCGTAAGTTCCTCCTACTTACTTCGACATTCATCCGCATATAACAGTCGTCTTTATTTAAATCCCTCCTCAACTTCATCAGTCCATTTATTATTCAATGAATCACTAAGAATACAAGTATTCATTTTTAAGATAACTCACAATAAACGCAGCTGTAAATCAACTCCGCCTCGAGCCCTTATAACGTTGCTGCTTGACCCAAGTTCGGGCATGGGGTTAGCGAACCGGTCCCATAGAAATCCAACTCGCTAGAAGAAAGCGCTAAACTACAGAAGATTAACAGGCGTAAGTAAGTAAGTAAGTAAGTAGAGATGCAAATCAATTTTCTGAATTTACACTGGTTAGTCACCTTCCTTCAACTCATGCATATGTTATACTTTCATCAAAAATAATAATAATTTATAAATTAATTCTGACAGTTATTATCCAGTACAATTTCCGTTCTGATCTAACATCAAACATTACATAGATATTGCTTTTCAATTTAAACACAATAAAAATAACATAGATTTTTATTTCTAAAAAATTAAAAATAAACATTTCACAATAGATTCATAACCTGATAATTGAAAGGAGGATCTGTCAGTAAGTACAATAATGACAATCAAATTCAAGGTGACCATTGTTTTCTTTTTAAAAACAATTTAAACTCGTGACTATTATTATTTTTTACAAAGTATAAAACTACATGAAGACATCATGAATCGATCATTGTTAGACCACTATTAGAAAACTATAAACACTGGACGGTCGTTCCATCCTATAATATGGAACTCAATAGCAGTGTGCATCCACGACCCGTAGCCTTGGAGACTGAACCCAGGACCTTCGCTGTGACGCGCAAACTCAACCTCTAGATCACGGAGCTAGAGGTATCCAATAATGTTATTGGCTAACTTTATTCAATCTACGGAGACTGCGCGACCTCATCGATCGCCTTCCATGGGTAACTGTCTCATATCTGACACTCTTTAACTCCAGTAGTCATAGCTTCACACTAGAAATCCGAGATTGTAGAGTTTCATTAAAAATGTGCTCACTAGTGAGTCGTTTCGTGAAGAAATTCTCGCAATTCTAGTGAGAAGACTTGACCAGTAGAGTTCAACTATATTTGGGTGTGAAGCAGTATTCACCGAAAACAGTGAATGAGGTTGAGCAATACCATGAATTGATAGAAGTTTTTTCAAGTACTCTAACACAGGCAACGTTATTATAGATATAAGTTTGGAGTCATACAATTCAATAGTAGCAACTTAGGTTCTTGAAATGCAACTAATGTTCACGCATCACAATTGTATGCTGCAATCGTCGTTCTCCATTTTTTCAACGATCATCTGAAGTGACCTTTCTTCATACATCTGCAGCCGCTTGTTTAATCGAAGATCCTTACCGTAAAGTTTAAACATTCATAAAATGTCATTATATTTGTTCACACATACATAACTGTACGCTATATTCATTTAATCTTAATCAACGCATGATTATCGTAATCATTATCCACTCCCGCCGAACTGTATATCAGAGTTTGGAGTCAGTCTCTCTAAAAAAAACACTCATAGTCGAGTTAGTTTTGTTTGTCCGGCATACACAGTCGTAAGTAATAGTATTTTCTTCATGCCTTACTACGGTTCCTCAAAAAAAGAGGTCGAGTGCATCTCTCTTCAATGACACAAACCATGCTAGGCTTCACGATCGAAAAGGAATGTGACTCCTAGTACCTCGTATCCGAAATTATTATTCTGTTCATTCTATTTAATATATACTCAACGAAAACTCGATGTCTACGGTCGTAATACCGACGACAACGTATACTGACTTCACGTTTTATATTTATTATCACTTGGACAGCAACAATGAGTAATATTCAATACAGTTATCATTTTACGACTTGATTGTCCTTACCCTACGAAATACAAAATCATCAATTGTTAATCGACATCTAACTCTACTGCAACTTATTAAAACATGTTCATATTGAACTATTCTTTATTCGTATATTTTTTAAGCGTCACAAATTAATTCCCAATATGTTCCTACCTATTTATTTTCCCAATTTTATTCCGTTCTCATAAACGCGAACCATTAGTCACGTTATTTTCCCGCTACTCTAAATTGCTCATGCGATCGTGTTATTTTACTACACCGACAGTCACACTACGGGATCATGCTAATTTTTTTTATAATCATCACATGCTTCCATTTTCATTCGTGTCCACGCCTATACAATACAATATTCTGATATATTTTGTTGCATAAGTCATGCTTCGTCGCATTGAGTTGGTTCATTCACCATCTCTACTTCAATTCACTTTGCTTGTACGCTTCGTACTCTCACATCTGTCCGTGTGAACGGTTGTCTAGAAATAAACTCATCCAACTGAATCCGTATTCGGTTTCTTATTACCGCTATCGCACAAACGGGGTTCACTCAAGTATGATGCATGGAAATTGAAGGGAAGATTTATTTCAACGCTTTATCGATCATTCGTCCAAACTGAAGTCAGGTTGAGGCTAACCTAGTTGCATAGCTCTTATCTAGGGGATTTTATTCTTCAGAGCTCTAAAACATGTACTAGGAAGGTTAAGAAGAGTTGTCACTATGGAATCAACAATGGACACAATATCAAGATTGAAGATACTTTCACAGCTATATAGTCAGTCTCGAGTATTTTATCAAAAGAAGTAAAAATACACCTCCACATAACAGAAGTGATTGGTATCAAATCGAAGAAACATAACCTATGCGTGTATAGGACTGATATACATTCAATTCTTTTGTTTCTTATTTTGTTTCCTAGTTTAACTTAATGTCAACCATTAAACTGGAGTTTTTCTCCAGTCATCATCATTAGAAACCACTGGATGCGAACTCGGTGGTCTTAATGTCAATTGCTTGCCATGAGATCAGTGAATGCCCACTACTGAATAGTTCCATACTAGCTTGAAACAGTTGCCTAGTTCATTCAGGTTGTTCAACCGAGATCAGTGCTTTGTTTAAAGCAGCTATAACTTATGAGAAGTTAGCTATTCATTGTCGCCGTATTAATTCCACCATATATGTTGAAAGTTTGCGCGCAAGACCAGATGTCCTGTGTTCAAGGGAATCTGCACTACCAATGAGTCCTATACTAGATCGGAGTGTACATGCCTTGCTCGCAAGTTTCTCAGTAGTGGTCTAACAGCGAAACTAATCAATCTTTACAACACGCCTTTATTAGAGTATTTTACATTTACACTGACCATACTAAAAGGATCATTATTTCTCTTGTTAGCTCTCTATAAGTTTGTCGTCATTCATTAATATATGTGTCTGTCTACATTTGTAACAATTTAATAAGTCTCCATTCTATTAACTTATTGATTGATTCATTTAGATCTTGTCTATCACAAGTGAGAAATCCAGCTTAAAATCTAAGAATCAATCAATATGTTTTTCGATCTATTGTATGTTTTTAAACAGCTGTTCAGATGTATATATGATGTTAAATTTCTGCATAAAAGATAAACTCAACCAGCAGGATTTGTATTACTCTGTCGAGAATCCATTTGAATTATTATTGTTCTGGTTAGCGTTTCTGTTACATTTTCTACATGATAGAATAAATTCTAGGGCTTAGGACCGGCCGAGGAATGCCCATTAAGTCGAGAATCGGAGACATACATCAAAAGAACGAATGGCAATTGGATAGAACGAGAAAGGAAGATCCAGGATATAGTAGGTTGGAGAATGCTGGAGGGCGGCCTATGCTCCACGAGGCGTAATCGGTGTAACTAAGTAAGCTCAAAATCCGTAGTACAATGCTCTTATTTTTTCAAACTTTACCTGCAGTTCGGTATCGATGCCAATTGCCTCGAAACAGCCATTAGGTTAGAAGCACGACAAAAAATAGATATGGATAGTAAACTAACAGCGAAATCCGGAACGCATGTCTCATCCTCTATTTGAGTTTCGTCAGCCGGATGCACTTTTACATCTTAGAAGTGATAATATACATCCCAGGAAGAACCCATTGCTACTGTTCGTTTCAAGCACCGATCGTGTTATCTATCCACTTAACTAATGAGTCGAAATAGTCACTGGCGACGATTGATTTACCACGTAGAGTAAATTTCTGACTTTGCGCATTTATCAGACACGGATAAAAATAATATGTAGTTTGTCGGGATGCGCAAAATAGGTGGTTTCATCCTAGTGTAGGCCACCTCAATGGCGCCTCCTAGCTACGACGTTCAGGTGAACGCGCTTACACACTTTGTAGACCCAGTAGAGATTGAGAAAAAATGTTAACTTCTATCTTTTCTTAATTCAAAAAGTACAGTGGGACAAAACTAAAAGCTTATCAAACGGACCATCACAACTAGAGTCTTACACTGTCAGTTCTCTTTGTTTCATTTAAAAAAAAAAACAACAACAACACTGTTGATGAATACAGACTAAAATGGTTATGACATCATCATCATTAACAAATAAAAAGTAAAACAAGATAGATAGTCGTCCAAAAGACAAATAATTATTTATCAATGTAATGATAAAGATTAAACGGAACAGGCACGCACGCACAAGCACATGCACACACACGCACACACACGCATGTTCGTTCCATTGCTCGGTAAAATCTAAGAAGTAGTAAATATGTATGGTATAATGTAGTTGTTGTACCGAAAGCAAATCCATACACAGAGCACATGCAAATAATAATAATAAGAAGAAGAAGAAGAAGCAGAAGAATAAAGGCAAGAGAGAACACAACAAGTAAACAAAATGAGAAAATGGGAGTGTACACGAGTCAAACTGATTGTGATTAGACCAATAAACAATATGCACAAAAAAATAAATACTTCTTCATTGGAAAGAAGTAATTTACAACAAACACTTTCATATATGAGTGTGTGGCATTCAGAAAGAAAAAAACAGATTCCGAAAACATACAGCAGGTAAGTAGTGTAGTACGTACAACTAACTCGAAAATAATGTTCATTGCAATAGGTAATTAAAAATGAACTGGAAAAACAGAGAGAGAGAGAGAGAGACACTATTCACTGACAGGGGAAAGACGACGACGTTATCGCTATGAATAATTGTCGTTAGAAAACTGACTACTCTTCTCTCTCTCTCTCTCTCTCAATCTCATATTCATGAGAGGAATGGCCCAATTCTCTATTATGTAAGAGGAAATACACACATACATAACAGTACGAACAATGATATTGATGATATATAATAAAGCAAATTATTATTAGATTAAGTATTCTGCTAAAAACAATACTTAGGCCACATGCAAACACACACAAACCAAATAGACTACAAAAAAAAAGTAAGAAGAAAACTATGCATATATGTATATGTATATATATTTATGGTATCATCAAAATTACTAAATGAAATTTGCAACATGTGTAAGTATTGTAAAATTTATTTTTAATTCACTGATACAGAGTGTGTTGGAAGTAGTATATATATATATATGAATGGTTTTTGGAAAGGAAGACACAATTTAAACGGTCGCGGCGGCGACATCATCATCGACAATTGGGAAAAATAATAGAAGAGAGAGAAACACAGCAGGAAAGAACAAAATGATTTAATAAAAAGATCAATGTCTCTGAGAAAGAACAAGGGAAGAGAGGAGAGACGATAGGGACTAGAAGAGTAGCATTTCACAGTGAATAGTTTACTCTCTATGATGAGCAATAATGATGAGTAGTTCTGTAATATATATATATATATATATATATATATATATATATATATATATATATATATATATATAAATTCTGAGTTTTATCATAAACTGGACTATTATTTTGTAAGTCATGGATTCTAAGATGTTGGTATATGTATATGCTTGATAAATAAATGCATTTTGAAAAGAGAAAATAATCATAATAATTAGAACTAAGGCGATTGATTGGACAAATAAACAAACAAACCAACAAACGAGCAAAATAAGAAAATTGAAAATATAAAGAAACACAATGAATGGATCATCTCACACACACACACACACTGTTCTGTTGACTAGATCTATTCACTGCTGCTGTTGTTATTGGTGTTAAAGTTAACGACCACATTCAGAGCACATAATCATCTCGTCACTGGTAAGAAAACCTCGACCAACTAGATTACAATTACATTTTCCACAAAGAAAACATTCTGAATGCCAATGACGATCTTCGAATGAAATGAATTTACAACCACCAAATCCTATATTTTTTTTCATAAAATAAATTAAGAAAAGATCAGTAGGAAATATGGTTCAAACAATTTACGGTATATACATATATATAATACTACCAATGCCCATATCAGTCAATCAGCCACAACGTAGAACTTTGTACGTACGTACGTACATCGATTCAGGTGGCCATGCCAGATTAGCACAGATTGATGAAATTGTCAATTCAAATCCCATACTAGTAGATGTAATAGAAGTATCAGTGGTATTCGAAAAGATTAGAGACTGGAGACATGATTCGAGAAGTATAATCACCACTGAGGTTGAGTTAAAAAGAAATGAAAGGTCATGAGGAATTCAGAATTTGAGATAATAAGAAGAATGGATGCACATGCGCCACTGCAAACGATTTTGAGCCATGCCATTTGAAGTGTCTAACCGTCTCGTGGACCCCGACTTGGTAGTTTACACCTATAAATATGGCTCAGTCCGAGGGTTAGTGGCTTCATAGATTTGTGCCATATTATGATGGTCTGGCCACCCCTAGCTACGCCCATATTGAAAACAAGAGCTGTCACGTTGATTTCGAGAAGTATCACTATGTATTCTGTCAAATTATAAAGAAATGCTGTGTTTCCTGAGCTGGATGGTTTCGGCTTAGAGTGCACAATATTTATTATCCATATTCCTGTTCTCTAGTCAATCCCTACTACATGACAGGGAACAAATGTCACCATACCACATTATACAACTGGGATGGAACTAACAAGATGCAATACTGTGGTTGTAACAACAATCGAATAAAAAGATTAGGCATTGAGAACATAGTTCCAAAAAACAGAACGACCAAGATATTTTCGAGACGATTACTTGAATTCACGATTAATAAGAAGATAACGAGCAAATGCCTCCACCTTATAGTAAACGATTATGAGCCTTTATTGGGCTACGTTAAATTCGAAGTCAGGCACACCACTCTAGTAGCCCATGATCTGACTTTAATTTGGACAAACAGGCAAGTATGCGATGAAATAAATATTCCCTGCAATTTCCGCATATCATACCCGTTTGTGTGACAACAGTAATAAGGAGTCGAATACGGATTCAGTTAGATGAGTTTATTTCTAGACAATCGTTCACACAGACATCAGATAAGAATTGTACAGGTAAACTGAAGCGAAGTGGCAAAAGCGAGCGAGCCAACTCAATGAGATGAGACGTGATTAAGTATTTGTAGTCGGGAGAAAATACGCTAGACATGGTATTAAGCATAGTAAGCATGCACATACGCACTCAAGTAAAAACAACCAGGATCATGAGTGAAATAACGGACAAAGTCAAAAGACGAGTGAATAACCGGACAAGATTAGATCAATTAATTTGTTCAGAGGCTATAGAGTAAGCCCTGTGGGCTTGGCATATTAGTACACACCAAGAGCCTAATCAACGAAACGGACTTTTCACCTGACCACTTAGAAAATATATGCAATAAGTAATGATGCATAAAAAACAGATAAACACCTTCATATTCAAACTGGTTTGTCGAATTTCAAATAGCACTCTTTCCCTCTACCCATCTGAAAAAGCGTAGAATAAATGTTTCAACAGCACTTATTTTAAAAGACTACATGCTGATGGTTTTCATTATATGGTCGTGAGTTGAATTCCAATGAAATTATGGATCGGTCAGTATTAGACCATCATCAGAAATGTGTGGACACTGGGTGGCCCTTCCGTCGACTGATGAGACTTGGAGGAAGCCGGCTGAAGACCGAAGGTCCTGGTTCCGAATCCTACGAGTAGCATGAGTCATGGACGCGCAATGCTGATGAGTCCCATGCGAGAGCGAAATGGCCATCCAGTGGTTCCAGGCTTCTAATGGTGGTCTAACAATGCTTCATTCATGATTTCAAGGTGAATAATAAAAACTGAGTGGCTAACAGATTTCTTTTCAAATCATTTCCACAGTTAAATGGATAAAAAAAAGTCTTAGCAATTTTATCAAATACCAACAAACAAAACTTACCAGTAATTGGTTTGGTACATTTTGTGCATTTTTTAGCAAATAATTCACCATAACAATCTGCACAATATGGTTGTTCATCTTTTGAAGTGAATTTTAATCCAGCTAATTGTTTTGCACAATTGGTGCAAGTGAAACATTCTTTATGCCATGGATTCCCTTTGTACGTAACACCACCACGACGTATAACCTGAAAATAAATGTGAAAAATAAATATTATATACATGAATACAGTGCGTAATCATTAGTGCACAAGAAGGCACCCAACTATACACGCGCCATACAATTAAATCAATTTATGTATGAGCTAGATTATACTGTCTGGGTGTGCAAAATGAAAAACAGGTGATATTTTTTCTAGGGGATAAGTCTTCGAACATTTTATCTACAACTGCATGTCTAATCCACCTACAAGGCAGTAGAGCGACGTCAAACGATACAATTTTACGACAGACGGTCATCAACAATAGATCCATAGTCAATTTTCGTTCCCAGAGTCGATGTACACTAATGGTTTGAAATGACGGTTTTCTAAGTGGATTCTCTATACAGTCAGTCAACAACAACGTTAGAACTTGATACGTACATACATCAGTTCAAGAAGACATACCATATCAGCACACAGGGATCGAATTGTTAATTGAGATTCCATAGTGGCAGATATATTAGCGGTATAGGAAAAGGTTAAGGATCGAAGACATGATTTGCGAAATATATCCCAGTGGAATAAATTCAAGAGAAAGAACGGTAATGAGGAATTCAGAAGACTTGAATTTGAGAGAAGAAAGATAATGCATGCATCTGCGCCATTGCAAGAGATTTTGAGTCACGCCATTCAAAGTCTCCCATCACCGGTTACGACTGCCTGGTGGACCCCGACCGGGTAAAAAGGCCTATGAACATGGCTCAGTTCAGTTCTCAGTGACGTCATGATTTGTGCCATGTATTGGGGATTATCCACACCAACCAGCCCGGTTTGAACTTCTGTCGGACATTCGTTTACGCCTTCTCGATTTTGTAAACAATAACCCCGTCACAAAAAGGCAGTTATTATACACTCTGAACTGTACCAGAGCGCATTGGGAGGGACGTTCACTGTTTTCTATTATTCAATGCATTTCTAGCTAGAAAATCGCCCAAATTTAATTCAAATACTCGTATTAACAACAAATAGAAACCTACATCGGAACATTTAGTACAACGTTGAGCATATTTCGCTTCATAACACGGTACACAGACAACTTGATTTTCTCGTGGTATAAAACTTTTCGTACCAATTGGTTGTTTACATTCTACGCATAGAAAACATTCTTCATGCCATTGTTGGCCACGATATTCATATTTTCGCATTCCAGCTTTGAATACACCTTGACAACCATCACATCGTGCAGCAAAACGTTCATCATAACAATCCGAACAATATAATTGTTCTTCTTTTGTAGCAAATGGTCGATCAGCTAGTGAAGTTGTACAAGCGGAACATTTAAAACATTTCTCATGCCAATGTCTTTCTTTAAATGATAAATCCTATGACGAAAAACAAAAAATAAAACAACAACAATATTCATTGATGAAAATATGAAACAAATTCTAATTTTTTTTTTCTCTAAAGAAAAAAAAAAGATAAATTAGACAACACAATTTGAACAAATTCAGAAATTGAGAGAGATATAATCTCTTCAATGCAAAAAAGTGAAAATACAACACGTCTAATGAAGTAGACATTGGTGAAGTGAAGGAGACAGTTCAATGTTAAACTCTATTTTGTTTGAAATCTGGCATGCATTATTGACAATTGAACAGTGATTCATTTGTTAAGAGTATACAAAGAATAACTAACAATATAATACACATTTATGAATATGAAGTACATTCTGTGTAGTGAGGAAAGAGAAAAAAAACACTAACACAGCAATGATGACCGGCTATAAGAGTTGAATTTCAAAGACAATGATAATGAGTGGTGTGCATTGAGAAGAAATGCTAATTTTGAGAAATTACATAATAGATACAAGGAGCACAATATTTACAACGAGATACAAAGCAATACACCTATGTATGTATTGATATGTATGTAGGTAGGTAGAGTAATAGGCATTAGGGGGGGAGTGAAGATGAATAGATCTTTTCACCTGCCTTAATTGTATCACATTGCCATGCTTGTCCAATGTTATAATAACCAGGACCATAGATATATGGCATTGAATAATTTGATTGGAATTTAACATTCGGTTGTTGTGAAGATAGTGATGGTGATGATGATGTATAAATTGCATTCCGTACAGGTTCTAATGCATCCCGAACAAGTGATGTGATGCCAATTTCCGAATTTAGCATACCCTAATAATAATAGTCAGGTACAAGTAGCAGATATATATATACAACAAGAATGTAAAAAAGTTTTCTTTTTAACACAGGATTGTAAGCAGTACAGTAAGTAGTATGAAATGTACTTAATTAAATGAGATAATCTGAATACAAATTAAAATAACAGTTTGCAACATAGAAGAGTAGTCATATTGAACAGGGGAATAGTAGTAGTAATAGTAGTATTCAAAAGTATGTGATAATAAGGATAGCGATTCAAAGGCCGGATTGATTAGATACAGAGATATGATATGCGAACCGCGAAATCATCAGGTAATCAAACATTGTTTATGGAAAATACTCATGTATAATATTATAAACTTGTTATGTTGTATAGAAGAAATTCAATGGAAGTGTGTAGAGTATTTTACCTGCAAAATAGAAAATTTTGAAGCTACTCACACTTACTGACATAAAAATGACTGACTGTTATGCAATACAAAGACTACTGTAAACATGAATAACCCAGTCAGTTAGCTACAACGTAGAATTTCGTACGTACGTATGTTAGTTCAAGTTGCTATACACAGAGATGCAACTGTCAATCAAAATTTCATAGTGGTAGAGGCAGTAATCGGAAAGATTAGGGTTCCAGGACACTATTCAAAAAGTATGATCCAGTGAAATAAATTTAAAAAGAGGAATACGGTCATGAGGAATTCAGAAGATTAGAACTTGAGAGGAAAGAAATGATGGATGCATCAGCAACATTGCAAACGATTCTGAGTCAAGCCCGACCATAGCTGCTACCTTGACGTGGTGGTCGGAATTGACTATCGTGGTGACCCAACCCAGCTATATTGGATGGAACATATGTTCCTCCAGGTTCTACCATGCCAGGCAGGTCGATTGAAGAACAATAAGACTAAAAGCAACGACTCAAGGTCTAAAGGTGAAGTCATATTGTTGACAGCAGTGAGGTGTTTCCCTTTGAGTAACCAGCATCTACAGTCATGCTGTTTTCTCACAGAGAAGGAATGGGTTAGAAAAGGTCGATCCTAAAAATGTCACACCTCACCTCAGCCCAGGGATTTCGGTCTATGCTAAGGCCATCTGGAGAGTGGAGCTAACACTTTACAAACTCTCCCTAAAAGAGCCGTGCGTGCCCGACCTCAAGCAGTTATCCCTGGTTCTGCGGTAACGCTCCCAGGTCTTTAAGATCAACACCAATCCGATTTCCTTTTCAGTTCCTTCAAGAAGCACCCTTTCATGGCGTGGGCAGCCACGTAACATCCGCCCTCATATGCGTAACAGCACACGAGAACAAATCAGTCACAATCAAACATGACTAACTAGTGCTTCCATAAAAAAATTATTAAAATTACTTAAATACCATGTGATACTATGTGAAAGTAATGTATACAGACAATCTAATCAGAAATTTAAATATCGTTTTAAATTTGTAGAACTACGCTTGTACAATGCATCAAAATGATAGCGGGGAATTGAGCTTCGTTTGACCATAGAGTCGAGATGATAAAGCTAAACGTATTAAATGTACAATTCGGTCGCAAAATCCTAACGTAATCCTGAAACAAACCAAAACTTGGTGCCGGATTGATTTCAGGTGTTATATATCTTTATGCTCACTGTCTAGGAGGCGTACGCCTGAATTGCTCACATATAAAGATATAATTAACATGCTAGGCGATAGGTTTGACAATTTGAAGGAGCGGGTTGTGAACAATAAACTTAAACCAGTATCAATCTGTAACAAAAACAGCTAATTCTAGCTCAAACGAACACACAATGTGGGGGACTCTTTAAAATTCGTATAGAAACTTTTATCAGGATTGGAGAGGAGATATCTATCATGGACTTGGATAACTATGTGTAGTTGTGTTCTTTCAATATACATGCAGAGCAACCTGTAGAAGACATTAATGTATTGAACAGGGTTCACATGGCAATATTGTTGTCTTCATTTCCATAAAAGATACATTTATAATAATATAACTGTTATCTGATTATGCTAGAAAGTAGCTGAAAATTCGTTGCGGTTGTTTCATGCTCCTCTCTATATATACTATTCTGTGGATGAATTATTAACTTGTTCAGCCAAATCTTTATGTGCTTAAAAAACAAACATGAATTACGCTCATGTGTATTGTCTTTCGTCAGTTACTACAAATAAACTATTTCACTCTATCTATCCATATGCCAAGATGACAGCGTACAATCAGTAGCATCGTCAGTTGGAATCCTCAAGGCTCCGTCCTACTATACAGATGCGAAACATGGCCAATGAGAGTAGAAGATATTCGTAGGTTACTTGTTTTCGATCATAGGTGCCTCCGAAGCATTTCTCGTGTATCGTGGGACAACCGAGTAAGCAATGCTGTCGTTAGGAAACGGGTGCTAGGTAAGGATGGCAAATCAATAGATGAAGTAATGAAACTTCATCAGTTGAGGTGGTTGGGTGGGACATGTGTTACGTATGCCTAACCACCGACTGCCTTGTCGAGCTATGTTTTCCGATGTAGTAATAGGTTGGAAGAGAGCTAGGGACCGCCAGACCAAAACACAGCACAAAACCATGAAGTCACTGACAAGTGGACTGAGCCATGTTGGTAGATGTAGGGTACCTGGTTGGGGTCCGCGAGATGATAATAACCGATGGTTAGAGACCTTAAACGACACGACTCCGAATCGTTTGCAATGGCGTTGTAGACAGACAGACAGATACAACGCAGAGCTTCGTATGTATGTACATCAGTTCAGGTTGCCATACGTCATTAGCACAGAGACGCAACTGTCAGTTCAAGCCAATAGTGGTAGAGACAGAAGTAGTATTAGCAGTAATGGGGAAGATTAGGGTTCGAAGATATGATTCGAGAAGAGAATGATGGTCAACAGCTCATGCTCCATCTGCAATAACAGGTGTAAGTAAGTAGACTTTATCAGTATGATCACTTTTTTAACAAGCTCTCATTATTCTTCTTAATTGAGTATTATTGAACTGTCTCCATTCGTCTGTATAAAGATCAATAATACATTGGGTGCAAGACCACATAATGTGTATAAAATATAATATACCGTGTAGATTATTAAAACGTATCAAAATGAATACGTCTATAGTCTTACTCTTTTACTATTCTATCAAATAGTCAGCTGATCTCATGATTGTTTACATACAGAACATTTTTAATGTGAAAGGTAGGCAAATTTGTGTGTCACTTTGTGTATGTAGTTTCTTTTTGGTAAACTTTAGTCACATTTTAAAGTGGAATCGATTGAAAAGAAACTATTACTATCAGCAACTTTTTAAACAAACAGGCAAACATGTAATACTGATTTAACTTTAAGTAAGCGAACTTTTAATAAAAATTATACCATGTAGTAAGTATACGCTGGATAAGTTTTAAGATAGGGAGAACAAGAAGGCAACAATCAGAAGTAAATAAGCAAGTGAAGAGAAATATCAGAGCTGATAAACGTATATATGTGAGAGAGCTAGCAATGACGGCACAAAAAGCTACAGGAGGAGGAAACTTGAGACAACAGGGCGATGGAACGAAGAATCTCGCTGGAAAATATCGTAAAACAGCACAACCAGTGCAGAACAAGGATGGTCAAGTGATGTCAAATAGATACTGAAGAATAGCGAAACACATCAGCAGAGCACTAAGAAGTAGTCGTGAATCGACCAGACCCTTCGAACCGACTCAACATCGATGCAGCACACAAAAAGCTGCCAACTGATGTCGAACTGCCAACAATTGATGAGATCAGCATGGTCATCAGACAAATCAAGAGTGACAAGGTAGAAGGACCAGAAAACATTCCAGCTGAGTACACGAAAGCAAACATAACAGTAATTGCAAACGTAAAGCGCATTCTCTTTAGGAAGATTTGAGAGGAAGTACAAGTAATAACAAACTGGAAAGAAAGACATCTGATCAAGATAGTCAAGAAAATAGATCTGAGAAAGTGTGAGAACAAAAGGGGCATCACTCTGCTCTCAGTACGTGGGAAGTCTTTAACAGGGTGTTGTTGAAGACAATGAAGGACTGCGTAGACGGTCAACATTGAGGTCGGCAGGCCGCATCCCATAAGGACCGACCATGTACCAACTAAATCGCAACACTACAGATCGCAGTGCGATAATCAACTGAATGGAAATCACCACTGCACACCAACTTCCTTGACTACGAGAAAGCATTTGCCAGTGTGGAAATTACGACACTGGAGGCTTCCTCGATACCATAGCGTGCCTGAGAAGACACAATATTAAACGGAATTGTTATGATGGACTATACCTCAAAACCATGCATGGAGGGCAGCTCATAAATTCGTTCTAAGTAAAGATCTGTGTCAGGCAAGGTTGCCTACTCTCAGCCTTTCTCTTTCTTGTAGTGATTGACTGGATTATGAGGACATCAACATCCCTGGGGTAGTATGGAATACAGTACATAGTGCGGATGCAGCAGGGTGATTTGGACTTCAAAGCAGTCCCAAACACAATAACAAACGCAGATGAAGACGGCCAATGTGGCAACAACCTCCGTAGCAGGTCTCAACATACGAGAAAAAGCAGGAGCCTCCGATGCAAAACAAGCACCAACTAGAACACACTTGACGGAGAAGCTTTGAAAGCCGCAGAAACCTTTACATAAAGGGACAGCGTCATTGATGAGAAAGGTAAATATCAACATCAACAGCAACGTAGAACTTTCCACGTAAGTACAGCAGTTCAAGTTGCCATACCACGTTAGCACAGAGATAATTGTCAATTCAAATCCCATAGTAGTAGAGGTAGTAAGAGTATTAGAAGCAATCGGAGAGATTAGGGTTCAAAGATGTTATTCAAGAAGTATAATTCAGTGAGGTAAATTTAGAAAGAGGAAGATAGAGGTGATGGGGAATTCAGAAGGATAGAATTTCATAGAAAACTATGAGTGGATGCACCTGCACCATTGCAAACGATTCGGAGTCGTGTCGTTTAAGGTCTCTAACCATCGGTTATTATCATCTCACGGACCCCAACCAGGTACCCTACATCTACCAACATGACTCAGTCCACTTGTCAGTGACTTCATGGATTTGTGAGATGTTTTGGTCTGGCGGTCCCTAGCTCTCTTCCAACCTATTACTACATCGGAAAACATAGCTCGACAAGGCAGTCGGTGGTTAGGCATACGTAACACATGTCCCACCCAACCACCTCAACTGATGAAGTTTCATTACTTCATCTATTGATTTGCCATCCTTACCTAGCACCCGTTTCCTAACGACAGCATTGCTTACTCGGTTGTCCCACGATACACGAGAAATGCTTCGGAGGCACCTATGATCGAAAACAAGTAACCTACGAATATCTTCTACTCTCACTGGCCATGTTTCGCATCCGTATAGTAGGACGGAGCGAACTACGGCGCAGTACACTTGTCCTTTACTCAGCAAACGGATATCTCGCCTAAACCATAAGTGACGCAAGTTGGCAAAAGCCAATCGAGCCTTCTGTATCCGTGCTGAGATTTCGTCTCCAGGCCATCAGCACTGGTGAGACTCCCCAGATAAGTGAAGCGGTCTACATGCTCGACTACTCCACTCCCCATCAATAGTTCAGGTGCCGATGCAACCCAATCTTGAAGCAACATTTTGCATTTCGAGGATAAGAACCGCATCCCGAACATGCTTGCACTGTTCCTCAACTTGGTCAGAAGACTGCATTTTGTCAGCGTCTTCACCAAATATAAACTATGTCATCGGCATATTCTAAGTCGATAAGCGACCCTCCTGGTAGAAGGTCTGCTCCTGAAATTTCAGATGATAATGTTATATCTAGCAGCATGTCTATGACGAAATTGAACAAGAATATGGATAGTGGACATTCTTGACGGACACCACTTGAAGTAAAGAATTCCGAAGGCAGTTCGCCATAAGCTCTCACCCGACCAGTGTTCGAGTAGAGAGCTTGTATACGGTTAATGTACTTCTACGGTACACACTTCAATGACAGACACCTACAAAACGTCACGATCAACAAAGTCAAATACCGTTTTAAGGTGCATGAAGATAACTATTGTCGGACGCATAAATGTTTGTGTGGGACCAGGACCTGTCGTAGTGTGATGTGGTCTATACAGCCACGTCCAGATCGAAAGCCAGCCTGGTTTTCTCTAGTCTGATCTTTACGAGCTCTAGTTAGACGTCTAAGTATAATCGAGGCTAACAATTTATAAACTATACTAGCTAGACTTATTCCTTTTTTATTATCACAAGAAGACTTTTGTCCTTTCTTATAAATTGGCACAATCAGGGATTGGGATCATTATGAAGGCTTTTTATCAGCATGCGCCTGATCTGACTCCGCTCCTCAACGTTCTTAGAGCCAGAAGGGATGAGATTTCGAGCATCCATCAGTTCCGTAGATGCTGATGAAATCCACGGCCTCTCCCTAACCTTATGGTTCACCTTACTAGAAGATATCACTGATGTTTCCACAGCCTTTTTGATATCATTCCAAGTTGCCTCAGGGTGTGCATCACTTACTACATGGCTGCTTAACTGTTTTTGTAGTTGTTCCTAAAATATATTCTTAGCTTCATTATCATTAAGTAGAGCCCTAAGCGGTAAATATGATGCAGGTTGACATAGCAAGCACAGCAGTTTTAAAATTAAAGAACACCTGCAACTCAAAACAACTAACAACCAACACAAAATTCAAAATGTTCAATACAAACGTCAAAACCGTTTTATTGTGTGGAGCAGAATTTTCAAAAACTACGAACATCATCTACAAAATAGGGGTGTGTATAAAGATTTTTAACGCAACATACTGCGGCTACCACGGCAGCATTCAGCCGACATTAGCAACAGTCTAATCTGGCAGGTAACAAACCAGATTTCCACTGAGAATTAAATTAGCAAAAGCGCTAGAGGTGAATGGGAGTTCACATTGGGGAAATCACCCCAGCTGCTTTTTACTAGATAAGCTTTAAACGTGTGACAATAACTAAAATAAACTCAGAACTAATCTTCGACTTCAATAGATATTCCATTTATTTCTGAGCATAACAACTATGAAAGGACAATTAAGCTGGTTTCATAACGTTTAATTCACTACACACTACATAGAATTGTGGTATGTTCAAATGGATTGAGTTCGGAAAAGAATAATTAAAATAATACACAAGGTGACAGTTATGGGTTATAAATAACATAAAAACCCAGGGTTTATCTAGTGTTAGAAAATTTTACATTACTTTGCTAGCAAGAAACAATTACACGTACTAATCATGACCAATTAATTTTTCCAACATGATGATAGCAAATCACTTAGACGAGAAAATGGTACATTAGGCTGAAGACCACCAGCAAAAACAATCTGTTCCATTAAAATTACACATCAAGAAATGCAATTTCATTCTGTAATAAGACATATATATCACCAACAAAGAAGGCTAAGTATCTAGGATGAGAGACCATTGCTTTGTTTGATTCGATTCACTCATACAGTTAATTAGTTACAACATAGGACTTGGTATGTGAGTGCATCAATTCAAGTTGCAAAACCACGTTAGAACAGACAGAATTCTCAGCTCAAATCCTATAGTTAGTATTACCGGTAATCGAAAAGACTAGGGATCAAATATTAGATTCAACGAAATATATAAATCAGTGAAATAAAAATTTTTTTAAAGTTATGCGGAATCCCGAAGCTTCAAATTTGCAGAAAGACAGAAAATGGATACATCTGTGCCATTCCAAACGATTATGAGACGTATTACCAGAGGTCTCTAACCACTGATTGAAATGAAAAAACCAACCAGATAGTCTACATCAGTTATAACATGGCTCAGTCCAATTGTTGAAATTAACCCATAAATCTACTATCGCAGTAACAAGCCGGGTAAATTGTCCTTAACTGATGAGATTCAGGAATGAAAACAGCAGTTCAGTTTCATAGAGATGAGTGACATTCTAAAATCAAACTGTGTAACCCATGACATCTACAGTCTTCTACGCAAATAACAAGAAACCGCTTACAAAATCCAAGTAGTTAAAGACATAAAAACTGATCAGACAAAAACTATTTTCTAAAAACAATTTCAGTAAAAAATACCTCTACTCCATAATAAAATACATAATCGAAAATATTCTCAAAAAAGGTGACAAACCTTTGAATCACAGCCAATTTTCTCTTTACATTGTTCACAGGTATTTGCAAATTTAGCTTCATAACAATCTAAACAATGCGGTTCATCATCACGTAGTATATAACGTTGTCCTGTTAATGAAGCATCGCAACTATGACATGCAAAATGACTGGTATGATGTTCCTGATCCATTACTCTGGTGTATTCGTCTGAGAAAATAAGCTGTGGAAAGAAATATTAACACTTACCTAGTCAAGGATTCAGCGTTTTTTTAGATCAAACAAAAATCAGACACACGTAATGTGGTTAAGAGTCGATGATGAATGGACCAATAAGAGATGTACAACGTGACATGTGTCTACACTTCATCATAATTGACCAATAGAGACCTGCTTTATACAAAGCTAGGCACATATCATTACACAACCCAATAAAAAATGTGCAACAGTTAGATTGGTCAATGCTTCAAGTAGCCAATAGAATTTCAGCTGCTATGCCCTGGTCAGACAATAACTAACATGAATTTTTCAGTCTATTTCTCCTCATTAAACTCCATATTAGGTCGAATCATACAATTTGTCGAGTCAACCAATTATAATAGAGACAGACATATTAGTCATTATTCGAGTTGAGAGTTCAGATAATGGATTGTAGGAAAAACATATGAATAAAACTATTGGTCCATTTCCTTGCAGATAAAGTCGTAACAAAAATATGGGTATATGATTGGTGAATATTATCTATAAAAAAACTGGACTTAATTTTGATTGGATAGAACCGTAAGGACTAGTCATGAACATCAGCGGAGGGACGAAGTAATAGTCCTCTCAAAATAATGAACACCCACGTTTCGATTTCTAAGCTAATTAGGTAGCGTCGTCCATTCTTACGTCGTTTGTAGTCGTATTATTAGTATTAGTCGAATTCTGTCCGCACTTTTGGTATTCTCTTATAAAGTTTCTAGTCTGAAAGGACGTTTATTAGGTCTTTCGAACGTCTGCTCATCTACCAAGCTGAAATATCCAAAACCCTAATCCATATTTCAATTAGCTCACCCATTACACCATCGGGAGTTTTTGAGTATTCATGCTTCGGAACATATTCAGCCAAACAATATATCCGTTAGTTTTTCTCTCAATTTCCGCCCCAAGATTAGCAAAAATCATGTATGGAATTCTCCATTAGTACGACCCATGTGCTACGCTTCGAGGAAGAATAATCTGTTATGCTTATTACTGACAGACATACCCTAGAGTCGCTAACCAGTGGTGAGTTGGAATGCTACAATTGAATGCAATCGTTACAGATAAAATATAGGGCAGGAAATTAGAACATAAGGCAATTTAAGTCAATAATCACACAATGATTAAGAGAACAAGTTAATAGCAGGAAGACAGCAAAATATATTCTAGTGCAATGTTTTGAATTTTGTGCTGAGAATTTGTTACAAATCATTCATTTGCTGATTTATTTACTCGGTTTTGATCTGATGATACAACTCGGATTCTGTAAACGAAGTAATAGTGCTGAATTGGGACGGACGACCTCTCAGTTCAGATGTGAATCCTTTATTCATCAACTTAAGCTGTACAATCATCTGTCTTCTTTGTTGTGTAATTGACATCTCCAATAAAACACATCGATTCGTCTATTTCAAATATAATATACTAGGTTATATGACTACATTCAAGAATCCAAAAAAATACATCTTTATAAAAGACATAAGTTGGTTAATTTCAATTTTTATCAATGTAGAAATAGTTTTACTTTAAAAAGCATACTTACATGATCACATGTTACACAACGTGGACGTATTACCTGACCATAATGTCGTAAACAATAAGCCTTTTTATTTAAACAAGCGTATATATAATCGACTAAATATTCCTTACATGTTGTACATCGGAAACAATTCAAATGCCAAGCTGGAATAGGATTCACTGTTGAGGTATTGGAAGTCTCTTCTTCAATTAAACAATGCTCTGGTTTAATTCTTACACAAAAATCATCAAAATGAATTGTTTGTAAACAATCCGCACATGGCTAGATGTAAATTTTTTTCAGAGAAAAAATATTTCAGATGATGTGATTAGAGCTAAAAAAAAGAAACTGTTAAACGAAGCACTCTATGAACCAATCATCAAAACGTTTTAATATTCAAAGCCGAATAATCCCTATTAAGACTTTTATTCATAGACACACATTCTAGAAGTCCTAACTAATAAAGGCATCAAAACCGAACTATTATGATGGGCATTCATGCCCGATTTCCGCTTGCACGATCGTGGAAGTGTGCCTTACACTGACTGAGTCCCATACTAGAACGAAACGGCCACTCAGAACTTCTGTAGTTTTCAACGGTAATTGATTGATCGTTTCAATGAAAGTATTTAATAACAGTTTGTTGGTTTGCAGTTAGTTTAATTATAGCCTGTTAATATTCATTCATATTTCAAACTGGTCATAGTGTAGTGAACGAGAACACACACGAAAATTACAGAGTTACTCAGTAAAATCGGACAACTATATCGTAAATCGTTAATTTGCAAAAGATCAGTTCATCCTATCGAACTGGACTGTTCCTGTTGCCAAACATCAATCCATTGTCACTATTCATGCGTTTCATACAAATTCCATTGTTTTCTAACTCTTCCTTTCTTGATCTTCCCCCATATTATGCTGCCGGACATTACGTTTACACTTACGTCATTTCAAAATTTGTCCCACTTAAAGTTTTTAAGAAGGAACAAATACTAGGTATATGGATTAACAAACCAGAGCTTTACTTAAAAATGAAATACACATTCAAATTTTTCTCTAACTTTATCGCGTCTCAGGTTTCATTGATCTTACGAAATTTCATGAGACACATTTATAATTTAGTATCCATGTTTTAATATTATGGTAGGTTTCACATGTTTATCATAAATTCTAAATTAATGAAAAATACCTTATTTTTTCGTTTACTCTAATAAGATTACGTGTTATTGCTCTCTACACTGCATAGCTAACTAGCACTACTCTATTCAACTTCAACACAACTCAAATCGAGAACGAAATCTAATGTTGACTGATTTTAGAACTAGATATCAACTCAGTCATTCAAAGGTTAGAAACTCAAATAAAGGTTCTGAAGATCTCTTCTAGGTTTGACTCTAAGTGAAGTTATTGTTATTATTCTCTCTCTACTAATTAGTCCTGTACTTTTTAGACAAGAATATCACTGAAGTTTTGTAATTTGACAAAAACAAAGTAAAGTGGAATTAGAAATATGACCCTTTCATTATTGTGCAAGAAATGTGAAATATGCTTGCGAAAAAGTGTCAATAATAAATTAGACATTATTTTTACAATTTTTTCATTTATGTTCATCAAAATTGAACTACAAAAATACACCAAACATAATTTTGTTTGAATATTTATGCATTTTGAAGCATAGCCACGAAAATTGTATACGGTATTTAACTAAATTAGGTTGATACAGTTAAAAATGATTTACAGCATCGTTGAATTCCTTTTTGTTGTTAGACTAATCAATAATTTATTTCAAGTGTCTATGTTTTCACAAGTTTTAGGGTCCGATTCGCACTTGCTTACTTACTTACTGCTCTTGCATCCAATAGAGCGTTGGCCGCCAACTAGCATCCTCCAGCCTACTCTGTCTTGGGCTTTCCTTTACTGTTCTACCCAACCGTTGTTCATTCTTCTCACGTCTGTCTCTATTCCTTGGCGTAATGCGTTCTTTGATCTTCCTCTGTTCCTTTGGCCTTGAGGATTCCAAGTGAGGGTTTGCCTTGTGACGTAGTTCGATGCTTTACCTCATGTGTGTCCTAACCACTTCCACCGCTTCTTCCTGATTCCTTCCTCTGCTGGAATCTGGTTCTTTCTCCCCACAGTCGGTGATGGTTCTGATGGTGTCTGACCGACGGATCCTCAGTATCTCGAGTAGAGAGCTTTAATGAACACTAATACCTTGAGGATGATGGCTTTCGTAGTTTTCCACATTTCAGCCCAAAACAGCAGAATTATCTTGACATTTGTGTAGAAAATTCTGACTTTGGTGTTGGTTGGTAGTTTTTTTGAGTTACAGATGTTTGTCAGTTGTAGAAATGCTGCCTTTGATTTACTGATCCACGCCTTCACATCCGCATCAGATCCACCTTGCGCAACGATTCTCGGTGGGAAACTATCATCAAGACGTGATATTGAAGAAAGTCGATTCATTACTTGATCAAGGTCCCAGTCTATAAATCTTTGCCTGGATTAAAACTGTTCACATTCTTATTCAACGCTTAGTTTACTCCTTCAGGACTTTTGATATCGTACGTGAACACTTAATCTATGAAGCACTGATCTCGTTTTCACGGTCGTATATACGCATTGCAAATCAGCCCCAAACTTGGATAAAACGATCAGCCAACATTTTATTATTATTATGATAATAGGGCCATTTGTTTCATGCAAATAAAGAATAAAATATGAAATCATGAGTGCATTACTGTGTTAGACCAGTATTAGAAACCTAGAAGCACTGGACGGCCGTTTCTTTCTGGTGTGGCACTCATCAGTGGTATTGTGCATCCACGACTCCTGCTACTCACAGGAACTGAACACTTCGATCCTGCGCTCGAAAGCTTAACCTTTGGGCCTTTGAGCTTGCGAGAACCATGAGTCATGCATGGACACTGTTGCTGAGTCCCTTACCAGAACGAAACGGCCGTCCAGTGCTTCTATATTTCTAATACTGGTCTAACACAATGATTCATTCATGATTTCAATGTGTAAAAACAACAATCTTCATCATACTAAACTGCAAAATAATAAATGAATTCAAAACGTATATGAGCAGTTTTATTTACCTGTCCATCATTTTCATTCATATGTTCCACAAAGCCAATACCAAAATCATGAGAATTACGAGTTTTGGTAAATTGTTTTGCTTCATATAATTCAGTTTTTAAATTCAGCTTTATATTATCATCGTTTACATGACAGGATAATTCTTCAATTGTAATAAATGGTTTACGATCTTGTAATGGTATTTGTTTCCGAAAGCGTTGACTTCTAATATAATCAGCAATTTGACCAGATGATGGTAATTCAGTATTTGACAGACTGTTTAAAAATAATTTTACCTAAATTTAAATTTGAATAAAAGAAACAGATATTTGATGATGGTTCTTTGTATTATTTTTCATTATAGAGTCGAACGGATTGTTGAGTTTTGTTTAAAATAATGAATTAGTCACTTTTCAGGCAACCAATGGAAATCTGGAAGCACAGGATGGTCGTTTCACCATAGTAGCGACCTCCTCAGCAATACGCACCAATGACATACACTAGCGGGAATCGAACTCACGACTTCCGGTCTCAACTACAGACGCTTAACCTTTAGACCACCGAGCCAGCTGATGAGTCCCATACTAGGTAGAGTTGGTGATGGTCTAACAATGATCGGTTTGTGAGTTCAATGAAACTCATCAAACTCCATAACCCTATAATAAATAACTATAAAATTTATTCATCACTAGTGACTGGCTTAGTGAGGTTATTCCGCCAAGTCCCAGTAAGAAGTCGTGACCAGTGAAACTCAACCCTACCGGGTGTGAACCCGCACCAATAGAAGACAATGCATTCCATCGCATATTTAAAACTGAAAGTCAAAACTCTCCATGACCTTGTAGGGGAACGCTTCTACGAAGAAAATACGATTTGTGAAAAATAAACATTATTGTACACGTTTTGTTTAACTGTACCAAAAACACTTCTACTACTTCTTGCGCGCAACGTTCTCTTCGCGTTGCTGCCATCTTTATCTATTTGCTGCTCCCCATGTAATGCCAACGTTCTCCTTCAATAAACAACTCAACCATGGATTTATTTTGTTTTGCTATAAACAACGGCAGGATATTATGGAACATTTAGTGGTGAGCATAGTCAATCTGGTATCTGGACTCGCTCACAACAACCTCATGATGACTAACATCATATGGTTACTAATGACTAATTTTGTGAGTGAATTCTAGGAGTTTTGGTGACAAGCTTATGACCAGTTGAGTTCAGCTATGTCGGAGTTGAGGCGGTTACTCACCTAAAGCAATGGATGATGGTTGACAGTTAGGTGCTAGGTCTTTACTATTAGTCTAGAGAATATTCGAGTTCACATTTGAAACTGAAAAACCTATGTTCGATTCCTGGTTGATCGGCTCATGGATACACACTGCTGATGAATCCTAAAGACCAGAACGAAACCGCCGTCTAGTAATTCCAAGGTTTCTAATAATGATCTAACATTAATCGATTCATAGTTTATAATAAATTAGAAAAATAAGCAAAAAGAAAATGTCCTTACTTCCTCTGATTTTACACCAATAGGTAACCAAATTAATCCCATTTCTTTAGCTAAATTTTGTGCATTCATATATTTTTCATAAACTGGTGTATCATTCAAATCTAATTCATCGCATATTGATTGATTCGTAAAATCAAAAATATCATGATCATAATATGCACAATGACATTGTGTACATCGCATTCTAGATGAAGAAGTTATTCAATATGCGCATCAATTTACCTGAATGAATGTTTCACAAAACCATCAGGACATTTGGATCCACATTTTAAACATGGTCTACCATTGTCTTGATCATAGGCCATACTGAAGATATGTTCCTATTGTAAAACAATGAAATTTTGTAATAAATGTCGTAGACTATAAGATTTTTAAGTGTTAATGATTTTGAAATTTATTGACCATGTTTTAGCGGAAAAGAATAAACAGACAAATTAATTCGGTGATTTATTTCAGTGGTTGCGAATCTATCAGTAGTGCACAGCTGTTTCGTCCTAGTTTCATACTACTTATCATTGTGCACCCATGACCCTGCCATAGAGGAGAGTAGTCACGAGTTTAAATGCCGGCAAGCGGATATTGTATCAACAGACCACCAAACTGACATCTGACGGCGTGAATGTCTAACCCAATTCAACCGAATACTGACAATTATCGTATGCGCACAACCGAATAGCTCCGAAGTTCTCGAAGTTGCAGTGAGAAGACGTGACGGGTGGAGTTCAACCGTGTGCATTTTGAAATAATTACTAACGAAAGTAAATAGAAAAAGTTCACATAATTTTTTGGACTGATTAAGTCACACACCATATGGTGGTACTGTGGATACACATAACTGAGAAGTCCTGGATTAGGGCAAAAAGACTATCCGCTACTTTAAGTTTTTCAATCTTGATCTTACATCGACTGGTTCATAATTTGTACTAAACATTGAGTTGAAGTTACAGAGGAATCAATCAATGATATAACAGGAACGGAAGATATCAACTGAAAATAAGGACTTTCGAAGACCTCCAGGTTAATTTTTTTTTAACGATGAATACAACGATGGGACAAGTAGAATGAGTATTCCGTTTCATGATCAATCACTTATGTATTGACAAGTCTGCATAATGGCTAACATTGCATTCTATACTACGTGATATTTCAGAATATTTCGCTAAAAAGAACGGTCAACCCGTTCATTGGATTTCCATATCAGTCATTTAATGATCGGTGGAAAATGTCTTAATTGTCTAGTCGTTCAGTGTTGATCGAAATGCATTGATTGCTGGTGTAAGTGAGCAGACACTGTGTGCACTATATTTGGTAATGAGTTGGTTGGAGGAAGTCAGCATAAAATCCACATTGACTTCCACTTCTTATTATCAGCACTCATCAAGTAGGGTGCATTTACAATATAGTTAGGCGATTAATTCACTAGTGAAATCTGAGTGTGAAGCTGAATGGATTGCATCCGAATATCACGGATTGTAGATAAGCCCTCCTGACTGATGCCAACTTTCATTAAACTTTGCTCAACGAGACTCTATCCATCCAAATGACTACTTCATTTTTTTCTCATGTCTTACTCACTTACTTACGCCTTTAACCACTAATCAAGCATAGGCCGTTGACAGGACAATTATTTTCCTCGTTGGCGTTTCTTTTCGTGACTTGGATTTTTAGGGGATTTGGTCACTAACCCCATGCTTAACCCTTCTCGTTTGTCTGCGCTTGGTATCTTCAGTAACCCTGAAAGTGCTTCAGGCGGAGTTTTCTCATGTCTGAGTACCATCATTTTAACAATATCTCGATTGGTAAAATGTCACAATAATCATTAGTTTCAAAGAATTCAATAGAGAAATGACTTACATATATTATGTGATAAAATTAAATAATATCCACTAAAATTATACGTATTCGTATGAATACATCCTAGCAATAAATTTTAAACACATTCAAATTTATTGATTTTTATTGATCATCTGACTGATCGATCAATCAGACACAACATAATTTATAAAATAATCAATCGATTACTCACTACTACCTGACTAATCAGGGCAGATAGATAAAGTTTGATCGAATATTCTGTTTATTATTTAAGAGAGAATTATGTAAAGCTAATATTTACTGCATGTGAATTTCATTAAATTTAAGGCAAACTGTCATTTAGGATAAAATGGACAAGACCGTTTTTTATTTTTCATTGTTTTTTTTTGAATAAATAGTGAAGAAATTTCGCATACTATTTGATATTGACTCAAAATTATTTTGTCCAAACTAAACAAAAATCATACAATCTAGAAGATGAGTTTTTTTTTTCAAAAAAGAAATTAAGATAATTTGTTGAATGCACTGATCCATTAAACCTTGGAATAAAGCAGAAATAGAAGAATCGTAATCATGTTTATGATAAAATGCAACTTCAATTGTATTGTATATAATATCATTTACTTAACATTGTTTCATGTTTTATTTCATATTTTACTAGAATTGTAAGTGAACAAAAGTTTTCCCTATAAAATCTCTTTAGAAATAAAATATCTCGACAGTTTTAAACAATAATCAGAAAGCACAACAACTATCATATAAGCCTATATTCTTCATCGTCATAAGAACAGAATTCGACATTTTATCATTTTCTCAAGTTTCTTTCTTATGTCTTAATAGAAATTGGTTGTAAATCAATTTATGTGTTCATCAATTAGGGTAGTTTAGTAACTACTGATTCCTATCTATTATGAGAAGTGTAATATTGTCTGTAAATAGACACTTTTAATCTGATACAGTCAGTTGAGCTTTCCTCTCTCCCTCACTATCTATCTATCTCTTTTCTCCTTGTTTCCTGTTCCCATGCATTCACATTAAACAGAATAATAATAATATATTATTGAAATCATGAATCAATAATTGTTAGACCACCGTTAGAAACCTGGAAGCACTGAGAGACGGCCGTTTCGTTCTGCTATGGTACTCAGCTTTGTCAGTGCGCATCTATGACTCCTGCTACTCAATGCAATCGAACCCTGGACTAGTGACTAGCTTCGTGAAGAAATTTTCAGAGTTGCAGTGAGAAGATGTGACCAGTAAAGTTCAACCTTGTCAAGTGTAGGCAGTAACTACCGAAGATAAGCGGTGAGGTAGTGCATAATCCCTAGATTGATCAGAGTTAGATATTGGCATTGTTGGATGCCTGTCCGGTGGTCAAGTGGTTAAGCGTTCGGGCGTGAGACCGAAGGCTTGGATTCGATTCCTGCATTCGGGGATCGTGGATACACATTGCTGATAAGTCCCATGCATGTATAAAACGGCCGTCCAATGTCTCCAGGTTTCTAATTGTGGTCTCACACTGATCACAAAATCATCAGTGAATTTAACCATTTACCAATCAATAAACAAACTCATTGTTTTTACTTACTGATTCAGTATATTGATGATATATGAAGTTATATTCAAGTCAAATCTATTGAAATATTGTACATTTAACAAAAAACTTTTTATCATGATTATTTTTTCTTTTCATTCTTATTTTTTTATGACTACCCAATTGGTTGGTTGATTAAATTGAATTCTATTGGTTAGGAAACAAATTGTTTTTCTTTACAAATATTCATGAAATGGTTGTGGAGATTGTTGAGTTACTTTTTGAAATCATGAATCGATCAACGTTTGACTACCATTAGAAACCTGGAAGCATTGAAAGACGGCCGTCCCGTCCTGTTATGGGAACCACTAGCAGTGAGCATCCATGACTCTTGCCACTCGCAGGATCTGAACTCGTGACCTTTAGTTTTGTACGCAAACGCCTAACCTAAGGACCACGAGGCTGGCATCTAGCGGCGTTAATGTCTAACTCTGATCAGTTTCAGGATTTTTGCTCAACCTCACCCATTGTCGTCGGCATTTTGCAATGCATTCGAAACCTTACTATACTACCTACCAACTTCTACTTTCCGATTACCAGCACTTTTTTTAATCTCATGTTTGTGTCGTTATTTCTGGTTATTGTCGTCAATTGCTTACTACATTAAATATAAGAGCATTATTCTGTGTGCTTGCTGAGTCGTCAACTCATCTTTCCCCATGTTATTTGCTCGTTTAGATTATAATTTCATATGCTGCTCGTCACAGTTCCCCAGCCCACAAGGCACTTTTCGGCTAAACAATAAACTTACTAAAGGTTGAAGCTACAATTTACTAAGTTTAACTAAACGTCAGTCTTTAGGTTACCTCCTTGAACCTATATATTTAAATGAAATCGAAAGTCACAGTACGTGACTATTTTATATTCATTGAAATCGAGAATCGATCATTGTTAGATCACCATTAGAAAGAAACCTGCAACCATTGGACGTAGGCTTCTTCGTCTTAGTAAGAGAGGAACTCATCTGTAGTGCTTATCCACGACTCTCGTGCGCGAAGGCTCAACCTTCAGACCACTGTTCCGGCAGTATCCAACGGTGTTAATATCTAACTTTAATCAATCCCAAAAGGTATTGCGAGACCTCATACGTTGTCATGACACAGTGCAACAGTTAAAATTACGTTCATTTCAGCTATTACGTATCAGTACCAAGGTTGGACTCTGATAGTTTCAAATATATTGAGCACTCGGTGGAAAGTTGACAATGACAGTAAAATAATTATATATTCGTGGTGATATCCCAAAGAGTAAAAATTTGTAATTATGACGTTACGTGACTTAATACAAGTTATTTCTTTTATCAATCGAAATGACAATCAGTTTAAACCTGTCAATGTCATATCGTTTTTCGGTAAAGTTGATTCTGTGCGAAAAATTTACGTATCATTTGTGTATGTATGAAAGTGGGTAAGAAAAACATGTAATTTGTGATACTGTTCTCTCGTGCAGCATGAGTGTTGTTGACAGAATTGAGAGGACGAAAAGCAAAATGTCTGGCATTCCACCCAGCTTCATTGGTATGGATGACCTGAATAAGTGTGAGTTGGAGAACCCTGATTAAAACAAAACCAATAACGCATATGGACTACAGGATCCTACCGATGGAACTAATCACCTATAGACTTGTTGTTAATGACCGGTTACCATGGGATTGTTGACTTGTGTGGCGCATACATATTTAAATGCCATTTTCGTAATAACATTTATGCGCTTAAATAAAAATCATTATAAATTTTATGATCCCTGATTTAAAAAAAAATGAATATTACAATCATAATTTTGTTAATAGTTTCATCACGATGACCTCACAAGTAATTTGAAGTGTGTAGATATATTATCATCATAAAGTTTAATTTACAAAGATGAGAATTGTTAGTGAATAAATAAGTTATTTAGGATGCAACATTATCATTCATCCGTATTCATTGAATCAAGAAAAAAAGAGAAGGAGTGAGTGGTGAGAGTGAGAGAGAGAGTAGAGTGTAAACTCATTCATTCATTTGTAAACAATTTATGATAACTTTTTAAGATTAGATTATAATTAAAATAATAATTATATTACTTCATTAATTAATTTACTATAGAAACGAGAATAATTTTTTAAAATTTTTGTAATTTAATTCTTTCTTCTTTTTTGTTTTGATAAATTTACCGCGAATAAGTAGAAGGAAATGAAAAAGAGAAGAAGGCAAGTGAGCAAGCAAGAAAGAGATACTACTATAATTCTTAGAATAGTACTTACTAATTAATGATAATTTGAATGAAATTAGATATTTAGAATTACATTTGCATACATACAACATATATTATTATTGTAATTATTGACACTGTTCTTAATCTCAATTAAACAACTAATAAAAACTAGGAAACACTGGAACGTAGTATTGCCCTGTCAATGATTCTTCAGTAATCTGTATTTACGGTCCTATAAGGTATCAGATCGAAGCCAGAGACTATCAGATCTTGTCGTGAATACTTAGTTATGAGAATCAATAAGTCGGAAACCATTGGCATAGGTCTAGATTTTAACAGTTTGTGATTCAGTGAAACAACTCTATGCATCGTCATTAATTAATGACTGTTTCAATTTCAACATCATATTTGACCTTTATCAGAACTTTGCGAATAGGTTGAAGTTCACATAATGAAGTAGCTAGGTAGGTGTTTTAGGTTATTTTCCATAGATGAAATAATCATGAACTGATCTTAGCTAGTTTAGATAAGAGATTAGACAAATTAACTTGCAATACTCCTCATCGTGAAATGATCTCAATCAAACTTCACCAATCAATACACACCGATTTTACTTAATCCGTTGATAGATACAATTACATGACGCTCTCACGATCACATTCAAACAATTATTGATCTATACAACAACTCCTATTACCACTGGAACTAGTAAAACGAATACTACTGTAGTGAAGGAGAACACAAGTGAGGGCAACCGAATTGTATTTATCGAAAACTACAGAGTTACTCAGTAAAACCACATCGTAAACGGTTAATTTGTAAATCTTCAATCCATCATCAATCCATTGTCTGACATTTCACCACTGTTCATGCGTTTCATACAAATTCCATTGTGTTCCCACTCTTCCTTTCTTGATCTTCCCCCCATCTTCTGCTGCTGCCAGACATTACGTTTACACTCGCGTCATATACTACTTATAAGTAGCGCGCACCACACTACTATACTGCAACTACAACTCATACTACTAACTAACTTACAAACAATTTGATTTATTAAAAAATGTATCTATTTAACTAATCATTTTGCTTATAATAATTCACCAACTGACAGACTAATTAACAAACGGACACGAACAATATATCACTCAAAATGAACTAAGCAATCAATGTTACAACTTGAAGAATAAATGAAATTCAAGAAGATTACAATATAGTGACTTTTCAAAATGAACTTTTATATTATATGGTGTATGTAATGCTGATAGAGTAAAGTTTACTGATCATGTTATTCATCTTTAGTTTGTACATCACAAATGACGGCAACTAAATAAGTTGTGAAATTAATGATGACAATAGTTGAATATTATCACATTTTCAAGAAGAATTCTCATCAACACTGGCAATATCACAATCAATATATACATGTATTCAGCGTGAATATGCGTTGACAGTCATAAGTTTCGTCAAACATGCAAATAAACAGTTTTCGTTAGAAAAAAGAACAAGATGAAAACATAAAATAATAAGTGGACTAAATGATTCTCTTATGTAGCTCGATATAAGTAAACAGACTAGTGAAATGCAGAGATAGAGCGAGCAAGCGAGCGAGAGAGAATCCGTGAGAAGGATAATAAGAGGTTGTTCTCTTGTTCATATATATTATTTGTATATTGTATCTAAAAACGTGAATTCTTCTTGAATAGTGTATTACTTCTTTTCTCGTTGTTTTCGAATATGTAAATATTTTTTGAAATTATTCAAAAAACAATTTTGTTTTGCATCTCTATCGGCTTCCTCATCTTCACTGGGTAGATGATAAGAATCCTACAATGAAACGAAAACAATAAAATGTTGAATAAAAATCATATCATCATCATCATCAATTCATTTTATTATTTACCGTGATATAATTAATATTCAGTAGAATAAATAAATATGCACTTCTTCTGTGCATGTGATACTTTCTGCAACTAGTAGCACTCACCCTTCTTACACACTTCACAAATGCAATGAAACATGGTTAATTAAGTCGAATATTTGTTGTGTAAGGAAATAGCAATTAACACAACATTGAATAAACTTCAAGTTGACGAATATAGACGATCAGTCAGTCATTACAGATACAGTATTGTGGAGATGGTGTATTTTACTTTACTTATTCAGTTGAAAATTTTGAATGGAATGGATGATTTATGTTGAATTAAAATAACAATGGCCAATTAATTTCATGTAACATTTCAAATGTCTATCTATTCAAAACCATAATAATGTCAAAAGATTCTATTCGAGGACACATTTACCGAAGTAGATTGTTTGTGAAAGTCAATGGAAGTCAATCGACAAGAAAAAGGAATCACAAAAATAAATGAATTAATAGCTCAATGAAGAAAATTAATTTTGATCAAATGCCAGAGTGAATGAATTTCAATGAGGGATCGGGTTGTGCCACAGAGAGAGAGAGATCCATGTTTAATATAAGAGTAAATCATCATATAGTAGCGATTGAGTAAATGATTTTTAAAAGAACAGATTGAAACAATCGGAATAAGCACGAATGAAAGTGAATTGAATGATTTTTATTCCTTACATATTCATGTATAATTTTATCACTTCACGTCGCTAATGTCGACGATCCGAGCACATGAAATGTTATTACATTTAGACGAGATGAGACTTTCATTGTTTGACTTTTCAGGATTTTGACCTTCTACCAAGAGATTCAATTGTTGTATGTGTGCTTTAACCTTCAGGTAAAATCCTCTTTGAGAGTGAAGCGACATCATGAAATGCAGTCCAATGGTAACCAGTCACCAGCACTAGGTTCATATGACATTAGTTCTGTTAGAATCTTGGAACCAATGTGCACCGATGACTTGGAATGAGCTTTCCAACTATTCTGGGTAGATTCTTCGTATCCACCAACCCAGTTTAAACCTCATAGAACATTTGCTTTTCGTCCTTTTGATTTCAACAACCACACTCCCACTCTAGAAGGCAGTGAGTAGGAGTTCCTGTCAGTGAGTAATTAGATGCGGCCATCTGAGAGTATTTTCACCACAATCTCACGATACCAGGGCATTTGAATGACAAAAACTGCTGCCCTCCAGAGAAGATTATATAATAGGAATGATATAGAATTCATAAAGCTGCACAAATTTCAAATATTCCTTTATTTACTACTCACATTATAAACTGATCAATTAATACAAAAGTAAACAAAAGAGTCATTGAGAGTAGTTTGAAACTAGAATATTTAAAATGTTTAAATCGAATGAGATTCATAACACTTACAGACATTTGAGACACATGCAACGGTGACATATCAGACCATGAATCATTGCTTATTGCTGCAGAGAAGAAAAAAAAACAGAGAAAAAAAAAACAACTCCCATGATGCAAATTAACAATTTTTTTTAAAATTTGTATGATTAATGAATAAGACTACATTTTAAGTAGGTCTGGAGATGTGAAAGTATAAATTCAAGGTTATACTATTGTTGCATATTGTGTGTGGAGTGTTTAATAGTTCACTTACTCTACCATACACGGATATCGATCGATCTGTCACGAAAATTAACTTCCCCATCAACGTTGTTTTGTTGAATTCGTAAATAAACTAATTTATGGTAAAAGTGTAATATACTGACAGCCTTGAGTGACACAATCATAATTCCAATAATGAATCAAGTATTTTGAGTGAAGTTTACGGTGAAGAGCCAGATAACTTGTATGTTATAATTAGCAAAGTAAAAAAAAACTTGTCAACTCTGGTCCTTCAGATGTTTGAAATCAATAGAAATTGTTGCAATGATGAAACCGAAAAGTGAATTTAGGCCGGTGCTTAAAAATTAAATTACCAAACATTGCGGTTCTCATGAGTACCGCAATTCGGTGGTCTACATCTACCAACATGAATCACAACAATAGTCAATGACTTCATACGCTGATGCGACATTCCGGTTTGACTGTCCCTCACTCTCTTCTAACTTATTCCTACTTCAAACAACATCGCAGATTCACAGGTGTGGCAGTCGTTTGTTCATGATACATTTTCTGACAACCTCAAAACTTGAATATACAGATCCGAATTTTTATCTTTAACCTGTACCTTGCGTATAATAACCTAACCTAACCGTATGAAGACTGCTCAACTGAAAAGTAGTTTTCAACGTGCGCTGATATCAACTTGAACACTACACAACTATCTAGATGTTATTGTGAGAGCTTCAAACAACAATTTGGTCAACATTTTGTGTTATTCAGATTCCTAACTGCATTAGTGATAGTAGTCCAGTTTTATAAACTGAATTTCAGTATGCGTCATTATGTCAAAACTACGTGATCTGCTGTAGCTTTTAGACAAACCAAATCAAATCATTATTCATTTGTATTTTGATCTGGTTAATTAGCCTCTCACAACCTTGGACGATTTGTCTGAGCGTGTGTGCATCGCTTAGTTAACTGATCACATCACCTGAACTGAGTCATGTCTGATAGTAAATGATTAGTCAGATCTGACGATATTCAGTTCGTCACACGCGCACCTGCTCCATTGTGTTTCGCCTCTCATTCTCATATCTAGTCTGGGAACATGAGTGTAGCAACAAAGAAACAATGTAATGCATCACAATTTACCTTTACTATTTCCATCCATATTCATTAATCGTTTTTGATCTGTTTTGTTTGATGTATTACGGTGTAGATAACATGAAGAATTATTCATATTACTTAGTGCACGACAACTCTCACATACGGATTGTTGTGCTAATCGTCTTTTCTCCTTGAAGAAACAAACAGAGAAGAATAAGAGTTGGTGATCAATGATGAATCGAATGTATGTATATCGGATGTGTATTGTAAGTGATATTACCATAGTTCTATCTAAACATTTCAGATAGATATGATCGAGTCTCTGTTAGTTACACACTGTGCACAGGAATCAAATGTAAATAGGATTTTCATAGTTGAACTATTCAGGAGCTAATCCTAGCTAGAATACCATTGGAAACTTAGAAGCATATGATTTGATTCATGCGTACAAGTGATCGTGGGTGTGCACTGATGATCATTCCCTATTGTGACACGATGCGTCTTTCCAACGCTTCTAACTTTCTAAAAGTGATCTCATTCAGAAGATTAGTTTGTAATTTCAACTATCAAAAAATAATACAGTCCTCCTACACAGATCCCCTTCAGTCACGAATAACAATAGTAGTGATTTTATTGTATGAGTTGTGTGTGTATGTCGACTGTAATCAATGATATAAATGTTATCTTTCTCTTAGAAATAACATAATATACTCAAAGTAAAGTGATAAATGACTAGAGAATAAGTTCATTAGACTAGTCACCAATTAAGTGCTTTACTTTTAATCCCACTAAAGATCAAAGCTCTTAACCTGTGAAATTTGTACACATAAACATTTGGAAAATACACAATCATGTGCCATAAATCGGATTGGATGTTTAGCAATGCCTGTATTTTGTGGATGATAGTTTGAGTATTTTCACAGGTTCCAAGTCTATATAACACAACGGCTTGATATTTGTTCTCGTAATTCTATCTGCCATTTTATTTAGTAGACTTCTCGAACATTGAGGAAGTCCAAGTTTATGAGTTAATCGATATCTATCTTCATTATCCTGATCACAATTCAACAATGGAGTGAAGCGTTCTTCTCGTGCTTCGTGACGCTTCGCTTGTGTTAAAGTTGCAGTATACATCTAGTCTAATGTTATTGAAAACAGATAGTAAATCAGATCTTCTGTTCATTCAACAGATTTATCAAAATTGCTATATCACGGATGGTAGCTAGAACCATCAAACATATCACTGCAAACCCCTTAACAATTCGAACTTCTTAAACTTACTTACTTACTTACGCCTGTTACCCCCAAATGGAGCATAGGCCACCCACCAGTTTTCTCCAACCAACTCTGTCCTGAGCTTCCCTTTCCAGTTCTGTCAATTTTTGTTCATTCCTCTCATATCTTTCTCTATTTCTCGGCGTAATATGTTCCTGGCCTTCCTCTCTTCATTTTAACTTGAGGGTTCCAAGTGAGGGCTTGTCTTGTGCGCGGTTGGGTGCTTTTCGTAGTGTGTGTCCTATCCACATCCACCGCTTCTTCTTGATTTCCTCTCCTCCACTGGAATCTTGTTTGTTCTCTCTCACAGTAGGTTGTTGTTGATGGTGTCAGGCCAACCAATCTGAAGTATTTTGCGAAGACAACTGTTAATGACCACTTGTATCTTCTGGATGATGGCTTTCGTAGGTCTCCAAATTTCCGCTCCATACAGTAAAACTGTCTTGACATTTGTATTGAAAATCCTGATTTCGGTGTTGATTGATATTTGTTTGGAGTTCCAGATATTTCTCAACTGTAGAAATGCAGTCCTTGCTTTGCCGATCCGTGCCCTCACATCTGCATCCGATCCACCTTTCTCGTCGATGATGCTGCCAAGATATGTAAGGGTGTTAACGTCCTCTAAGGCATCTCCATCAAGAGTGATTTGGTTGGTGCGTGTTGTGTTGTATCGTAGAATTTCACTTTTTTCTTTATGTATGTTGAGACCTACTGCTGCAGAGGCTGCTGCTACACTGGTCGTCTTCTCTTCCATTTGTTTTGCATGTGCGATAGAAGAGCCAGGTCATCTGCGAAGTCCAGATCGTCCAGCTGCATCCTGGCTGCCCATTTGATACCGTGCTTCCCTTCATATGTCGACGTCTTCATAATCCAGTCGTTCATCAGGAGAAATAGAAAGGGTGAGAGTAAGCAACCTTGCCTGACACGGGTCTTCATCTCGAAAGACTCTGTCAGCTGTCCTTCGTGTACGATTTTGCAGTTGAATCCATCATAAGAGTTCCGTATGATGTTAACTATTTTCTCAGGCACACCGTAATGCCGAAGAAGCCTCCACAGTGTTTTCCTATCCACGCTATCAAATGCTTTCTCGTAGTCGATGAAGTTGATGTAGAGTGGTGAGTTCCATTCAATTGATTGTTACACAATGATCCGTAATGTTGCAATTTGGTCAGTACACGATTGATCCTTACGAAATCCAGCCTGTCGATCTCGAAGTTGGGCGTCTACGAAGTCCTTCATTCTGTTTAACAATACCCTGTTGAAGACTTTGCCTTGAAGAGGATGTGAAATATTTTCGCAGTTGCTTCTACATCTGCTTTCATTGCCTCTGCTGGAATGTTGTCTGGTCCTGCTGAGTTGCCGTTCTTGATTTGTCTGATGGCCATACTGATCTCCTTAATTGTAGTTGCGCCAATATTAATTGGGACGTCCGTGGGTGCTGCTTCGATGTTGGGTGGGTTCAGTGCAGCTGGTCGATTCAATAGTTCCTGAAAGTGCTCTACCCACCTATTTCGCTGTTGTTCAGTGTTGCTGATTACTTTGCCTTCCTTGCTTTTAACTGGTCGTTCTGGTTTACGATAGTTTCCGGCGAGCTTCTTTGTTGTTTCGTACAATTGTCTCAAGTTTCCTTCTCTTGCAGCCTTTTCCGACGTCAGTGCTAGATCTGTCACATATTTTCGTTTGTCAGCTGTGATGCTCTTCTTCACTTCCCTGTTTGTTTCTGTGTATTCAGTGTATTCTTCTTACTTTGTGTTGAATGGTACAATCCCAACTTCAACTAATTCGGCTTAAATCGTGATGATAACTGAATGTCATTGGTGACAAGTTTTCTATCCGAGATATGTCTACACCAAACAAGTTACATCTTCTGAAAGTAAGTCACCATCGTGAGTTGACTTTTGTTGTTTAGTTGAAGATGTTACGAAGTGATCGATTCAATTTGTCAACCATATCCATCACAGATTAATCTCAGTTGACAAACAACAGGGAACCAGGAAACGCTGAATCGGTGTTTTGTTATAGTCCGGGACACGTCTGTAGTGTGGACCCATAATTTCGACTGGGACTGACTCACGGGGAAAACTTTTTGACCCGTTAATATGGATCAGTGGCCAATACAAACAGCAGATAATAAACTAATCGATACAAAATATCTTCAACTAACATACCAAAATTCTATGTTTTTAAAAGAAACTAATTCAATGAATTTATCATTGAATAATGACAACAAAAACATACGATAATAAGTTGTTTTTCAGCTTTGCGCAATCTACGATATCCTTCTTTTAATTCATTGAACAGACCAATTTGTACATCATGTAAACAACGATGTCGAGTTTCAGATTCTTTTAAAAGTTTTACTGTTTCATTTAAAACTTGATTGCGTTTATTTAATTCAATTTCTCTATCATCCAAGTAATTTTCACGACGTGCTAAAATTTCTTGTCCTCGAACAAGATGACATCTGAAATTAATTAAAAAAAAGATGAAAGTGAATGACAAAATAAAATGAAATATTCACACCTACTGCATTCATTCAAATTAAATAGTACTGACTGTGTGCGGGTATTTATTATTACTCTATGTCATTTAATCTAGTTCATTTTATTGACAACACATGGAGTTCTAAAGCCATCGATTTGAGATTATCAGTAAAAATTGTAGTTTGTGAAAGTGGGTATGTTTGTGGAGAGTGTAGTATTATCACAGATGACATCGTGAACTCAACTTAGTTAAAACATTATATGAAACTTGAAGTCACAGGATGGTCTTTTCGTCCCAGTATGAGGCTCCTCAGAAAGGTACATTCACCACCTCTTACATGCGAGTAATCCAACCTTCGATCACGCTGGTAAAAGCTTGATCATTGCACCACTGAGACGTCAATCAATCGATCAGTCAGTTGTTAATCACAAAGATTAATGTTTCAAGGATTGAGCAACTCGTGATTGTTTAACAAATTAATTAGAATTAGACTGATTGAATGAAGAAAACACATCCATAATATGTCAAAAACAGAATGAATTCATTTGTGACACTCAGTCATATTCAATATGGAAGAAGAGAGCAAACAATAAAATAATGAGTTACCTAACGATTCCTAATTGCTGTTTGGTTTCTTCCAATTTACTTTTGTCAATACTGAATTGATTCAATTTTTCATGTAATGGTTGACGTTCCAACGTTATTGTCTGATTCAATGGATCAGTATCTGCTTCAGCCTAGATAAGAAGGAGGAGAGTAAGTGGACACATGAAAGTCAAGTGTTAGTAAACTCAAACGTAAACCGAACGAAATTCAAGGATTGGAAAATCTTTCCCACAAAATCACTAAACTACTGAACACTAATTCAAGCACAGGAATTCAACTTTCATATAGATTCATCTGTACACTTTCAATTACGAACTAACCTTTCTTAGTAAGACTAGTATTGTATATGTAGAAGGAAGCACTAGATGGTGGCTGATTTATATTTGTGTAGGATTATTTAGTGGTGTGCATCGATGACTTGTTCTACTCAATGGCATTGGAATTACAGCACAGTTGTAAGTATCGTTCAATAACGGAATTATTGTTTTCAGTGCAGCACACAAAGGACTTGTACTAATCACATGGAAAACTTATTATTAGTCACCTATCAATTACATCTAAACTGTATTATTACTATTATTGTTATTATTATTATTAGTAGTAGTAGTTGTAGTAGTGTAGTGAATGAGAACACAGGTGGGGGCAACCGAATTGTATTTAGCGACAATTACAGAGTTACTCAGTAAAATCGGAAAACCATATCGTAAATTGTTCATTTGCAAAAGATCAGTTCATCCTATCGAACTGGACTGTTCCTGTTGCAAAACATCACTCCATTGTCACTATTCATGAGTTTCATACAAATTCCATTGTTTTCTAACTCTTCCTTTCTTGATCTTCCCCCCATATTATGCTACCAGACTTTACGTTGACACTCACGTCATATACTACTTATAAGTAGTTCGCACCACAGCACCACAGTAGTAGTAGTATCAATATATATTTTCTCAATTGCGACTTGCTAATTGGTAAAAGACAAAATACGACAAACACCATATCACATCCGGTATTTCGCGGTATTCCAACTCACACATACAAATATTGAGTTTTCTATGTTCATATACACATACTCCATACTTGTATCAGTTGTATTCACACAAGCATATTGGCTAGTAGTGGAATCTAGCATACTCATTTCATCTTATTCGAGACTGACTCCTCTGGTCTACGTAGCTGCATCTCAGTCAGAGTTGATGTTCACTCTGCGATTCCAATCCAGGAAGGTTCACTGTGAACGGAGTCGTGCTATCTACTCAACTGCTGATTTGACATAGCCAGTCACTGGCTTGTGCAGTCGGGTCAAGAATAATTCATGTGCACTGGTTATTGTTGTACAATATTTCAACACTTGGTAAGATTCTATTCTTTTATGATTCTGTTTGTTCTGTTCAACATTTTCAAACATCGATATTTTGAAAAGTAGCCACATATAACATTTGAAATATCATAGATTTCATCCAATTTACAATCATATATAGACTAAAAACGTTGTATTAACTTATTTATTTCATCATTGCATATGTAGTGGCTATTACCGTAAAGTGATGCATGGTACCCATGTTTCAAGATGACTAGTCCCAACCCCACCCACACCAAAAGCTGGAGGGCTGTGCAAAGAGGCAAAAGCCAGAAGAGTTCTGTCTACTTGACGGCCGATCGACAAACTAAAAACAAATACTCGTTCACATATATGTGTATTCACCTCCTCACAAAGGAATGCTACTCCCTAACCCAGTAGTAGGGATTCATCTTTGAGGGTATTTTATGAGGATCATCCACAATGGCCTTCTCATTAGGTCACTAATTTTGACTAGCCCAGTATATCAGTTATGTGTATTAAATCAAAATTCCTATTGTTCCATGGATGATCACCCCCACAGTCTTATAGTATGATAAGACGGCTCCATTCTGGACTTCTTCAATTTTAATGGCAGCCTAACTAAGGTCATCAGTTCTGGTTCAAACTATGAGAATTTCTGTTAAAATTATTTACATACAACAATGAATCTGGACCTTTCATCTACCTATGCATGTTGGTCTATCTTCTCTAAGTCATTGTGAATTGTAATAAATATATGCTTCCAAAAAGAATCATTAGTATTCAAAGCCGCCATTATTCAGTTATTACCAATAACACTTGATCGAACATCTATGAATTTGACGGTACAGGACCTACTAACTTCTTCTGGGTTCCAGACCGAAAGGGATTGCTCAAGTGTTTGTGATACTATTAAAAAGCAGCTTTTCAATCCTCCCTAGTTTTTAATAGTGTTCCAAATAAAATAGGTTCACAACGAATACCACATGAAGTTAGGAGTTGAAAACACAATCGAAGTCTAATTCAGTATTTAAGTAGCGTTTACATTAAAGTGTACGATCTCTGCTACAACTTCCGATATCATAAATTTATTGATACCGAAAGAGTAAATATTGAATATTGAATAAAGTTGAGATTGTCAACTATGCAAAAGTCCAGAGGTTAGGCGTTCCTGTGCAAAACCGGAGGTCCAGGGTTCAAGTCCTGTGAGTAGCAGGAGTCGTGGATGCGCAACACTGATGAGTCCGATACCAAGAAGAAATGGCCGTCCAGTACTTCCAGGTTTGTAATAGTGGTCTAACAATGATTGCTTCATGATTTCAATGTGTAAAAAAACAATCTCCATAAATTCATAATGAGAAACGACCATTTATCAGGTATACAGAACCGGTTTAAAAAGTTTCGGTTTAGAGATTCGTTCACAGCTGAAGCAATAGCAATTGATCATTTCTATCCAGACCATTGTACAGAAAGAATATCTATGTGCAACACCTTACTCTCTTCCATGGTCTTAACTTCCCCCTTCTGAACCTTACAAACTGTGCTAACTTCGTCTTCTATTTCTTTACAGATTCGTAACCCTTATTGGTTCTAAATCTATTTATTCACATTTCGTAAGCTCTTAAAGATTTTTGACTGCACTGCCCAATAATGTAACCTCTTCTTTTATTCAATACTTGAATCGTTGTAGTGTATACTTACTTAATGTCAAGTCCACATGGTTTGTTTCAGTCTTTAGACAAACTAATCAATCTCTTATTATCCTCAAGTCATGATTCACAAGTATTTTGACCTCATGAACTACTCGCTTATAACTCTATAGTTGTTTTTCTTTGTGTATGTGTCCGCGCATTGACTTACTTCACTGATCATATAAATCATGTCTAGCATATTTTTGTTTGACAATAAATATACTTAGTCAATTATTCCACAGCAATAGATTTAGTCCAACCGCCTACTTCGATCCCACTACTGTTCCATTTTACACTTCTCACTCTGTTGTCTGTCTGTTTTAGTGAATGTAGGAAATAAATTCTTCCAAAAGAATCAATCATATTGGGTTTGTTTTAAATTGTCTTCATCGCACAAACGGTCACAACGAATATCATTATTTCATTCACCGGCATTGTTAATTCAAAAAATCAGATTTGAGTTTTTCTATTAAGAGAAGAATTTCTTTCGTTAATTTTTGCCATTTCTTGAAAGCCTAGCCATAATACACTAAACACATATTTTATGGATATTATAGGTTAGAAAAAAAAAGTGACAAAATCAGAACACCATGTAACGACCATCAGAAATGTCCTAAACAACCAACATATATCATTGATCAAATACTGCATTCATCTCCTAAGCTTAGGGAATTGTTTATACATGTGAAAGAGTATTTATTGCGTGTGACACGGTGACCAAATACACACTCTCACATCATCATTCTCACCTCCCCACTCAACTAGCCAGTTCCCAGGGTTAGCGCATACCACCATGACATTTCGACACTGCCTTTTAATCATCGTCAAATTATAAGCGTGTAGTGACAGCTAACCAATTAGCACACACTAACACTTCCAACTTTTGTTTTAATAACTTTCAAAATAATTATTGTGAATTACTACCACCTACATATCATATATCGATATGTAGTGTTCTTATCTCATTTGTGTTTTGCGTTCATGCTGTTTATCATAGTGAGAGCAGATTGACAGAAACGATTTGCCTTCTACCCTTAACTATTTCATGCGTAATACAGTCATTTATTTACAATCAAGAAACTGATTCTATTCCAGTTTCAGCTGAGAGAAAATGCTTATTCATTTAACACAGTATATAAAAATACACAAACGATTCTTACTGATTCAATTGGTTTTTGTTTCATTTCCAAACTTCGCAGATCTGCATGCAGTCGCTCGTGTTCTTCACGCAGTAAATTCAGTGACTCTGACACATTCGCTTCAGTATTATCATGTTCATTATTGAAGCCAGACTACAAATCAATTTTTCATATTTGAAACAAAATAAGATAATAGTTGAAATTGAAAATTGTTTAGTAGGTGATTTTCTCACTGTCATCATTTTAGACGATCGATTCGATGAAATTGCACATATTATATTCCGTGTAACACGTTTGGAAGCTTAACTGCTACACTTCCTACCAATGGAACAGGTTTCGATGCAAACTAGTCTTGAGGCAACATTTTGCGATTGAAGGAGGTGAATCTCATCCTAAACATGCATTGTTGTTTAAGGTGAACAGAAGACTGTATTTTGTCAGCGTCTTCGAAAATTAGTACTATATCATCGGTATATTCTTCGTCAACACGCAAATCTCCTCGTACAACGGCAACTCCTGAACAATCAAACTGTCGTCTCTACATGTCAATGACAAAGTTAAACGAGAATGGGGAAAGTCCACAGCACTGACGAAAGCCATCACAATTCCAATGATAGTTCTTCATAACCTCTGACTCGACTAATAGTAGCGTTTGAGTAGGGAGTCTAAATAAGGTGAATGCACTTTTCTTGTACTCCTCCCAACGACAAAAACCGTCACAGAAATCTCACGATAATCAGGGTAAAACATCAACTTCAATTCCATTAGTACAACTGTCAATGGGATGCCTGGATGTGTGTCTCAGTTCTGAGACCTGACGAAGTGTGAATGCCTGATCTAAACATGTACGTCAATGTCTGAAACCAGCCTGCTTTTCTCTAGTCTTTTATCCAGTTCTATACACTGAGACAATAATCAGTGATTGAAAACAGTCAGATGGGATTATGTCCAGTTAGTTTCCAGATTCTAGGTGATATCTCAGTAATCTCACTGAGAAAACTGGACCACCGTTCTTAAAAATCTGATGTGTAATTCTCTCAGTATCTGCTGTTCTTCCTCACCTTAAATCACTTATAGCCTTTCAACGTGATTAAGAGAAGGAGGACTCACATCAAGTTGCCGATCGGGCTGACTGAAAGTCGTATGTATCTGCAATGGGACTGAAGGCCAGTCGAACTGTTGCAGAATGAGTGGTAGTCTTCCATCGAGCCTCTCTATCGGTGAGTGATAGCGAAATGGTCAAGATGGGTTCAGCAGTGAGTGAATTTTAAGATTTAAGAGTTGTTCCTTGTGTCTAAGGTTAATAATTGCCAGAAATCGTTGGTTATCAGAGCATCGTCACAGCACACTCTCAACAATATCTGTTAGGTCAGCCGAAAAACTCTTGGGTGACCATCAGAAATATCCTAGATATTCATTGCATATCATTAGTCAAGCAATGGATTCATTCCCTAACATTAATGAATGTACCAATATGTGAGTGAGTATTTGTGCACATGATACGGTGGCCAAGTATACTTTCTCACATCGATTCTCTCTCACCTTCCTAATTAACTAGACGATTTCCACGGTTAGCGCAAATTCCCCTTACATTTTATACAGCACACGGCAAAAGACCTATGTCGACACTGCCTTTTGATCATAGGTAAATTATTTTAGTTTCATGACAATCAACAAATTAGCAGACACTATCACTTTCAGCCTCGGTACTGAGAGCTTTCAAAATAATTATTGTGAATTAATACCACATACACATCATACATCCAAAGTGTGCTTTGTGTTCATGCTGTTTTTCATAGTGACAGCGGATTGGCAGAAACTATTCACCTTCTTTTTTACTTAGTACGACAAACTGTGGATTTATCATTTGAATGGAACTGATGTCAACCGTTCTTCTGTAGGTCATCAATCATAAGCAAAGCAGAAACTAGCATATATGTGTAACAACAAAAAATATTACGGAATATCAATATAGTCAAATGAAATGTTCAAGATCAATAGTGGAATAAGTAGTGACAGAATTGGTGACAGTATTCACATAATACGAATCGAAAATCACTACAATGAACCAATCAGAGGTGACCAAATCTAAACACCATTTGATTGATGACCTTCAGAAATGTCATAATCCACCAATGCATATGATTGGTTGAGCTGTTCATGCTGCTTTTCACAGTGATATCTCATTGTTAGAGAAGTTATGTCTACTCTCCTTAACTGTTTCTTGCGTAATTCAGTCATTTATTCACGATCATGAAACCGATTCTATCCTATTCACATCTACATTCATTTGAACCAGTGTGAGGAAAAATTGCAGTTAGACAACACAGTAAATAATAATACACAGAAGGTTCTGACTTTCTCTATAGCTAATTCATTTGATTTCTGTTTCGATTCCAAATTGAGCAAATCTGTATGTAGGCGTTGAAGTTCTTCAGCGAGTAAATTAAGTTCCTCTGACATTTTCGCTTGTTCAGCGCGATCTGCGCTGTCAACGTTTAACTAAAATATGAAGTGGAAAAAGGACTTGTAAATAAATTTATCATATTAGAAATAAAACAATGATAGTTGAAACTGAGAGGTGTTTAGTTGTTGATTTTCTCAATACCATGTTAGACCATCGATTCGAAATCATACGTGATTTAAGTGAAGTTTAATATGACTATGAACGTTGCATGAATGAGTGACAGAATGTGGATTGATCGTAGGAATGTGACTGGTTTCAACTATTCCGAGGTTGATGACGGTCCTAAGAACGAATTGATGAGGCATGTTGTTAGACACCTCATCGCAGAGAAAATTGACTTGCGAAACTGCGTGACCAGAAAAAGCGATTCAAATACTTGAAATTCTTCCTGGGAAGTTGAAAGATTTTTATTTAGAAGATGTATGACGACTCATGTCGAAAGCCGATGCCTCGTCTGACAGCTAGAGCAATTAGCAGTATGGGTAAATGGAATTTTTGCACAAGGTGGTAGATAAGGATAGTCATCCAGGTTGATGCGGAAATGAAAAGATACAACCTGAAGGTACCTGGAATATGTGAAATATAATGAATGCATACCGGAAAAACAGACTAGCTTCAGGAGAGATACTGTTTTACTCCGGATAGAAAGAGGAAAATGCTTTACATACACAAGTGTTCGTACTGATGTTGTCTAAAAGAGCACAAAAAGCACTGATATTGATCGGAATCTCATGAACCAATGATCATCGAAGCATCCTTTAAAAAAAAGAAAGAGAGGATTACAATGAACGTAAACCCGTTATGTACCCTACTAACAACTGCGATGATGATATTATGGATGGTTTCTGTTAGAGGCTGAAGTCAATCGTTGATAAATGACTAACAACGGACTCAACCATTACGAAAGGAGATCTAAATGCCAAGGCTGAAATGGACAACACCGGATATGAAGAAATCACGGGACATCATGGACTGAGAGTGAGGGAAAATGGTGAGATTCGAAAACTCAATTGTCTTGAGCAAAATGATCACAGGCGGTGCCATATTCCCACATAAACGCATACACAAAGTAACATGGATTTCACTCAATCACATCACAAAAAATCCGCTCGATCACATATCCATTAATAAAAAGCTCAGAAGACCTGAGAAAAAACAGACGAGCTGACATAGACCAGATCATCACTTGCTGGTCGCAAAGATGAAACCAATACTCCAGAAACACTAGACAGCATGACGGATAACATCATACGGCCTCGCTTCACGATACTAGAAAACTCAACGAATTCAGGATAGCTCTCAGTAATAGGTTCAAGGCTTTTCACGATCTCCTCAGTGAAGAGAAAAGTACAGTGGATGCGGACTGAAAACGGACAAAGGAAAAGATAATAACTTCAACATGTGACGAGGTTCTGCGCAACAACAAGTACCATCACAAGGAGCGTGTGATTGTTGATTCAGCTGGATAGGATTCCAGATAGGTGGAAGGACAGGAAGACAACAATCAATATCAACCAAACAAGAGTAGAGAAATCCAAGTCACAGGCTAAATACACAGAAGCGAACAAGCAAGTGAAGAGGAGCATCACAGCTGATAAACGTAAATATGTGGGAGAGCTAGCAATGACGGCAAAAACAGCTGCAGGATGAGGAAACTTGAGACAATAGGGCGATGGAACGAAGAATCTCGCTGGAAAATATCGTAAAACAGCACAACCAGTGCAGAACAAGGATGGTCAAGTGATGACAAATAGATACTGAAGAATAGCGAAACAGGTCAGCAGAGCACTTCGAAGTAATCGTGAATCGACCAGACCCTTCGAACCCACTCAACATCGATGTAGCACAGAAAAAGTTGCCAACTGATGTCGAACTGCCAACAATTGAAGAGATCAGCATGGTCATCAGACAAATCAAGAGTGACAAGGTAGAAGGACCAGAAAACATTCCAGCTGAGTACACGAAAGCAAACATAACAGTAATTGCAAACGTAAAGCGCATTCTCTTTAGGAAGATTTGAGAGGAATTACAAGTACTAACAAACTGGAAAGAAAGACATCTGATCAAGATAGTCAAGAAAAGAGATCTGAGAAAGTGTGAGAACAAAAGGGGCATCACTCTGCTCTCAGTACGTGGAAAGTCTTTAACAGAGTGTTGTTGAAGAGAATGAAGGACTGCGTAGACGGTCAACATTCCATAAAGATCGATGGTGTACTGGGAAATTGGCGAACCACGAAAGGCCTCGTCCAAAAGATAGAAGTGGTTAATAACAATTTTCTACGCAAGATACTCAGGATTCGTTAATCAGAGACCATCAAGCAAAAACTTACTGTGCGAAAAAACAAACCATATTCCAGCAGAGGAAGAAATCCTGAAGAAATGCTGGAAAAGGATAGGACACATACTGAGAAAAATACCGAACAGCATCATCAGACAAGCATCCACTTGGATTCCTCAGGGACAAAGTTAGAGTAATAGAACAAAGAACACACTACGCCAAGATATGGGAATAGACATTAAAATAATGGATAGAAACAATAAACGTAAGACAGAGTAGGTAGGAGAATGCTGGTCTGTTTAATATTCTACATCAATGGTAACAGGCTTAAGGAATTAGGTAAGTAACTAAGTAGGTATAGGTAACATGTTTACGCTGTTTTTCATAGTGATATCTCATTGAAACAAACGCTTCGGCTTCTCCGTAACTATTCCTTGCCTAATTCAGTCATTTATTCACAAACACAAAACTAATTCCATTCCATTCACAGCTACATTTATCTGAAGCAGTCAGTTAAGGAAAAATTCTAGTCATACAACAAAGAAATAGAAAACAGGTTCTTACTTTCTCCAAAACTAATTCATTCGCTTTTAGTGTCTTTTCCAAATTAACTAGATCTGCATGTATACGTATAAATTCTTCACCGAGTGAAGTAAATTCTTCTGCCATTTTCTCTTCAGCATCACCATCTTCATTTTGGACGTCAGACTATAATATGAATAGGAAAAGCGATTTGTAAATCAATTTTTTCATAGTTCAAATGAAACGATGGTACTTGAAATTGAAAAAAGTTTAGTAGGTGATTTTCTGACTGTCATCATTTTAGAAAACCGATTTATTATGTTGTTTCGATAAAGAATCCCATCTTATTCCATATATTTATCACATTCAAGTCAAGACGATTTGTGCCGTGACAATAACAGAAAGGAAACTATGGATTCAGTTGGATGAGTTTATATCATGCAATCACTCGCATTGCAATTATTCACTATGAATTATTACTTTCAGTTACACTGTTGAATTCATCGATTGGAAATTTTTCATAAGGAAAAAAAATCAACATGTTTTTAAGTTGATTCCTGACTTATCTGCTACTACTATTTAAAAATTTGTTGTGTTAATATTGTCGGTCAAAAATGGGACAATCTGCACTTATCACTACTCCACACCGACTATTATTATTAGCATCATTATCGTTATTATCTGGGACTTGAAACTTTGCAGAACATGATTGTGGCGTAATGGTTTCATTTACCGGTTCAATCAGAAGTCACTCAGTGCCTCACAACTAACTATCTAGTCTTGGTAGAGAACTCCTCAGTAAAATGCACTGACGAATTAATGGATATGAATGATGTTTGCAATCGGATTATAACTTTGTTGTCATCTAATGGATAAACGTTCACTGAAATACCTCAGGATGATGAGCATGTGTCGTTGGGTACTCTCATGATAGGGTAGAATAATTCTGCCACATGTGTTTGAAATATCCACAATGTTCTTGTCTGATTTGCGCTACGTTTTCATGCTGATTTTCACAGTGATATCTCATTGCTTGAGCAGTTATGCCTACTCTCCTTAATTATATCATATACAATTCAGTCATTTATTTACAATCACGAAACGGATTCTTTTTCATTCACATCTACATTCATTTGTACTAGTCAAATGAGAAAAAATTCAAGTTATGCAACTCAGTAAATAATAATGCACGACAGGTTCTTACTTTCTCTATAGCTAATTCATTTGATTTTTGTCTCGTTTCCAAAGTTAATAGATCTGAATGTAGACGTTGAAGTTCTCCAGCAAGGAAATGAAGTTCCTCTGACATTTTCTCTTGTGTATGATGATGATGATGTTCACCTGTGACGTTAGGATCATTACGTTGTTCTCTTTTGACGGTAAGCTCGTTACGAAGTTCACGTTTTACGGCAAGCTCATTACGATGTTCACTTTTGACGGTAGGCTCATTACGATATTCACTTTTGACGGTAGGCTCATTACGATATTCACTTTTGACGGTAGGCTCATTACGGTATCCACTTTTGACGGTAGGCTCATTACGATGTTCACTTTTGACGGTAGGCTCATTACGATATCCACTTTTGACGGTAGGCTCATTACGATATTCATTTTTAACGGTAGGCTCATTACGACGTTCACTTTTGACGGTAGACTCATTACGACGTTCACTTTTGACGGTAGGCTCATTACGATGTTCACTTTTGACGGTAGGCTCATTACGATGTTCACTTTTGACGTTAGGCTCATTACGACGTTCACTTTTGACGGTAGACTCATTACGACGTTCACTTTTGACGGTAGGCTCATTGCGATGTTCACTTTTGACGGTAGGTTCATTACGACGTTCATTTTTAACGGTAGGCTCATTACGATGTTCACTTTTGATGGTAGCTTCATGTTGTTCAATTCTAACGTGATGCTGCTCATTACGACGTTCATTTTTGACATTTTGCTCATTATGTTGTTCACTTTTGATGATCGACTAAAATATGAATGGGAAAAGTAACTTGGAAATCAGTTTGTTATTTATTTAGAATCATGAAACCAATTCCATTCCATTCACATCAATATTCATTTGAATTAATCAGCTGAGAACACAGTAAATAATACACAACAGGTTCTTACCTTCTGCGGAGTTAAGTCACTTCGTCTTTGTTTCTTTTTCAAATGCATAAGGTCTGAATGTAGATTCTGAAGTTCGTCAGCGAGTAAATTAAGTTCACCTGACATGTTTGATTTGGCATGACCATGTGAATTTTCCAAGTCAGACTAAAATATGAATAGGAAAAGTGACTTACAAATCAATTTATCATATTTCAAATCAAATGATCCTTTAGTATGTACAAAACTGTAGTATATACAGGACTAGTCTCAGCCTTTCGAAATATTATCCCAGCCATTCTTCTCAAATCACGATTCACATGTCTTTCGATTTTATCGATTATTCGCTTATAACCTGGTTTGTGTTTATATAAGTGCGTCCGTGCATACTTACTTGGCTTATTACATGCCTAACCTTTTTGATTTGACTTTGAATAGTTATTCATGTTTCACCGCATGAGTTTTCTCATTCGGTCTCTCCTCTTTGGTTCATTTTGTTTTTTTTTTGGACTGTAATCCTTTTATTATCATGTCGGTATAAACTGAAGCATGAAATAGACACAGTAAACACAATCCATACTTGGCGGCCAGACCAAATTATGGCTCAAATCCACGAAGTCACTGACAAGTGGACTGAGTCGACTACCTGGTTGAGGTCCGCGAGACGATAGTAACCGATGATTAGAGACCTGGAATGACATGGCTCAAAATCATTTGCGATAGCGCAGATGCATCCATTTTTCGTGTTCCCTCAAATCCTAATCTTCTGAATTCCTCATCACCTGTATCTTTCTCTTTTCAAGTTTATTTCAACATACTATTTGAATAATATCTTGGAACCCAATTCTTCTTCATTACCCGTAATACTTCCATCTCTATCACCAAGAGATTTGAACTGACAGGTGCGTCAATATGCCACCGTGGTATCGCAGCCTGAACTGATGTACGCACCTGCAAAGTTTTACATTGTTGCTGACTGACTGACTGTACTTTGCTTCTTATTACTGACGTCGCACAAACGGTTTTCGTCTAAGTATGATATAAGTAGATTAAATGAAGATTTATTTCATCGCCTCCTCGATCGGTCGTCAATATTGGAATCAGATGGCGGGTCACTAAAGTGTTGAGCTCAACGTCGAATTTAACTCAGCATGCAGAACGATTTAGAGTAAGAATATTCCGGACTGTATGTTTTGGACCAATTTTAATCTTCGAATCAGACTCAAAGAAACAACTCAGACAATTGAATCTCGTATTCGACGTACGCAGCTAATCTAGTTCAGTGAAATGATTATCCTGATTTATATCACCAAGAAATTATGACACTTATGTAATCATACTAATCATTAATGGAATCTTGATACTATGAATATTCTATCTACGTTTCGGCATTTTTAACTGCTTTTTTGATAACGCAAATGGCTTTCATGATTAAAGTGGGTTGGTGTTCTTTCCTTTTGACTTATCTTATGATTCTATTCTGAATCATTTATCACTACAAGACTAATTATGCAGTATCATTTAATTACATGACTACATGATTTTCTCATGACACAGATATTTCTGATGTAATCATCATCTGTTCGTACCATAAACAACTTACTAACTGCTAATTAAATTGGTGGGGTTATATGATACGCGTAGTATTCACACGAACCATCATCAGGTTAGGCAGTTGAGTGAAGCCCATGCACTCTAATAATAACATGTTTTCAACAACCTTACCTCTCATAATCGTTAGCAACGTTATCATAGACATGAGTTTGGAGTCATACACTCATTGATAGCAACTTAGGTTCTCGATATTTGAATCTAATGATCGTTGATTATATATATATATATATATATATATATATATATATATATATATATATATATATATATATATATTCAGCAATCATCTTTGTCCGTTTTCTTAACGATATAATCCCGACTGGACTTTCTTAACATAGCTGGAGACATAAGATATATAGATGAAGCTTTCCATAATGTTCAAAAATGTATCAAATTTCATCTTACTTCAAGAACACATAACTGCACGCAATATTCGCAATCATAGATGATACCTAGTGTGGTGGTTATGCTTGCCTACCCCGATATACCGACCTTGCATCAATTTCTGAAACATGTGTTCCGAAAGGTCTAATAATTCTGAACGCGCCAAAAGAATAACGGTTAGAAAAATGCATCAGGTAAAGGTCTGAGTACCAAGTCATATTGCTGATAGCATCAGTGTGAAAAAAAGAATAGGATACTTCATTCGGATAACCAGCATCTATTGAAATGCTGCTGTCTAATAGCAGTAGGAATGATAAGCAATGGCCGACCAAAAAATACCACATCAATCCTCGTTAAACGGATTTCCGTCTCCCGTCACAAGTCCTCTTCAAGACCCTTCATAATAATACATCACAAACTTACCATACAAATGCCACGCATGACCGATCTCGGGATTCTGTCGCCTGCGTTCTGTGGTCACGCTATCACGTCAACAAAACCAACGGCAATCCAAATTTCTTTATTTGCAGCTTCCTCAAGAATCATCCTTCCAAGGTGTCCGCAACTGAGAAGTCACATCTGCCCCCTCATACCCCTAACAGAACACGAACACAAAACCAACGATCCCAGAAAGAATCGATGTAGAACTCAACTGGGCCACTTCGCTATCAGCCGCCAACGGAAGTTGAATACAAGACTTCGCTAGCTCCAAAGACAGCAAAGAAATCTCTTAGAGCTGTAATTAACTCTGAAAAATACAGAGTATATTTTGAGAGCAACTAGAACAAACAGTTAGGTAGTCATATAAGTAAGGTAGCCTAATAATGATATCCGAAATCTGTGAAATGTAAGGAGCGATATCAACCTGTGAAAAAATTCTATTCATACAACACTGAGAACATTGATGCACATTAGGTTCTTACTTTCTCATGAAGTGATTCAGTCGATTTACTTTTCTTTTCCAATTTTACTAGGTCTGTATGTAGACGTTCGAGCTCTCCAGCGATCGCAGTAAGATCTTGTGACATTTTACCATGAGTCGTGCCATATACATTGTGGAAATTAGTCTGAAATATGAATAGGAAAAGCGATTTGTAAATCAATTCCTCAACTGAAATTGAAAAAAGTTTAGTAGGTGATTTTCTGACTGTCATCATTTTAGAAAACCGATTTAATATGTTGTTTTTGATAAAGAATCCCATCTTATTCCATATATTTATCACATTCAAATCAAGACGATTTGTGCCGTGACAATAACAGAAAGGAAACTATGGATTCAGTTGGATGAGTTTATATCATGCAATCAATCGCATTGCAATTATTCACTATGAATTATTTATTACTTTCAGTTACACTGTTGAATTCATCGATTGGAAATTTTTCATAAGGAAAAAAAATCAACATGTTTTTAAGTTGATTCCTGACTTATCTGCTACTACTATTTAAAAATGTGTTGTGTTAATAATTGTCGGTCAAAAATGGGACAATCTGCACTTATCACTACTCCACACCGACTATTATTATTAGCATCATTATCGTTATTATCTGGCACTTGAAACTTTGCAGAACATGATTGTGGCGTAATGGTTTCATTTACCGGTTCAATCAGAAGTCACTCAGTGCCTCACAACTAACTATCTAGTCTTGGTAGAGAACTCCTCAGTAAAATGCACTGACGAATTAATGGATATGAATGATGTTTGCAATCGGATTATAACTTTGTTGTCATCTAATGGATAAACGTTCACTGAAACACCTCAATATTCATACAACAAGCGAATGTTAACTTACATCAGTATAAAATATAAACATATAAATGTCACCATTGTTAGCATCTGACTTACTTTTTAAACAAAGAGGTATGAACAGAGTTCACTTACCATCAGAACACTTATTTCTGCACAGGCTTTGCCTGACTGTTCAATTGCACAACGTCTCTCTTCTTCTATACTTAGTTCATTTTCAGACAATACACCATCTTCTTCTTTCATCGACCAATTATCCTAGATTACATAATTGAAATAATCACAGCTTCACACAAAATGACTAGTTCATTATTATTCCTTAGTCATTCAAAGAAGTATTAATGAAAAAGCATTTGAAGTCGATAAGCTTCACAACTTTCGAAATCATATTCATCCTGTTTTCGATTTCGATATGAAAGCCGAATTCTGTTCAGTTGATTTCAACTACTATCAAAATATCAATGTGTTTTCCAGGTCAAATATGCATTTTGTTTACAATATGAGCATGAGCAGTGAGTGAATGAGAAAAATGTGAATTTATCATTTGACTGGAACTAATGTCAACCGTTCAGTCTGTGTCATCAATCGTAAGCGAAGCAGAAACTAGCATATATGTGTAACAACAAAAAATATTACGGAATATCAATATAGTCAAATGAAATGTTCAAGATCAATAGTGGAATGAGTAGTGACAGAAGTGGTGACAGTATTCACATAATACGAATCGAAAATTACTACAATGAACCAATCAGAGGTGACCAAATCAAAACACCATTTGATTGATGACCTTCAGAAATGTCATAATCCACCAATGCATATGATTGGTTGAGCTGTTCATGCTGCTTTTCACAGTGATATCTCATTGTTAGAGAAGTTATGTCTACTCTCCTTAACTGTTTCTTGCGTAATTCAGTCATTTATTCACGATCATGAAACCGATTCTATCCTATTCACATCTACATTCATTTGAACCAGTCAGATGAGCAAAAGTTCACTTATACAACTTAGTAAATAAATAAGTCAATACACATAACGTTCTTACCTTATCTGAAGCTAATTCATTTGATTTCTGTTTTCTTTCCAAATTCAATAGATGGGCACGTAGACGTTGAAGTTCTTCAGCGAGTAAATTGAATTCCTCAGATATGTTTGATTCTGCATCACCATCTTCAATGTGGAAGTTAGGCTTGAATATGAATTAGAAAATTGACTTACAAATCAATTTGTCATATTTGAAACAAGATGATACTGTTTATTTCGAACACATGTTTATACATGGATCACGCTCCGCAATGAGTGCGTATTTATAAGCGGCTTTCTGGACGTCAGAAAGACACAGTAAGTAATCCTCTTTGACAGGAGTATATTTCGAGAGGAACTGGAAAAACTATTAAAAAGCCATGTAATTGATGATCGCTGCAGGGCAGCCTGGAACGATATTCAAAAAGCTGTGGAAGCAGCGGTGATATCTGCCAATGAGGTAAATCAAAAGGTTAGACAGAAGCATTTGATTTCAGTAGCATCTATTGATTAACTAGATGCTTGGAAACTCATCTAGTACGACTCCGAACACGAGGATTAGCGGAGTAACCTTGAACAAAGGCTAATCAAAGTCTAAGAAAAAATCTCCAGCAGTGGTGGGTAGCAGAAGCAAAAGCGATTGAATAGGCAGCTATGACAGGCGACAGTAAATAGCTTTTCAGACTTATCAAGGATATCGGCACAAGAAATCCGGCTGTTATCAAGACTATCGCAGAAAATGATGGGACTATTATTCACTCTCAGCCCAGGAGATTGAGTCGGCAGGCAGGACGATTTAAGGAGCAGTTCACCTGGCCTTCAGTCCCATTGCAGATACACACGACTTTCAGTCAGCCCGATCGGCAACTTGATGTGAGTCCTTCTTCTCTTAATCACGTTGAAAGGCTATAAGTGATTTAAGGTGAGGAAGAACAGCAGATACTGAGAGAATTACACATCAGATTTTTAAGAACGGTGGTCCAGTTTTCTCAGTGAGATTACTGAGATATCACCTAGAATCTGGAAACTAACTGGACATAATCCCATCTGACTGTTTTCAATCACTGATTATTGTCTCAGTGTATAGAACTGGATAAAAGACTAGAGAAAAGCAGGCTGGTTTCAGACATTGACGTACATGTTTAGATCAGGCATTCACACTTCGTCAGGTCTCAGAACTGAGACACACATCCAGGCATCCCATTGACAGTTGTACTAATGGAATTGAAGTTGATGTTTTACCCTGATTATCGTGAGATTTCTGTGACGGTTTTTGTCGTTGGGAGAAGTACAAGAAAAGTGCATTCACCTTATTTAGACTCCCTACTCAAACGCTACTATTAGTCGAGTCAGAGGTTATGAAGAACTATCATTGGAATTGTGATGGCTTTCGTCAGTGCTGTGGACTTTCCCCATTCTCGTTTAACTTTGTCATTGACATGTAGAGACGACAGTTTGATTGTTCAGGAGTTGCCGTTGTACGAGGAGATTTGCGTGTTGACGAAGAATATACCGATGATATATTTCTGTCTTAACGCTAGTTCAAAACGTGGCAGAAATCCATAGAGTCATTGACAACTGTAAAGAACCATGTTCGTGGACTTAGGCGACCTGGTTGGGGTCTGTGAAACTATTTTAACCGATGGTTATAAACCTTGACTGACAGGGCTCAAAACGTTTTGCGGTGGAGTAGGTGCATCCATTCTTTGTTTTCTCTTAAATTCTAATGCGAATTTCTCATGACCTTTATTTTTCGCATTCTTAGGTCTATTTCACTATTTCTCAAATCCTATCTTAAAAAATTAATCTTTTCCATTACTCCTAATAGTGCAACTACCTCTACTACTATGAGGTTTAAACCGATAATTCCATTACTGTGTGCTATTAGCGTATGGGAGTTTTAACTCCGTTACGTACAAACGAAGTTGTACGTCGTAGCTGACTTACTGGCACAAAATGCATCTTGAAAATGTGAAATCTGTATACAAATCAAAATGAAATTAATGTAGGTTGGTGACAGCCCACCAATTAGCACACAATATCGATTTCAACCTTAGAATTGATTGCCTTCAGTTCCTTATCGTGGATTACTACCACCTCCACTTCATTCATCCATAGTGTTCTAATCTGATTTGTGCTACGTGTTCACACAGTTTTTTTGTAGTGATATCACAGTGACAAAATTTTTTCGCCTTCTCTTCAAAGATTTCATGCGTAACTCAATCATTTAATGACAATCATGAAATTGATTCTATTCCAAATAACTGAGAAAAAATTATATTCATTCAACTAAGAAAATAATACACATCATATCCTTACTTTCTCCAAAACTGATTCAGTCGATCTAATGTCCGTTTCCGGACTAAATTGTTCTTCACGAGAACGTTGAAATTCTTCACCGAGTGAAATAGTTTCCTCAGACATTTTCTCTACAGCATCATCATGTTCGTTGTCGTAATCAGACTATTAATAGCAAAAGGGACTTACAAATCAATTTGTCATACTTAAAATAAAAAAAGTTGATAGTTGAGACTGAGACGTGTTTAGTAGGTGATATTTACCGCTATTATTTTAGACGACCGGTTCAATATGTTGTTTCGACGAAGTTTCATATCGTATTCCTTATATCACATTTAGGCGTGAACTAGTCAAGACGCAGTTAGGAAATCTCGACACGAAAATTCTCACATCTATCCTCGTTTCACGGATTACCGTCTCCCGTCACAAGTCCTCTTCAAGACCCTTCATAATAATACATCACAAACTTACCATACAAATGCCACGCATGACCGATCTCGGGATTCTGTCGCCTGCGTTCTGTGGTCACGCTATCACGTCAACAAAACCAACGGCAATCCAAATTTCTTTATTTGCAGCTTCCTCAAGAATCATCCTTCCAAGGTGTCCGCAACTGAGAAGTCACATCTGCCCCCTCATACCCCTAACAGAACACGAACACAAAACCAACGTACTCACAATCAAATAGATCCTACATCTCTGAATAATTATCTTATCCCCACAGCTAGCACTTATCGTACACCTAAATCAACTTGCACGTCTGACGTGAACGATTTGAGTACATGCAACGTTATTGCTTGTTTGCTGAAACCTCGTTCCGAACTACATGTTGGAGCTTTCAGAGTCCGGACCTTGTGCCAAATAGGACAATCGGCTTCGTTATTAACTAGGACTTGAGGATGTCGCTCAACAGATGTACAATGTGTTCCTTTTTTGAACGCAGTAGAGTGATTCGTTTTAATCTCACCTTGTCAAGTGATGTAGCAGTCGCAATTTGCACACTTCGCGTATCTGGAAAACACACTGTCGCTTCCTGTGGTCTAATTGGTGTAGATATAACACTAGATTGTGATATAAAACTAACTCTCTTAGACTGGATGCTAGTAGATAGTCGCTTATGCGCTGTCCGACTGAACAAGACAGTAGGGCCTCGTCGTCGTTGGCTCCTCGTTATCTGTGCCTAGGCTCCGACCGATTGCAGTTCGGATGATGTGAAAGGTGAGATTTGCAGAGAGCTTTCCGAACTCCTTCAAATGACTAAACACTGACGCAATAATAGTTGTTTGTGACTTTAATTCTCAAGTAAGTATGCTGTGCAAAATGGAAAGAGAGCTGAATGGATGTTATGGTGTCGCGGCTGATCGAAACGATAACGGTGACCGTTTACTGCAACTATGCACAGATAACTGCCAATTTCTGATAAATACTGACTTTGATCATGATGGGAAGCATCTCTTGAAATGGCGATCCCAGGAACAGAATCGATGTAGAACTCAACTGGGCCACTTCGCTATCAGCCGCCGTCGGATGTTGGATAGGAGGCTGTCTCATTTTCTGGTGTACATGTTTGTACTTAGGTTGTGCTCGAGAAACACACCAGGGGAACTTTCCAGAGCTCCAATTTTTGATAAAAGTGACACAAGTATATCATTGTATCGTAATATTAACATCTACACTTCATACAACCATATTTTTCTAAACGGATTTGTGCTACGTGTTCTTGTGGTTATGATAGAGCTGATTCTGTACCATCAACATATGCGGTAATTTGAACTAATAAACTGAGTAACAATTCATTTCATAAAACACAGAAATCGATAATACAAAATAAGTTCCTACTTTCTCCGAAACTAATTCATTTAATCTCATTTGCGTCCCTGGTGTAAACTGTTCTGCATGTAAACGTTGAAGGTCTTCATCAAGTGAAGTAGTTTCCTCAGACATTTTCTCTTCATCATCACCATGTTGATTGTCGTAATCAGACTAAAATATGAATCGGAAAAGTGATTTTCTTACTGTCATTTTTGATCAATGATTCATTAAGATGTGAAAATATTATAAATTAATTACCAATATGAGTATCAGCAATGACTGAATGATTGGCAAAACGTGGATTTATTATTCGAGTGTGTGTGATCATTTTCATACAGTCATTAGGTCAGTAGTCAGAATTAACGCATAAGCTGACTTATGTGTGTGGCGTTCTAAAGTATTACGACATACCAGTACAGCCGAATGCAATGTTCAAGATAAGCTCTGGAGTGATTAGTGATAGAAGTACTAACAGAATTTGTCATTCTAATAGAAAAGTGGTACAATGCTCCAATAAGAAGTGGCCAAATCAGAACACCATTTGATTGGCCACCATCAGAAATCTTCTGAACAAACAATGTATGTCATTGGTTAGTATGTGAATGAGTATTTCTGCATATAATTCTGTGGCTACGTACACTTTCTCATACCGATTCTCATCTTCCCACCTAACTAGCCAGCTTCCAAAGTTTGAGGAAATCACCTTCATATCACGTACACCTCACAATATAACAACAATGTTGAATCAGCATTTAGACCGTAGTCAAGTTAATATCGCTTCGTGATATCTAACCAATTAGCATACACTATCACTTCCTACCTTTGTATCGATAGCTTCCAAAAAATTTATCGTAAATTACTATCATTTCCAATTCATACATCCATAGTGTTCTAATCTGATTTGTGCTACGTGTTCATACAGTTTTTTGTAGTGATATCATAATGACAAAAATGCTTCGACTCCTCTTGATAGATTTCATACATAATTCAGTCATTTACACACAATCACCAAACCGATTCTATTCCATTCACATCTACATTCATTTGAACCAGTCAGATGAGAAAAAGTTCACTTATACAATTCAGTTAATTAAAGAGTAAATAAATAAATTCTCACCTTCTCTGAAACTAATTCTCTTGATCTTATTTCTGCCTCCGCATTATATTGTTCTGCATGTAGACGTCGAAGATCTTCAGGTAGAAAGTTATAGGTCTCTGACACGTTTGATTCAGTATCACCATGTTCATTATTGTATTCAGACTAAAATATGAACAAGGTTGCTAATTCTGTTCAGTGATATCAACTCTTGTTGAGTGCATAGCAATCATTCACGATGAATAATGATTTCCATTTACAATGTTGAATTCATCTAATGGATTTTTTCATGACGAAAAAGAACACGCTACTGTTCTGTGTGTATTTTGAATTGGTCGTGTTAATTAATATTGTCGGGCAACATGGCCCGACCTACAATTATCACTCTACATCGACTATTATTATTAATAATATTGTAGTAAACACGATCGACTGTGGACTGTAACTTTTCAGAACATGGCTGTCACGTATTGGTTTTATTTCCACGTCCGATTAGAAGCAGCCCAGTGCCACTCAATCAACTGTCTAACCTTAGTATAGAACTCGTCAGTAATATGCACTGATATGAATGAGGTATGTAATTGGATTGTAACTTTGTCATCGTATAATGGATAGGCGTTTTCTGTAACGTCTCAACACTCCGCCTTTATTCCTGTTTAAGGTACTGCCGGCTCCAAGCCCGTATAATGAGGAGGGTTGAGCATTGGGTTAGCGACAAACGCACAGCAAACTAACTCGTTGGAAAAATCGTAACCAGACAATATAATTCAAGCCATTCGAACTGTGCTCTGGGATTTATAAGGTCTTCATTTAGAAGAGTTATGTGACGTTTTATGATGCAAGCAGAATTCCTTCGGAAGTCACGAGGCCAGGGCTCATTCTGACAACCAGACAAACGATCACTTTAGGTACATTGAATGATAGTATAGTGTGGGAAACGGGAAGAGTCATCCAAGATGTTGCAGAAATGAAAAGATTCAACCTGGAGATTCTTCGATTCAGTGAAACACTTCTGACGCATGCTGGAAAAAAGACTAGCTTCTGGATAGCTGATATTATACTACTGAAACATATTTGCCTTCAACCAGCTGGTCATAGGCTGTGCCATATTCCCACATAAACGCATACACAAAGTAACATGGATTTCACTCAATCACATCACAAAAAATCCGCTCGATCACATATCCATTAATAAAAAGCTCAGAAGACCTGAGAAAAAAGAGACGAGCTGACATAGACCAGATCATCACTTGCTGGTCGCAAAGATGAAACCAATACTCCAGAAACACTAGACAGCATGACGGATAACATCATACGGCCTCGCTTCACGATACTAGAAAACTCAACGAATTCAGGATAGCTCTCAGTAATAGGTTCAAGGCTTTTCACGATCTCCTCAGTGAAGAGAAAAGTACAGTGGATGCGGACTGAAAACGGACAAAGGAAAGGATAATAACTTCAACATGTGACGAGGTTCTGCGCAACAACAAGTACCATCACAAGGAGTGTGTGATTGTTGATTCAGCTGGATAGGATTCCAGATAGGTGGAAGGACAGGAAGACAACAATCAATATCAACCAAACAAGAGTAGAGAAATCCAAGTCACAGGCTAAATACACAGAAGCGAACAAGCAAGTGAAGAGGAGCATCACAGCTGATAAACGTAAATATGTGGGAGAGCTAGCAATGACGGCAAAAACAGCTGCAGGATGAGGAAACTTGAGACAACAGGGCGATGGAACGAAGAATCTCGCTGGAAAATATCGTAAAACAGCACAACCAGTGCAGAACAAGGATGGTCAAGTGATGTCAAATAGATACTGAAGAATAGCGAAACAGGTCAGCAGAGCACTTCGAAGTAATCGTGAATCGACCAGACCCTTCGAACCGACTCAACATCGATGTAGCACACAAAATGTTGCCAACTGATGTCGAACTGCCAACAATTGAAGAGATCAGCATGGTCATCAGACAAATCAAGAGTGACAAGGTAGAAGGACCAGAAAACATTCCAGCTGAGTACACGAAAGCAAACATAACAGTAATTGCAAACGTAAAGCGCATTCTCTTTAGGAAGATTTGAGAGGAATTACAAGTACTAACAAACAAGCAAAAGATAGTCTAGAAAGGAGGTCTGAGAAAGTGTGAGAACAATAGGGGAATGTGATAGGGAGTGAAGTAGTCGAACGTGTCGACCGCTTCACTTATCTAGGGAGTCTCACCAGTGCTGATGGCCTGATGTCTGACGAAATCTCAGCACGGATACAGAAGGCTCGGTTGACTTTTGCAAACCTTCGTCACCGATTGCACAGGCGAGATATCCGCTTGCTAACCAAAGGACGAGTGTAATGTTAGGCAGTTCGCTCCTACTATACGGATGCGAAACATGGACGTTAAGAGTAGAGGACTGTCGTAGGTTATTAGTCTTCGATCACCGGTGTTTTCGAAGCATTGCTCGTGTATCATGGGACAACCTAATAAGCAATGCTATAGTTAGGAAACGAGTTCTAGCTAGGGGTGGCAAATTAATAGATGAAGTAGTGAAACTTCATCGGTTGAGGTGGTTGGGTGGGACATGTGTTACGTATGCCTAACCACCGATCGCCTCGTCGAGCTATGTTTTGTGGTGTATGAGTAGGTTGGGAGAAAGCTGGGGGCGGCCAAACCAAAACACAGCACAAATCCATGAAGTCACTGACAAGTGGACTGAGTCATGTTGGTAGATGTAGGGTACCTGGTTGGGGTCCGCGAGACGAAAGTCACGGATGGTAAGAGACCTTGAACGACATGGTTCAGAATCGTTTGCAATGGCTCAGGTGCATCCACTCTTTGTGTTCTCCCTAATTCTCACCTTCTGAATTCCTCATAGTCACTATCTTTCTCCTTCTAAATTTATCTCACTGAATTATACTTATCGAATCATATCTTCGCTCCCTAATCTTTTCCACCACTGCTAATACTTCTACTATTGCTATCACTCTTGGATTTGTAGTGACAGTCGCGTCTCTGTGCTGATGTGGTATGGCAAACCAAACTGATGTACATACGTACGGAGTTCTGCGTTGTATCTGTCTGTGTCAGGGGCATCACTCTGCTCTCAGTACTATGGAAGTCTACAACAGAGTTCTGTTCAACAGGATGAAGGACTGCGTAGACGCTCAAAAGGCTACATTCCATGAGGACCGATCGTGTGCCGACTTTATCGTGACACTGAGGATCTCTGTGCAATCAACTTCGTTGAATACGAGAAAGCATTTTCCTGCATGGAAAGTATGATACTGGAAGCTTCTCCCACACCATGGCGTGCCTGAGAAGACAGTCAGTATCATACGGAATTCTTATGGTGGACTATGCTGCAGAATCATGCATGGAGAACATGTCATAAACTCGTTCTAAGTGAATACTGATGTCAGGCGAGGTCTTCTAAGTGTAACAACTCAAAATATCATATCAATACTGTCGAATGGAATGTTCACGGCCAACAGTGGAATGAGTAGTGACAGAAGTGGTGACAGTATTCACACAATACGAATCGAAAATTACTACAATGAACCAATCAGAGGTGACCAAATCAAAACACCATTTGATTGATGACCTTCAGAAATATCATAATCCACCAATGCATATGATTGGTTGAGCTGTTCATGCTGCTTTCCACAGTGATATCTCATTGTTAGAGAAGTTATGTCTACTCTCCTTAACTGTTTCTTGCGTAATTCAGTCATTTATTCACGATCACCAAACTCAGTAAATAAGTAAATCAATAGATAAACACAACACGTTCTCACCTTCTCTGAAACTAATTCTCTTGATCTTATTTCTGCCTCCGCATTATATTGTTCTGCATGTAGACGTCGAAGATCTTCAGGTAGAAAGTTATAGGTCTCTGACACGTTTGATTCAGTATCACCACGTTCATTATTGTAGTCAGACTAAAATATGAACAAGAAATAGTGATTCACATATCAATTTGTCATGATAATTGAAACTGAGAAATGTTCAATAGGTGATTTCCTCACTGTCATCATTTTAGACAGGCGACTCGGTATGTTGTTTCGATAAGATTTTCCATCTAATTCCATATATTGCATTCATACCAAGCCGGTATGTGCGATAACAATAATTATGGAATCAGTTGGATGAGTTTATTTCACGCCGTCAGTCGCGCAGACTGGTATAGGAAAATGGCAGTCAGGGAAACGGAGTCAAGTGCGCCAACTTTGTCTAAAGTGATATCAGATCTGGTGAGTGAGTGGTTGTTTTTAATGTGGTTTCCCTTTGTAACTGCTACTATCCCCAGAGTATTTTCAATTGGCCGTAGCATTGTAGTAGGGCAACAAGCGTAAATTCACAATTATCACTCTGCCTCGATTTTCAATATTATTTTCTTTATTATGATTACTTGTGTCAGGCAACTTGTCAGAAAATGTTTGTGGCCTATTCTGTTCAATTGCAGATCTAGTAAGAAGCCACTCATTACAACAAAATTAACAGTAAAGCGTTAGTAATGACCTTTTCAATCCTTGATGTCTATGCTGGCTTGATGTTATTGTCGTGCTTGACTCTATTGATGTTGACATCGATCTTTATTTTCGTCAGCATTTATACTTTTATGAATTTCAATGCCAGGCAGGTGGAATGGAGACTGGGAATACTCTAACTGGCAACTTTTTCCTGATAGTGATATCGTACATTGACTGTCGAGTGGTATGACAACAGTAATTTATTTCATTTGAACAACCCGCAACTAGGTTCATGCTTTCTTTTCATAACGAAAGCGAATGATTAGGAAGGCTCGACACAAAAATTGTCACATCTATCCTCGTTTCACGGGTTACCGTCTCCCGTCACAAGTCCTCTTCAAGACCCTTCATAATAATACATCACAAACTTATCATGCAAAAGGCCACGCATGACCAGTCTCAAACTGTTGTCGCCTGCATTCTGTGGTCACGCTATCACGTCAACAAAACCAACGGCAATCCAAATTTCTTTATTTGCAGCTTCCTCAAGAATCATCCTTCCAAGGTGTCCGCAACTGAGAAGTCACATCTGCCCCCTCATACCCCTAACAGAACACGAACACAAAACCAACGTACTCACAATCAAATAGATCCTACATCTCTGAATAATTATCTTATCCCCACAGCTAGCACTTATCGTACACCTAAATCAACTTGCACGTCTGACGTGAACGATTTGAGTACATGCAACGTTATTGCTTGTTTGCTGAAACCTCGTTCTGAATTACATGTTGGAGCTTTCAGAGTCCGGACCTTGTGCCGAATAGGACAATCGGCTTCGTTCTTAACTAGGACTTGAGGATGTCGCTCAACAGATGTACAATGTGTTCCTTTTTTGAACGCAGTAGAGTGATTCGTTTTAATCTCACCTTGTCAAGTGATGTAGCAGTCGCAATTTGCACACTACGCGTATCGGGAAACCTTAATCCTGTTCTTTTGTGGTTCAGTTTCTGTAGGTATAACTACGTGTTCACGCTTTTTTTCATAATGATATCTCATTTCATTTTCAGTCCTTAATTACTTCGTTTGTAATTCAGTCATTTATACACAATCACCAAACGGATTCTTTTCCATTCACATCTACATTCATTTGAACCAGTCAGATGAGAAAAAGTCCACTTATACAATTCAGTTAATTAAAGAGTAAATAAATAAATTCTCACCTTCTCTGAAACTAATTCTCTTGATCTTATTTCTGCCTCCGCATTATATTGTTCTGCATGTAGACGTCGAAGATCTTCAGGTAGAAAGTTACAGTTCTCTGACACGTTTGATTCAGTATCACCATGTTCATTACTGTAGTCAGACTAAAATATGAGCAATAAATAGTGATTAGTATATCAAACTTGCTAGTTCTGTTCAAAGTGATATCAACTCTGTTGAGTGCATTGCAATGTACTCTCCCTTGCTTACACTACGGTCCTCTCACAATCTTCATTACCAATTAACAAACTAAATTCATCTATATATTACTCAGTTCTGAAATTTTATTCATATTAGCATTAGAATTTTATCCTTATTATCCTTATTACTCTCCACATTGCAACTAACTGATCTCCGGTCTGGTGGTGTGACGGCTGCTAGTATCCAGAAACCCTACTGCACTCAAATAAACGTTTCATTCAAATCCCGAGACATACAAACTCACAACCAACTGCCAACTGACTAGAATTAGACAGTCGAGTGGCTAGACCTCCATCCATTGGACATTACCGAACACCTGGAACCGTACCGAAAGAACAAGAATCGAGCGCGAAGAAATCAAATTGGTTTACACTAGCTCGTGAAAAAGATATTGGATATTGGATTATCCATTCTCAAAAATACATGGTTAATATCGCTCAGCTGCTTTAGTATGTTATACCCGATGTTGATGTTGCCTTGAAATTGTCATTCTCAAATCATCCGTGTGCTGTTCCAGACGTCGTAAATAGTTGGGATACTTGCTCTCCTGTTAGACGTATAGTATTTTACACATTTTTGAAACCATGAATAGTATTTTCACAAACTAACAATGCAGGAAAACATTCTATTTCTTGTATAATTGTCAATCTTACAGTTAACATGATTAACGGAAGCTTATTGGCCCAATAAATGTTGCCAATAACAGCCGTGAGGGAGAACGTAAAACTTGCCAGTGCAGACTCTCTACCATACCATTTACCATTGGATGGTAGGATGTTGTGCAAATGTGTTTGATCCCAAAGGGGTTCTGTGGGTTGTTGGAAGAGGCGATTTTCGGACTAAACTCTTCTATCAGTTGTATTATTCTCCGGCACTCCATAATAAGAATTTCAATGCTTCTCTAGGGTTTTTGGCTATGGTCTCAGCCGAAGTGTACTTTATGGAAACCACTACAAGCCATCGTGTTACTCTGTCGATACAAGTGAAAATCTAACTGAATCTATTTGAAATCTGATGCGTAAACAGTAGAAATTAATGGGAAAAAAGCCTTTGCAAACAAGACAAGATTAATGAATTTTTCGGGATTGGATTTGTGCACCAGTGCATATGGGTTTGGTGGTTTAGAATTTCAGTGTTTGCATGCGTGACCGGTGGTCATAGGTTCCGATCATCAGTCGGCAAGATAATGAATGCTCACTGATGGAGAGTCCGCATGCTGGGACAAAACGGCCATTCAGTGATGTGAATATAATAATAATAATACTAATAATAATATTAATAGTATTAGTAATATTAATAATGATCAAAACCGCTTACATCTGTAACCATTTTAGCATGTTCTTGAAATTGGCTTGGAAATTTAGAAAAAGATTCTGCCATTTGTTCTCGTTCAAAATCCGAAGACGTTTCCTTTAAAAAAGAGAGGAGAATTTTCATTCATAACGGAAAGCACATAATATAATACGCTTCATATCCTTTTGCCTGACTGAATTCCATCCGACTACGCATATTTCAATGACTGGAAACTTACTTTACAACTGGTGTTTTATCTACACAGAACAATGTCAGAAAACAGGACAATTTAAACCTGTTAGTTTTTAGGCAGCAGCCAACAAGAAATTCTACTTCAGTTAAGTTTTCTTTATGCTATTGTAGCAGAATTCAAACTCATACCATTTAGAGATAGACTTTAGCCAGTTTATTAAAAAAACTCGATGTTGAGCTCAGTTTAAATTTGAAGCTGGATGGTTCGGGACAATCAATCGAAAGCCGCGGTACTCTCTATAGGCTTAGACCGAAGAAGAATTAGGACAATCAGGGTTTTTTCCACTTAAAATTTTAACGCTTTAGAACAAATCCTTACATAAATATGAACTTTGATAGGTCTTAATCCAGATTTCTATTGACAGATGCGAATGTAAAATCAATATTAGTCATCATATTAAACAAACTAATTGCAACACTGTTGAATGTTAGTTAAGCCGATCTATGAAGGTTAAGACTTTAATACATTGATTGCAATGAGCTGGTGAAAAATGATGTTCTCTCTCAAATCAGCCCTTGATTTCGGCCAATTCTTAACAACCACAAATTTCATTCATTGAAAAAACTGTAATTTATCATTTCCTAACTCACAATTCAATTGATCGATTCTAATGGTGAAAGAGGTCGATGTGGCTGAGATTTGTTCAGATCTAATTGATTTTCAATTGTCAATCGATTTGTTTTCAGTTAGTTAACTGATTGAGAATTTGATTTGAAGGGCCTAAAAATGAAGAAACAAAATGACAGTGTGAATTAATAATAGAAGAGAATAGATTTGTTCGATTACGCTCACGTGACATATATAAATATATCGATATAAAGAATTGTGGGAGATGATTTGCGTAGGCGTTAAAAAAACCTTTTGAATCTATTACTATTACTATTATCACCTGAATTCCTAGCTATCATTTGAACCCAACTCCTGGAACTAAATTTGACGGTGTAGTATATATAGGAAGCTGCAGTTAGATAACTGAAAGTTTAGTATTGAAACTATATTCACCAGAGATCTGATTGCCCTTTGGACAGATGACTAAATATGCTACCATAATAGATCTTTCATATGTATTCCCTATTCTACACTTAGGCTACGATGGTTAAGTGATAGGTCAAAAATACATTGAGTCGGATGAATTTATTTCATACACTTGCGGGTATGTGGAGGAAATGGAGGAAATGTAAACAACACCTACGATAGATTAGTAAAAACTGTCATATTCATAGTATGCTCAATCAAACATGGAAAAAAATCAGTGATATCTGAAATGGAGAGAATTTGAAATGCATATCAATTTACAGAAATGAAGGTTTCCCGAAAGCAGGACATTTAGATCCACTGTTTAAGCATGTTCTAGGATTATCTTGATCGTTGACCAGGTCCCAGTTTGAGACACCTCAGTAGTGTGCACCCATGAGCTTGCAAGCATAGAGTGAAGCCACGAGTTTCAGACTGGGATGAGAACTCAGAATCCTCAGATCACTGAACTGGCATTCAAAGGTGTGAATCACATAATTTCGTGGACGATGTTAAGTGACACACTAACAACGTTGGATACCGGCTTAGTGGTGTAGAGATTATGCGGTTATATTCAAAACCGAAGGTCCTATGTTCCATTCCTAATGATGGTATAGTGGATGCACAGAATTGAGAAGTCCCGAAATTGAAATAAAAAGTATATCCGATACTTCTAATTTTACAACATTGATCAGACATCGACTAGCTCATGCTTTGAACTAAAAATTGCGTGGAAGTTACAGAGGAATCAGTCAATGATATAACGGGAACGGAAGATAGCAAGTGAAAATTAAACTTTTGAAGAACTCCAGGTTTATTTTTTAACGATGACAGCAACGGTGGGACAAGTTGTACGCGTAATCCGTTTCATGATCAATCGTTTCTCTACTGATAATCAACTGTAACTACACTGAAAGTATAATGATATTCATCAGAATGTAAATATGATTTTGGTCACAAGTTTGCATAGTCAGTAACATTGCATTCTACACAGCATGATATTTCAGAATATTTCGCTAAAAAGAACGGTCAACCAATTGATTGGATTTCCCATATCGGTCATTCAATGATCGGTGGAAAATGTCGTATTTGTCTAGTCGTTCAGTGTTGATCGAATTGCATTAAATACTGGTGAAAGTGAACAGACAATGAGTGTTCTATATTTGGAAATGAGGTGATTGAAGTAAGTAAGCACAAAATCCTCATTGACTTCCACTTCTTATTATCAGCAATCATCAGTAGGGTGTATTTACAGTGTAGGTAGGCAAATATCTCACTGTTGATATCAGAGAGTGTGAAACTGAATGGAGTGGTGTTCGGAATATCACAGAAAATGTTAGCATGTCTTGGATTGTGGATGTGCTCTCGTGACAAGTGACAACTATCAATAAATATTACTCAACCAGTCTCTGACCATCTTTATCCGTCCAACTGACTGCTTGATTTCTTCCTCTTGTCTAATTATCATTGTTTTAACAATGTCTTCATCAGTAAAACATCACAATGATCATTAGTTCCAAATAATTGAATAGAGATGACTTACATGTGATAAATGTGATAAAATAATATCCTTTTCCAAAGTTTTATTTATTGGTTGTTTGTGGTATGATGACAACCGAAAGATTGTATATCCACCAGAAATATGCGTCTCCTTATGAATACGTCATCGAAATAAATTTCAAACACATTCAAATCGATTGATTGTTATTGATCACCTGACAGACATATCGATCAATCACACACAAACTAATTTCTACGTATATGATGAATAAAACGATCAATCGATTGCCTGTTTGACTAATAATTCGTTCAGGTAGAGGAGTTTGACAAATTATGATGTTGTAAAATCTAATATTTACTGCACGCGAATTCTGGTCGAGCTGACCGTCTACTACTCAGTAATGTACACATACTATCTCATAATTAATTAGTGATATATTATCGGTCAGAACATCCAATTTTCAATCAATGCATTGAAAGTCTGAATCCTGTCGTGTTTATCTCATTCACATAGGCTAATCCTACACTGATAGTGTAGATGCAAGTCTATGAATCATGATTTCGTCCAATAGTGACACAAAAATTGATCGGAGACTCTTCAGGTGGTCAGTGTGATGAAATTCAATAATACTTGATTTATTTCTCAAACTGTCTACAGCTGAAACCATCTGCCACGATATCAAAGAATGCTCACAGCTATTCCAGTGCACTGTTAATATTAGTAAGTTAGGATTGTGATAAAAATTCCAGTGGAATAACTAATGCACACTACTAGAGAAAATACACAATAATTTCACTTGATGTCTAGTAGTTCTACGATTGATGTGTTATTTCACCAAATAACTGAACAGATTTCGAATTTATTTTTTCGAGAAACAGTTGATAAGAAAAGTGGTGAAAGTATAGCATATGCAGGAGTACAAGGAAGGTGACTGCTATCTAGCCAGTGTAAATTGAGAGAACTGATTTGCAGCCATGTTTATTGTGAATATTCTCACAAATGAATACTTTTATTAATAGCGGTTCATTGAATATTAAATGAACTAATGAGGATGAAGAATTCAAAAAAGCAATTACTGTTACGTGCGAATGAAGACCGAACGATTGATGCATGAAATCTGGTTGTATAATAATTGAGTAACTAGACGACTATCAGGCTTATATTATATTTTTTATATCATAACGTTTTCTATAAACTCATAACCCATACGCGATTAACGATTCATATTTTCAGCTGAGGTGGATCAACGGGAATTTCAAACAGTGAATTCCTATTTTACTAACCCTTTATTATTCACAGTCTTACTCACTCTCTCTCCACTGAAAGTCAATTTTGGCTCATTAATGTATATAGTTATGAGTTTGCATTTAATGGTGTGGTGTGGTCTTGTTTTGCAAGTATATAAGAGAATATCTGAAATATGATATTGAATGCTGAACTGGTAGTTGTTAGTGATGGTTCTTTTCGGGCCTTTGTTCTTCCTCTTTGGTTGCAGTAAGTCAGCAGTGGGTCATTCTCTGAGCATACATAGAGTAGCAAGTCTCTCGTCCTTATTGTGTATTGGTCACTCAAAAATAATCGATGTATTCATTAGTTAGAGCAAGGATAGAAAAATGACAATGCTCATACATGAATTATTCATGTCACTAGGGTGATAAAAATAGTCTTGCAATAAATGTTTTATAGGTGTGATGATGAATTTTCTATGGAAATGTTTATTTCTTTTAGCTATGAGAAAGATTCAGTAAAGAATTCTTGGTGTGAATGAGGCTATATTTCGATTAAACAACTTACGAAGAAACATCTCTACCGTATTAATAAAGTCGAAGCGTTAATGATATACATTTGAAAATGACTGAACTGCAACAAAGTTTCATAACTTCTATCACAAAAGGCTGGTGATTTGTATAAACTGTCTACTTACTAACTGAAAAGCGGGTTTAAAATCAGGTGATCGCTTTCTGAATTGTTCCAGCTCATGCCTATAGTACATACATTTACAAGAGAAAAATTGATAGTTTTCTTTTTTTTAAACATTCCTTTTGCTTTCATGATAAACAACCGTTTGCGATCGCTGAAAAGACTTGTTACCAGCCTGTATTTAAGCTGCCTCCGCATCTCACCGTCAGACAGGATGAGTTTTTGAGCATCTATGAATAACTGTACTTGGATTATGTACCTGCGTTTCGGAAACGCAACACATAAACGGTGCAAGATCCCAAAGCCTGAGCTAGGTAGCCGGTTGTCTACTCGACAGAAGGCTGGTGCAATAAAATCTACAACATGTAGTTCAGAGCGTGGTTTCAGGAGACCAATAATAACATTTTGTGTACACACATCATGAGCATTAGCGACATGAGGTGATAAAGATAAACGGGGAGGGCAAATTGAGGAGAGAAGAGAATTATTAGGAGGTGGTGGAAATGTTTCGATTGTGAGCAAGTTGATCTCGTATATTGTGTGGAGTGAGAAAGCAGACGTCAATCTTCTGATGCCTACACTGTGGAAGAGTGTTTCTTCAGGCACCAGAAGTGAAAGTTGAATAAGCGTTAGTCATGACGAACTAGGAGTGTGACCACAGAATCAGAGCGAGAACTGTTCAAAACCGGTCACTCACGACCTTTTTAATGGAAGTTTTTATTTTGATTGCTGTTCTAAGACGTTACTCTTGTAAGAGGATGAGAAATAAGAACTTGCGTTTATTTATTAGACTAATCAGAACCTCGAATTCACACGCGTGATTCACAGGTTGACCACGGAGCAGGGTTCCAAAGGTGTAAATTACTCACTCCAATAAATCCACCGTATTGCGTGGTCTCATCCACTGTTCAACTGATGATTGCAATCATACTCAACAATCTCCACAACCATATACTGATGGTTATCATGTGCTCACTAGTGAAGAGTTTCCAGAGGAAATCATCAGAGTCCTAGAAGGAAGTCTTGACCAGTAAAGCTCAACTGTGTCTGCATTGAGAGAGGCACTTACCCAACAAACACTATGTTGAATTTATCCTCTCTCCTTCAAAACATCTTATTTTTCAGTACACCTTCGAAATACGCCTTTTGTTCTGTTTTTACGAACCGTACTCTCAAATGCTCAATCTTTCCTATAAGCATGGTCACTGCATTATGTTGGTCTATTTACTGTTCATCTTGTTAAGACTTCTTCGTCATGCACCTCAGCAACTTGAATCGCTCAATATTTATTCCACACTTCATTTTACCCATTATTCACTAAGAATCTAACCAGCCAACTAATTGACACAAACACTATCACTCAAAATGGACTAACTACATTAACATAAATTGAATGAACGTTACCTATAAGGAGATTACACAGTCAATTCAACGATGAACCTTATATTATGGTATGCAGTAAAGAAACAGTATCATCTACTGATAGAAATGTACGTCTAGTAAACACGAAATATAATTGTCTATTAAATGTGAATTAACAGACACTCAGATTGCTGTCCATTTAATTTATCACTTCGTTCCTAGTTGATGAATTAATTAATTTTAACTCCGAACTCATATAACTGTGCTGAGGAGAGTCTTGTTTACTAACGCAAACTCTGGTTCTCTATATTTGGTCGACAATTCGACATCACCAATCATGCGTCCCTTACAATGTGTACGACCGATCGATTGAGTATGTTGAATCTCAAAACCATTACGGTAAACCTGATTCAAACAACCACAGAGCAATTAAAGTAAAGAATAATTCATAGTAGTTTGTACATCAAAATTGGTGGCAACTAAATAGTTATGAAAATAATAATGATAATATTTGAAAACCATTTTTTTCAAGAACAATTCGCACGAACACTGTTATTATCAGCATCATCAATATATACATGTATTCAGAGTGAGTATATGGTGACAGTCATAATTTTACATGAAACGAGAAAAACAGATAGATTTTTGGTAAAACCGAGATAGAAACATGAGATAATAAGTGAGGGAAATAAATGAGTCTCCTATGAAAGTCGATAGGTGAACAGACAAGTGAAATGAAATACAGTTAGAGCAGAGGGGGAGTGCGAGAGCGAGTGAGTCTGAAGGAGAAACAGTTTGTTCACTTCACCATATTAATTTTATATTGCATCTAACTAGCTGTGAACTATTCCCGTTTTGTGGTGTTTCCTGTAACGTAGTCTCAGAATGTGTAAATACTGTTTCAAATTATTCAAAAAACTGTTTCGTTTTGTTTCTTCATGACGGGCTAGATGATAAGATCCCTAAAACGAAACGAGAAAAATAATATGTCAAATAAAGATAATACTTATAATAAGTAGGATAAAAATAATATCATCAATTCATTTTTTATTTAGCATGATATAATATTCAGTAGAATTAATATGCACTTCACTGCTATGCAATAGTTTCTGCAACTTGCACTCACCCTTCTTACACACTTCACAAATGCAACGAAACATGGTTAATTAAGTCGAATATTTGTGTAAGGAAATAGCAATTATTACAACATTGAATAAACTTTAAGTTGATCAATGTAAACAGTCGTTATCAGCTGCATACACTTGTATCACACAATTCATGTTCAGTTGTAGGCTGTCGTACACACCACAATGCGCCTCACTTCTGAAAAACAGTACACTGATATGGAATATAGTAATTGTAGCGTTATCTCGAATAGTAAAGGAATGCAAGTGGTTTCAGCTAGCCAGCCAACCAGACAGCCTGTCAGATATCATTAAGCTGTTCATGTCTCTGGTTAAATCCAATCATCTAGTGTTTTAAATGATATAGTCTGAGACTAATGAAAATAGACTTGCAACAGAATTTTGTAGTGATGGTGCTGTTCAGAAGGACAATGAAAGCTCCACAACGAAAACATCCAGCTCACAGTGTGGTGTGTGCTACTTATACGAACGATATAAGTAGTAAAAGAAGGGACGTGAAAGAGGTCTCACGGTCAGAAGAGGAAAACGGAAAGCAAATGGAGCAAAAGCAAGAAGTAAATGGAGTACCAAACACCCGAGACCATGGGATCTTCATCCTGTAAAGAAGCAGCGACAATAATTGAGAAGACTGAGGCAGGCGCGGATGAATGTATTGTGCAAATTTACACTCTGAGTCAATTAAAAACGAAAACATTACATTGAACACTCTATTTGCACACCATCTTTGAGTCGTGACTTCCAACGCTCCATCCTTCTTCCATTCCTGCTGTTGCTTCCTTTCCTTCCTGTTGGTACTCCATTTACTTCTTGCTTTTGCTCCATTTGCTTTCCGTTTTCCTCTTCTGACCGTGAGACCTCTTTCACGTCCCTTCTCATACTACTTATATCGTTCGTATAAGTAGCACACACAACAACAGTACGAAACACCACCACAGACTTGCATTCATTTGACGCGAAGAAATTATTCACATTCAGTCTACCAAAGTATAATGAAGAAATTGGAGTACATTCAGTACGATTGTCAGCATTCTTAACAAAAGTGTATGTACACCCTTGTCCGCATGTATTGGTTGATATAAGGGAAGTGATGTGATTGCATTTCATTGCTAATTAATGTTCACATAGGCAAAGCTGAATAGAGCGTCCACTTTGTCAAATGCAGTATTTTACGAAGTCCTATTCCAAATGGATTCAGCAATTTCTATCATGTCTTTTATATGTTGTACGAAGATCCGTTAGTTTGATCTTGTACTTGATTTCACTTCTGTTCATGGATTTAGTCGTTATTTTTTACTGATAGCCGTTCTTCCGGAAGATTGTTTATCAGACATTGTTCTTCAACTGTTCATGCTTCATGCGTACTGCCGTGAGTTTTCGCTCGAATGAGTAAAGTTTGTGTGCAGTAGATTTAATGTGTTCTTGTGTTGTTGCTATGGTAGTTGAAAATCAGGTCTATGTGAATCGGCTTCCGATATTGTTGAGTTTCTAAGTTTTTCTGTGTCAGTTCTGGTGACTTATACAACCAGAAATGATGTTGTTGTTGTTTGTCTCCTTTTCTATTGTGAATTTTATGCCATCTAAGATGTTGTAGATCGAATTGTTAGAGTTTCTCCAACTCGTTCATTTTAATCACAACCAATGCGTCGTTAACAAAACGAACCCACATTTTTGGCTTGATCACTGGGAAAATCGATGCTTCAAATTTCTGCATCATAGCTGCTTCTGTAATTAATGATATTGCTGCCGTCTCGATTTCGTGAACAAAGCCCATGCTTATTACGACCTCCCTGTCAGTGAGTATTTACACCTTGCCATCTGAGAGCATTTCCAGAGAGAGAGAGAGCGATCTCACCTCACTCTCACTATACCAGGGCATTGGAGAGACAAAAGCCTCCTCCCTACAGCAAAGATTATTCAGTGAGAACGATATAGGATTCACAAAGCAGCACAAATTTCAAATATTCCTTTACTTATTACGCCCATTATACACAAAAAAGCTGTTGACAGTAGTTTGAAACTAGGATAACTTAGAAATATGAAACAAAAGAAATTCACAACACTTACACGATTTCGAGATGTTCGCAACTGTGGAAGATCAGTCCATGCGTCGTTGTTTATTGCTGGATAGAAGAACGAAAAGTAAATGAAATTTGGCAACTTCGAACGTTCAAATGTTTGAAATCATTAGAAATTGTAATGATGAAACGAAAAGGTGAGTTTCAGCTGTTGCTTAAACTACGTTATCAAACATCACGGAAGCTCTCTGGGGTGATAACAATGATCAACAACAATACCCTCCTGACTCTCAATATGTAAACTATACCTTTTCTTTTGCCTACACAGAAAATATTCGTCATGCGGGGGATGACATTTATTTATCATCAGATTACAGCTATTATTATTCCACTGACAATTTATGGCGTTTAGCTGTTGATCGTCTCACACATAACTAGGGAATGTTTCCTAGTTGTCAAATAGACAGCCCAACGTCGTCAGCAATTTTACTCCTTCACCTTCACTCTTATCATGATGAGAATGGATGCGCCCTAGATAATAACAACATTGTCTTCAGTACAGAAATTTACTATTTATTTTAAAACTAAATGCGGACCATTTCAAATTTCACTGATACATTATCAACACAACCAGATCAAACTATCAACATACATTCAATTGGAAATGATTCGAATTATCGAACGACGGTGTTTGAATTAGATGGTAGTAGGTTCTAGTGCCGGATTGGACATCAAATCTGTAAAGCAGGTACATCCAATCAAACCTGAGATCCGAATTGAACAAAACACACTTGCTGGATGGAAGACCACACTACTAACCGTATTCTCTTTATTCTATGTTATCAAGATAGAAGCCATAACAGCGGAAGTAGTAAACGTGGACTGATAACAATTTGAACACTACGGAACACTGCACAAGCCTCCAATCTTAGCAAAAAGACAAACAAGAAATACACACCCACACACTACCAGTACGAACGTTTAGGTCTTGATGTAAATGTGAGAGCTTCAAACAACAACATGGCCAACATTTTGTGTTATTCAGATTTCCAAATACATCGGTCATGCAAGTCCTGTAATATAAGTTGAATTTCATTGCTCGTCATCATGTAAAGACTACATGGCCTGTTCTAGCTTTTCAAAAAACCAGTTAATCTGTTCTACTCAAATCACTATTCACTATACGTCTTTTGATCTGGTTAAATTAGTCTCTTTCAACGTTTGACGATTTGTTTGAGCTTGTGTGCATCGCTCAGTTAACTGATCACATCACTTCAACTGACTCATCTCTGACAGTAAATGATTAGTTAGATCTGAGGAAATGCAGTTCGTCACTCACTCACCAGCTCCGCTGTGTTTCGCTCCTCATTCTCATATATAGTCTGCGAACGCCAGCGTAGGGCAACAAAGAAACAATGCAATTAATCATAATTTACCTTTTCTATTTCCATTCGTATTGTTTATTTGATTTCGAGTTTGTTCGTTAACTGTATTATCATCATCATTCTCCAATTCACGGTGTAGATCATATAAAGAACTACACTCTCTAATTGGTATACGACAATGTAAACATGTGGATTGTCGTAAACCATTGTCGTCTGCCTCCAATTTATATGTAACCAAATTTTCCGTTTGTTGTGCTAATCGTCGTTTCTCCTTGAAGAAACAAACAGAGAAAAGAATGAGAGTTGGTGATCAATTATGATTCAAATGTGTGTATAACGGATATGTATTGTAAATGATATTACCATAGTTTTGCATATTTCAGATAGATGATCAAGTCTCCCTTCCTTGCACAATGTACACAGGAATCAAATGTAAATAGTAATTTCTTAATTGTATATGAATGTCGACTGTAAGCAATGATATGAATGTTATCTTTCTCATAAAAACAACAACATTAAATACTCAAAGTTGAGTGATAAATTGATTATTAGAGAATAAGTATGTTCGACTATTACATTTAATCTCACTAAAGATCATAGCTAATAACCTGTAGAATTCGATAACATCATGTACCACGAATCAGATTGGATGTTTAGCAGTGACTGTATTTTCTGGACGATAGTTTTGTGTAACTCTACGAGTTCCAATTCCATACATTAGATCTGTTTCATATTTGTTTCGAAAATGCTAACTGCAATCCTATCTAGTGAGCTATCCGGTTTGAAGACATTTTGAGGAGGTTGATTTTATTCGTTAGCTGTATTCACCATCAGTAGTGTACTTCTAAATCTCGCCTGGAATAAAGTCGAATATCTTTAATTCTCATGAGAAACACATCTTAACCAGTTGAAATGGATCCATGTCAACTACAATTTACAGAGTACAAACCAATCTTGAAAAACGTACGAGAAATAGTTGTTTTTCTGCTGTGTGCAACTTGTGATATTCTGCTTCTAATTCAGAGAACAGTTCAATTTGTTCATCATGTATACGATGATGTTGGGTTCCAGATTCGTGTAAAAGTTTGATTATTTTATTTGCTACTTTATCACGTTTGTTTAAATCATTTTCTCTTTCATCCAAGTATTGTTCGCGTTCTGCTAAGAATACCTCTCCGCGAATAAGATCATGTCTGAAATTAACAAAGGTGAAGTGATCGAACAAGCACAATCAAATGTGAAAAAATGAAATGAACAACCACACCTACTAAATTCATTCAAATAAAATCGTACTTACTGTGTAAGAGTAAATTTTTACTGTACATTTATCAATCGAATTCATTAAGAACAATACAGGCAGTTCTGAATTTATCACCTTGAAAGTATCATTAAATACTGTTTGTAATGAAGAGGTTTATGTGGAATGTAATATTATCCCAGATGAAATCGCGAACTAATCCAAGCCAATTCAACGAATTCACTGAAGAAGCTAGCCAATAGGAAGCACATGATAACTGTCGGCAAGGGGTTCTGCAGATTGTTGAATTTCATTGAAATAATGAGTAAAGACCGTGAATAATGATTCGAATTATTGTAGATTGATTGAAGTTCGACATTATTACTGTTTCATGATGATTCGGTGGTCTAGAGGTCAAGCATTCACATACGAGACAGAAGGTTCTTTGTTCGATTACCTCGATGAAGCGGTTGTGGACGCCCACTTCTCATCAGTCCCATATTAGTGTGGTGCCTGCCATTTGTATTGTCACAAACCTATGTACAGTCCCAAATAAGACAAAACGCGCGTTCTGAATGATACTACTAGCCACATCCCCATCTATTCTATACAAATCAAGAAAATCAATCAACCGATTGATCGACCAATCAAGCAGTTAATCGCAGAGATTATTGTTTCGAGGATTGAATTACTAGTCACTGTCTAACAGATTAATAGATAATCGTGGGATTAGACTGATTGAATGCAGAAAACACATAATTAATTTGTCAAGCATAGAATGAATTCCATCGACTGTTTTTATGGTTAATTCATTCATTCATTTTCATCATTTTCGATGTGGAAAAAGCAAATAAGAAAGCGAAACAAACAAATACAGAATAAAATAATGAATTACCTCACAATTTCTAATTCTTGTCTAGTTTCTTCTAATTGACTTTTGTCAATACTGAGTTGATTCAGTTTTTCATGTAATGATTGACGTTCCAATGTTATTGTCTGTTTCATTGAATCAATATCTGCTTGAGCCTAGATAAGAAAGAGGAGAGTAAGTGGATACATGAAAGTCAAGTGTCGATTAACTCAAACATAAACCGAATGAAATGCAAGGATTGGAAAATCTTTCCCACAAAATCACTAAACTACTGAACACTAATTCAAGGACAGGAATTCAACTTTCATATAGATTCATCTGTACACTTGCAATCACGAACTAACCTTTCTTAGTAAGACTAGTATTGTATATGTGGAAGGAAGTACTGGATGGTGGCTGATTTATGTTTGTGTAGGATTATTTAGTGGTGTGCATCGATGACTTGTTCTACTCAATGGCATTGGAATTACAGCACAGTTGTAAGTATCATTCAATTACGGAATTATTGTTTTCAGTGCAGCACACAAAGGACTTGTACTATTCACATGGAAAACTTATTATTAGTCATACTCATAATCATACTCAGTTCGTCCTATTCGAGACTGCATCTCAGTTGATGTTCATTCTGCGATTCCAATCCAAGAAGGTTCACTGTGAACGGAGTCATGCTATCCACTCAACTGATGATTTGACATAGCCAGTCACTGGCTTGTGCAGTCGGGTGAAGAATAATTCATGTGCACCGGTTATTTGAATATTCCTACCGATGTCACAGAGTGAGCATCAACTCTGACATTTGGGTATGTACATCCAGCTGTTCAGTCTCGAATAGAATGAAACATGTGGCCTGGATTCCACTGCTAGCCACTATTCATCTCTCAGAGTATAATGAATAGTAATTGGTAGCAATCGAAAAGAGGAGATGACAGAATTGACTAGAGATTGCTGGTCATTGGCCTATGTGTGCTCCACGAGGGTATCAGGTGTAAACATGTAGAACCTATCTTCACTTGCTCCGTAATTAAGTTAGCCATAGGTTCTTAATTATTTATGGAAGCACATAATTCCAAGCAGTTGAATGATAATATCACGTTAGTCGATTGAAACAAATTAAAAACACAGGATAATTTATGGTAATAAATGTGTATTGGGAAAAAAGGCATCTCAGACAGACGTGTGATGATTGAGCAGTGATTATGCCATGTACTGTGTTATCATCATCAATGAACATGTAGTGCCTCCACATTTATTTGCATCCGCTTACATTTAATTTGCTTAAGCCCTTTCGATTAATTTCTTTAACCAAGCCATTTGCTTAGCAACAACTTGTATGTACCATTGGCTTTTATAATTGTATGGTTTGTATGAGCTTGTATGACTGAGCATTGCTTAACGCCTACGCGCATATGCATCCTATTCGCTTTAATATTAATCTCTTAAATACCACGATGACTCAGACATTTTCCTTTGTATATATACGAACATTTTAATCATATTAATTCATTCGCCCATTCGCATATTCGCTCGCTAGTGTGTCTGCCCAGTCTGTCTGTGTGCTGCTATCATTATTTGTGGTGTGTTCCGAATAAACGTATACGATACTTTGAATTCATCTTCTGATTCATTAACCGTCAGACGTCATTTGGTAAAGATAGTCTGAACGATCTTATTACGAAACTTAAGAACACCTCAAATCGGCACACTACAAACAAACACCAAACAAAATACAAACAAATTTATACTTACACGTTGATTGATTTCAATTATTCGTTCATAATTCCGTGCTTCAAGGTCGTCAATCTCATCTCTAAGACTAAAGAAAATAGACAAATTTATTAACAACGTAAACAGTAGAACGGGAAATAGTTTTCGGCCAATGTAGCGGCTTTGGTTAATAATACACTTGATTATAGACACTGGAATGATTGAGTTGTCTATTAAATATATTGTTTTATACAGACAGTGTTAACAGTTTGGATACCGAGTAACTTCAAGGCTAGCGATTTCAAATACTACAGGCTGTAAGCAGATGACAAGAACCTGACGAACAAATAACACTGTATTCATGTCATTCTGTTCAAATGTTTGTTCTTACTCTCTTCGACATCATTATGAACGGAACTGTCAGTTTGATGCGAAGAATATGGTTTGAATAAGAATATGGTGTGAAATTACAGAACGACTCAAAATCAAGAGAAACATTGAAAATTTGACTGCATTCACTTGAACTACTTCAAAGGCATTTGAACCATGTCACATTCGATCTGCGAATACTGATCGTAGAGGCACCATCAGACTACTTACTTACTCTGTATCCATTAGTACCGCTCAGATGGTCAGTGACAGTCAATGACTTCATGAATTGATGCTATTGATTTGGCAGCTCATAACATCCTTCCAACTTACTGCTAGTACAGTTGGCATTAGACATACAAGTAGGTGGTTAAAGTGAATGATCGGAATCAAGTTGCGAAATCTCGCTTACATTCAGCTTGATCGTGAACAGTTCATTCACTTAAGTGTGACTGATCGATGAAGTTGTCTAGACAGTCACCGAAACGTTTATCAATCGAATTTCCATTACTACTAAACGAGTGGCTGGCTAACAATTAGTCTCGGTTATTCATTATGATTGAAAATAAAAAGAATTAAAAAATATTCCCGTAAAACCAACCAACCAACCAGTAAGCAATCACTAGATACAAACAACGTAAACAACAAAAATGTAACTCATCAATGATGTAACAAATTGAATCAGAACATACAGTCTCTCCTTATAGTGTGCACTTTCTTTCAGTAAATCCAGTTTAGTTCTAAAAAAAATAACAAACATTGTCAGTGGTATATAACTCAGTATATTACAATAACGAGAATTGATTTATTCATTGAGAAAATGTCGTGGACGTTAGGTCCCCAGAACGTACTTGGAAAAAGTCCTAATTTTGTAATTTATTTCTGAAATTTTGAATTTTTATGTCTTCGCGCAAAGAACACCTATTTGACCTTCAGCTTGCATTCCCCACTCGAAAAAACCTAGACTGTCATTGGTTGACGGATTATTTTAGTACGCTGTCTTGTGGTCCCCATCAAGGGCGTTGTATCATTACATAAATTAGCTTGAGTTGTGTGCTTGTCGACGTCGTGCTATCTGGTCCGCCTGGGGAATACATTTCTTTACGTCTTATCAATAGTTCTTTCTCCAGCTAGCGAGGCCTCAAACGATCGTATAAGAGTAGACTATCGTGTTGTGAAAAATTTCACAAGAACAAATAACAAATAAGCGTATTGGCAATTTCTGTTTGTTCAACTTGAGAAGAAAGTTATGAAGAGAGTTGGTTGATCATCAGTGATTATTGGTTGTTTATCATTTTCATCGACAAAAGAATACGACCAGTTTAGCCGCTTCTGTGAAATTGTGTCCATTGAATATTTGTTGGAGTTTGTTTGGTGGTTGGTCCTATGGAACTGGAAACTTTGACTACAATGGTCCGTGGTTTGACTTCGATTTGGACCAACGGTTAAATACGTGAGGAAAGTTACACTTCCGTTCACTTTGGCATAGTACACTTAGACTAACCCCCTGTTTGTTAGATGGCCATCATCAGAAGATAAATACGGATTCCGTTGAGTGAGTTCATTTTATACAATACGCAGACACGCATATCTTCGTGCGAGTCTAGTCGCATTTGTGTGAGTATGTGCGCTTGACCGAATTTCGCATCCTACACGTACATACTCCTCTCATTAGCTTAAATGTTAGTTGCTCAAATCACTCAATGATCCATTCGTCTTCCTATAAATATATGTGTACCGAAAAAGTTTCACTGATTGATTGTTTGGCAATCGAAAATCAGGATATTGTTGAGTTTTTCATCGAAATAACCAACTGATCAATGTTAGATCAGCAAGCTGGAGGCACTGGCACTCTGATTCGTCCTCGGATGTGACTCATCGATAGTGGTCATCCACTAACCCACACATGGGAACCGAACTCAATGCCTTCCAGTTTTCAGTGGTGGTCTAACGTTAATCGATTCATAGTTTCAGTGACACTCAACAATTTACTCTTTAAAATATAACAAAGGAAATCTGATTTTCATATTCCCCACTCAAGTAAAACTTACTTTGAAATTTGCTTCATAATTAGTAGTTCTTCACGATGATGCATTTTGCTTAATCGTAATAAATTAATTAAGTTATCACGTTCCAATTCAAGACGTCGAACTTGTGCTTGCAATTCCATGGATTCGTAGTTTACATATTTCTATGGCAGAGAGAGAAGGAGAGGAATAGATATACAGTGAGAGGGAGAATTCTGATTTCATTCAATAAGGAAAAACACCATCAGATGAAGTACTAATGTGATGGATGCTACTCACAAGGTGGCATTAGAGTAGTATAAAGGAAAGCGTTGCCCGGAAGCTGTTGCCAAATAGCAAAGTATCAGGAGATCAGTCAGCACGGTGCGATCAAGGTATGTGCCAAACCAGAAGATATGTGAGAAAAGACAGTCAATATTGTACTTCTCTTTCATTCAAATGAATGTTTGAACATCGTGAATGCATATTTTGTCAGCAATCTGTGTTCTCTCCACATTTACACATACTTCATCTGGCGAGCATTGACCTTTCATAAGTTACGCTAGCTACATTTATCTGCTTGATTAACAACAAGCAACGTTCAGTTTAACATGGGTATACAAGAATGTACTTGATTATCAATAAAAGGTGACGACGAGATGAAACTGTAACATGAGAGTTAGAGGTATAGAAACTGTACATCATTCGGTACATTATTTGTCGCACGGTAGAATATTCAAGATAGAGTATATCCGTGGCTTGAAATCTTACGATACACTGTTCGAACGAGAAATCATGAAGAAAAGTGTGAAACTGTCTATAATTATAACTTACTCTGTCAAATGACGATGATGATAAGAAGGCGATGGATGATGTTGAACGTGGACGATCAATATCCAATTTATCGAAATCACTTGATCGTTGTTGAGACACTGATGATGAAGAAAAAGCATTTTATTAAATCATAACTATTAAACATTAGTTTGTTTCTCATGTGAAAAACTGTCTGGTTAGAATTTATACAGGCATTAAGAAATTATCAATCAAATATATATATATATATATATATATATATATATATATATATATATATATATATATACTAATGCAATCTAATCAGCTTCATAACGTGAATTCGTTCAATTAACATATTTAAAAATACTGATGGTTTTCTGTTAACTGACATATATTTGGAAACAGTTGGTATCCAATGGTGCTGCGAATATCCAGTCGCAGTCAATCTGTGGTGTTACGAATTTCCGGAAATAAACACCATTGGATGTGAACTTAGTGGTCTGGGATTTAGCGTTCGCACGTGAGGTCGAGGGACTTTGGTTACATTGTCGTGGATGCACAAGACTGAGGAGTCACCTACTAGAATGAAACCGTCGTCGAAGTCCCCAATGGTGTTCTAACAGAAATCAGTCCGTGATTTCGACCAAGGAAATATTCTTTTCTTAACAAGCACAAATTTCATGCATTGAAAAAACTGTAATTAATTTGTCAACATTTTCTTACTTGCAATTCAGTCGATCGATTGTAATGGTGAAGGACGCGGATGTGACTGGGATTTTGTAGATCCAACTGATTTTGAATTGTCAATTAAATTGTTATCAGTCAGCTGGCTGATTGAGAATTTGATTTGGAAGACTTAAAATATGTGAAAGAGAACGGTAATGTGAATGATGGAAGAGAATAAATTTGTTCAGTTACACTCGTGTAAAATATATATATATATATATACTGTGGGAGATCATTTGTCTGGGAAGTGATGAAATTTTCAATCTATTTAGTGATGTTTTGATTAGATTTGATGATTACGTATTTTGATGGCTATTTCGATATTTTTATTATTATTCCTGACCCTCATTTGGACTGTAATCTGATGATATATTCTGCTCCCTTCAGAGACTATAAACGATTATGTGTGAACCCACAACTCTTTTCCTTTTCTAAAATTGATTTTGTTGACCGTTGGCAACATAGTCTAACCAAATCATAAACTGTATGTTTCAAAGATAAGTCCGTCACCTGGAACGCATTCAGTGTGTCGTCTATTACTTCATTGATATGAAACTACACTGAAAGTATAATGATATTCATCAGAATATAATTAGGATTTTGGTCACAAGTTTGCATAGTCACTAACATTAAATTCTAGACCGCGTGATATTTCACAAAGAACAGTCAACCCGTCCATTGGATTTCCCATATCGGTCATTCAATGATCGGTGGAAAATGTCGTAATTTCATTGATTACTGGTGTAAGTGAGTAGACATTGTCTGTACTATATTTGGAAATGAGGTGATTGAAGTAAGTAAGCACAAAATCCTCATTGACTTCCACTTCTTATTATCAGCACTCGTCAGTAGGGTGTATTTACAGTGTAGGTAGGCAAATATCTCACTGATGATATTTGAGTGTGAAACTGAATGGAGTGGTGTTCGGAATATCACAGAGAATGTTAGCATGTCTTGGATTGTGGATGTGCTCTCGTGACAAGTGACAACTATCACTAAACTTTGCTCAACCAGTATCTGACCATCTTTATCCGTCCAACTGACTGCATGATTTCTTCCTCTTGTCTAATTATCATTGTTTTAACAATGTCTTCATCAGTAAAACATCACAATGATCATTAGTTCCAAATAATTGAATAGAGATGACTTACATGTGATAAATGTGATAAAATAATATCCTTTTCCAAAGTTTTATTTATTGGTTGTTTGTGGTATGATGACAACCGAAAGATTGTATATCCACCAGAAATATGCGTCTCCTTATGAATACGTTGTCGAAATAAATTTCAAACACATTCAAATCGATTGATTGTTATTGATCACCTGACAGACATATCGATCAATCACACACAAACTAATTTCTCTGTCTAAAATGAATAAAATGGCCAATCGATTGCCTGTTTGACTAATAATCCGTTCAGGTATAGGAGTTTGACAAATTACTATGTTGTTAAAGTAAATATTACTGGACGCGAATTTCAGTCGTTTTGAGACAAACTGACAATCAGTTGTTTCGACCTGACCATCTACTACTCAGTAATGTACACATACTATCTCATAATTAATTAGTGATATATTATCGGTCAGAACATCCGATTTTCAATCACTGCATTGAAAGTCTGAATCCTGTCGTGTTTATCTCATTCACATCGGCTAATCCGACAATGATAGTGTAGATGCAAGTCTATAAATCATGATTTCATCAAACGGTGACTCTTCAGTTAGTGTGTGATGAGATTCAATAATACTTTATTCATTTCTGAAACTGTCTACTGCTGAAACAATCTACCACGATATCAACAAATGCCCACAACTATTCCAGTGCATTATTAATATTAGTAAGTTAGGATTGTGAGAAAAATCGCCTTGGAATCACTGATTTGCAGCTATTTGTGTTCTGAATAAATGTGGACATACAATTTTCTTAAGAATGCTGAAAATCGTACTGAATATACTCCAATTTCTTCATTATACTTCAGTAGACTGTATGTGACTGTATGCGTAAATTGAATTCATGTCTGTGGTGGTGTTTCGTACTCTGAGCTGGATGTTTTGGTTGTGGAGCTTCCGTTGTTCTTCTGAAAAACACCATCACTACAAACATCTGTTGCAAGTCTATTTTCAATAGTCTGAGACTATACCATTTTAAACATTATATGGTTGGATTTAACCGGAGATATGAACAGCTTAATTATATCTGACTGGCTGTCTGGTTGGCTGGCTAGCTGAAACCACTTGTATTCCCTTATCACTCGAGATAATGTCACAATAACTATAATCCATATCAATGTACTGTTTCTCAGAATTGAGGCGGACTGTGGTATGTAGTGTCCAATGAGAGTGTATCCAACGTATGACTTGTACCAAACGGATTGCTGCGTCTTACCGTTTATATTCGTCAACTTGAAGTTGATTCAATGTTGTAATAATTGCTATTTCCTTACTCAAATATTGGACTTATCTATGTCTCGTTGCATTTATGAAGTGTGTAAGAAAGTTATGTACAACTTGTAGAAATATCACGCTAATAGAAGTATTACCTTCAATTTCATATTTTATTGTTTTTTTTTGTGTTTTAGGAATCTTATCATCTAATCAGTGAAGAAGTAGAAACAGAATCGAAGCCAAATTCTTTTTCTAATATTTTGAAACAATATTTACACTTTCTTGGATAACGGTATTAATTTCTCTCTCCCACTCCCTCTCTATCTCCATTTCACTTGTCTCACGTAGGAGTAATATTGCCGGCTTAGTTTGACATATTTGTATCTATTTTTCGTTAAAAACTGTCTGCTTGCTTGTTTGATGTAAAGTTATGATTGCCAACACATATAACCTCTGAACACATGTACATATTGATTCTAATAATGACAGGTTTTATGAGTATTCTCTGCGAAAATGTGCTTTCAAAATATTATCATTAGTTTCACAACTATGCAGTTGCTGTCTTTTTTGATGTACAAACTAATATGAATATCATTATCAGTAAACTTTACCATAATAGAAAGGACCATTATTGAATTGATAATGTTATCCTCTTTGATTTTAATAAGCATTAAAGCACTAACATTCATCCAACTTAGGCAAGTGTAGTTCATTTTGAGTGATATTGTTCGTGTCAGTTAGTTAGCTAGCTAGTTAGTTTACCGAATTATTTGTAAAATGAAGTGTGGAATAAATATTGAGCGACTTGAGTTGCTGACGTGCTAGACGAAGGAGTCTTAATAAAATGAATGGTAAATACGTTCACCTAATGTATTGACATTGCCAACAAGAAAGACTAAACATTTGACAGTATGGTTCATAAAAGCGAAATAAAATGTGTATGTTAAAGGATTACTGCATTTTGTCAATTGTTGGTAATGTTTAGAAAATTAATTGGTATAGGCCGTCAACATATTCCCCCATGTTCATACATTGTTCAAATGTGATGAGTTTAACTGTATGAGGTAGACATTTCTTGATTTGAACAGCAACATTTATGCATCTTTCTCAATTAATCCACACTGCTATCCATGTTGAATATTTGGAATCAATCAGTAAGATAACATAAACCTGGCTTGCAATTTTAGCTGGTTCTTGTCAATAGAGATGTGGTACATTGAATAGATTCTACTGAATGGAACAATATAGTTTTTTTTGTTTTCTCGGTCAATAGTTATCCTGTACATGTTCGTTAGCAAAGAATGTACCCATCTAGAAGGCAGGTAACGTTTTTTTTATAAATTGAATCTACCCTAATTGTCATCCTCATCCAACTGAATTCACATTGTCAGAATGTAGTTGCGTAGATCATTGAGTTTCATTGAATTCGTGATCCGATCAATGTTCGATCTAGAATCACAAGATCGACCCTAAAAGTTCCGTTGTCAGTAAAATAAATTTGTCTGAAATAGTAAAGTATTATAACATATGTTTGCGAAATCTTTTTACATGGTGATACACAAATCATATTGAGCTAATTTGAAGCGTACTCTCACCAGTCTGAGACCTAGGTGGACCCAGATATTCAGTCTCCTTGTCCAGTGATGTCTCACTGTATCAGTGCGAGGTTATTGTCTGCAGTCGAAGAACATTTGATACTACATGGTAGCTACCAAACGAAACAGTGGTGTTGATGGATAACCTAGAGGGAAACGATTCAAAGTCAGATGATTGACAATGTAGTGACTAGGATTCACTGATATCAGTTACTTGCTGTATTTCAGATGTGTTAAGTACTTCTTCGGTGTACAGGAGAGATGAATCACCTTCACCGGTATTCGGGAGAATTTTCTCTATGAAGTTTGCGCCACTATTCTTTATACTGTGAAATTTAATCCGTGAGCAATCACAGGTGAAACACGCAACTGGCCTTGTGAGTAGGATTATTACTCTACTACTTACAACGGTACCCGAATATAACACTGAGTATTTTTTTCTCGATCACCCCCACACTATTAAATGTCGGTTTACTCATTAATATCGGATCAGTCGTCAATGAACCTTTTTCTTCGATTTTTTTGTCAGCTGTCTTTCAAGGTCATTGGAGGTTCTCTGCTCCAGTCTCTCTTGATCTCATCGATTTCTCACCGACAACGGAAAACATCCAGCTTCCAATGGGCGATTGAAATGTTTAACCTCTTTAAAATACATAAACTGAATTTCACTTTAGACGAACTAATTTGCCGGCCACATTCAAACTAAGGTAAAAGTACTGTAAGGTGAATATGGTTGTTTCCATCGAATGTTCACCTTCTAAGTGCTTCACCGCCAATATCAGCACACATGTTCACTTCCTGTTCTTTTCAAGCGTTGACTGTCCCTATAAATTATTTTTCTACTTCAAACCTCACATGTTTTTACTGTCTCAGATCATTTCCTTTAGGCTGGTTAGTAACATTAACAGCACAACAACTGACACAACTTACTTACTTACGCCTGTTACCCACAATGGAGCATAGGCCGCCCACCAGTTTTCTCCAACCAACTCTGTCCTGGGCCTCTCTCCAGTTCTGTCCAACGTTTGTTCATTCCTCTCATATCTTTCTCTATTTCTCGGCGTAATGTATTCTTTGGCCTTCCTCTTTTCCTTTTGCCTTGAGGGTTCTATGTAAAGGCTTGTCTCGTGACGCAGTTAGGTGCGTTCCGCAATGTGTGTCCTATCCACATCCACCGCTTCTTCTTGATTTCCTCTTCCACTGAAATCTCGTTTGTTCTCTCCCACACTACGTTGTTGTCGATCGTGTCTGGCCAACCAATCCGAAGTATTTTGCGCAGACAGCTGTTAATAAACACTTGTATCTTCTGGATGATGGCTTTCGTAGTTCTCCAAGTTTCCGCTCCATACAGTAGAACTGTCTTCACATTTGTATCGAAAATCCTGATTTTGGTTTTCGTTGAAAGTTGTTTGGAGTTCCAGATATTTTTCAACTGTAGAAATGCAGCCCTCGCTTTGCCAATTCGTGCCCTCACATCTGTATCGGATCCACCTTTCCCGTCGATGATGCTGACCAGATATGTTAAGGTGTTAACGTCCTCCAAGGTATCTCCATCAAGAGTGATTTGGTTGGTGCATATTGTGTTGCATCGGAGAGTTTTGCTTTTTCCTTTATTTATGTTGAGACCTACTGCTGCAGAGGCTGCTGCTACACTGGTCGTCTTCTCTTCCATTTGTTGTTGCGTGTCAGATAGAAGAGCCAGATCCTCTGCGAAGTCCAGATCGTCCAGCTGCGTCCTAGCTGTCCACTGAATACCGTGCTTCCTTTCAGATGCTAATGTCTTCATAATCCAGTCGATGACCAGGAGAAAGAGTGAGAGTAAGCAACCTTGCCTGACACCAGTTGTAGAATCCTTTTTGAATGTTTTGTTTTTTGGAAAATCCCTCCATGTTTACATATTTTGTTATGACATGACGGACTTTTTCTGTTGACATTTTTGGTATTTTATTTGATTCCAATTTGAGATTTTATCATTGTATATTGTTATTCTTTCTATATTTTGTACTTATATTGAAGTTTTTGTGTTTGCTTCTGATCTGTATATATGTTGTTTAAATTTGATCTTTAATATGGCTACAGCCATATTTGGATTGATACAGTGGCTGTTGGACTTAACGTCACTTATTTATCGTTGTTTCTGATACTCTTCGGAGTAATTGTATCCTGGAAGGTGTATTAATTCCAGGTACTGCTTGTATTTCCATGTTTTTATTAATAAAGACACTTTCTCCTAGAATTTTTGCTTTATCGGGACCTTGGACTGGGAGAAACGAGTTCAGGAGTGCACCTATTGGAACCCATTGGAACGGCCACCGTAGAAATCCATTTACAGTCTGGAATTACCCATCACTTTTGATTAGAAGACCAATTACAGTTGGATTATTAAGAATAATAAAGAAACATTTGGAAATTTAATCGTTTATAACCCTAACTTTCTTGAAAGAAGAATTTTGGATTACTTATCATATTTTCGTATTCGAACTGTATTTTGGAAAACGAATTTTTGATTTTGGACAATTTATACCTGTGGAATTCCTATATTTTGTATTTGTTATTTATCTTCCGTTGGACTTCACTTATAATGTCCCGTCGCAAGAAAACAAACACGAGGAGGATGGAAGAGCTTGAAGTATCCCGAAATGCTAGGCAAGTCGTTAATGATGATTTTTTTAATGGGTAACCACTCTGTTAACACAGATGTTATGTCTGATACTTATTATTGTAAGCCACCTTTGGCAGGCATTAAGGAACCAGGATTAAGTGAGAGTTCTAAGGTACCAGAGACGGATCAGATACTTAAGACACCGATAGTAGGTTTAGAACTACCTAAGGTCAAACTTTCATTTTTTGATGGAAAGTCTGGCGACTACTTTAGATTTATGCGTCAAATAGAAACGTTTATAGAACCAAGAATAAAAGATGAAAATTTGCGTTTATTGTATTTAGTTCACTATTGTAAAGGAAGGGCAAAAATGCGATTGAAGGTTGTATTATAATGGATCCAAAAGCGGGATATAAGAGAGCTAAGGCCATCTTAAAACAGCTCTTTGGACAGTCGCATGTAATAGCCCGGGAAACCTTAGAGGACTTATTTAGAACCGGGAATGCGGACTTTAATGATCCTGAATTATTGACGAATTTGGCTATTAAAATGCAGAATGCTGCTTTGACCTTAGAACAGCTAAATTGTACAACGGAACTTCATTCCATGGTTACTTTAGAACGAATAGTCAGGCTCTTACCTCGTCGAATGCAAGCCCAGTGGGCAGAGCTGGGAATCAAGTGGGACGAAGAGGAGAGAGAGCCTAATTTCAATGAGCTGACGGAATTTATTATGTCTCGCGCTAAGATAGCTAGTAGTAGGTTCGGAAGGTTAGCTTATCGGGCTAAAACAGGACATAATACGGAAGCTACTAGTGTTCTGCGTGCGAGACATGAGGATTCTTCGTTTCTATCTAAAGCACGCTCGGAAGATAAAAGAGTTGTCAATTATATCACGAAAGCATACGCTGATGAAGGACGAGTATGTGACCGTGACGATGTAAAACCTCTTGATGCGTATCCTAGTAAGAAGCCGGTTGGTGTAACAGATAAGATGGCATTTCTAAGTATGGAAAAGAAAGAAAAAGGTGAAAAGTGTAGGCATCAAGATGGATCCGAAGTGTGTGATGATAAAAGCCTCTTAGCTGCTCGAAAGGCTCGGAACGGTTATTTGGATTCGAGTAATCAGAGGTTAATGAGTTCAGCTAATATGAGTAAGGCCCAGGCAGGATTGTCTGAACGGAATAAAGCTTATTTTCGGAACCCTTCAGTTAGGGTAAATTATATAACGGGACCTAGAGTAGATTCTAGGATAAGTGATGGTGGTACAGTAACGTCTAAGAAGCCTAGGAGACAACATGATGCTACTATTACTAAGAAGCCTAAACCTCATGCTCTTTCGGATGCTACGACTAGCCATGGAAATAGTAATCATCAGAACCTTAGTAGTGACAGTGATAATAAGGAGATAGAAAGTGTCAGCAGTCCACTTATAGTGACTAGTCTATCAACTACATCGAATGAGCCTCCTAGTGTTTCGACGTCATCGGACCTCGTCACGAATGTTAAGTTGATTGAAGATGCACAAGGTTGTGCAACTGTAACTGTTCATATTCCGGTTGACTGTCAGTCGAGTGATGATGAGAAGAAAGTGTTTGATGTTAACAGCCAGTCTACAGTGCTGGGTGATGACGATGCTATTGATGAGCATATGTCTTGTGTCTCTGAAACGGATGCTAATGCACACCGAATCAACGCGACTTGTCTGACAGAACGGAATCATGATGACGTTGATAATAATCTGGATGTCACTGATGTGACAAATGAGTTACCGACGATGACGAATACTGATCAAACCTCCTGTGTATCAGGAGATGGAAGGATAAATATCGATCCCACGTCATGCTACTTAAAGTCTTCTGGAGACGATGAAATGTCAAAATTGGAGATCCCACCCTTGCATATTATTTATGGGTCAAAAATTTCTGTTGATAAGTTAGCATCACGGACTTCATGGTATCTGCTGATCGGAGCAAGTGGTGGTGGATTGGCAACTCGTCCCCATGATAGGGAATGTAGTTCCCGGATAGGATATGACCAGTTTTACGACGTGTTGTTCATGTTCGTGTGGGTTAATTGGGTAAGGTTTATACTACCGTTAGGTCATGCCACGATAGATAGGGGAATCAAGGGCCTGATGGGAAAGTATAGGTACCTAGTTAACACGATAGGTCATATCCATGTTGGATGGCGGATAGGCGTACTGCTGTAAGTCCTACACGTTATTCCGGTGTGGATTAGGGGATAACGGGGAACCCTAAATAAAGTGTCATTAACGCTTGCTCCTTTTGCATGGAGGGATTTTGCGGGCCGGTGTAGAATCCTTTTTGAATGTTTTGTTTTTTGGAAAATCCCTCCATGTTTACGTATTTTTGCTATGACATGACGGACTTTTTCTGTTGACATTTTTGGTACTTTATTTGATTCCAATTTGAGATTTTATCATTGTATATTGTTATTCTTTCTATATTTTGTACTTATATTGAAGTTTTTGTGTTTGCTTCTGAACTGTACATATGTTGTTTAAATTTGATATAATATGGCTACCGCCACATTTTTGGACTGACGCAGTGGCCGCTGGACTTAGCGTCACTTATTTGTTACTGAGTCTGCTACTCTGCGGAGTAACTGAACCCTGGAAGAAGCACTATTTCCGTAATGCTTTGTATTTCCATTTTTTAACTAATACAGAGACGTTTTCTCCTAGAATTTTGTCCTTTTTGAATTCGTTGGGACCCGGAAATGGGAAAAGCGTACAGGAGTGCCTCTATTGGAACCAATTGGGACGGCCACTGTAGAAATACATTTACATGTCGTTCTAACAACAATAATTATAGTAATTACAATTACCTTCTATTTTATAGGTTTCTGGAGCAAAAAACTGCAAACGAACAACCAAGAGAAACAGGAGTCCAAAAATGGCCGAAAATAATAATTCCAACAAGTTCATATGTTAAGTAAAACAAATATACCTAAAAACACAGTGAAATTAATGATATTTATATATAAAACTTTTGATCATCAAAATGTCTTTATTTCTCCCGTAACACATGTAACAGCAGAAAACATCGACAAACGGTGTACATGACCAGAAATCTTCGTAGGCTTTTTACGTGATTTGACTCATAATGGCCGAGGATGGCGTCCAATTTCTCCTGTAACTGTTTTAAACCTTGGTCGCCAAGGCAATCCAAACCAGGGTCACTAAATACGCTGCTCAAAGGGCTTATCACGACTTCACCACTTCTAAAATAGTTAAATTTTATAGATGTTGCACATTTTCGAAATTGGAGGAACTGGCTGTTGAAACGCAGTCGTTGTAAGGGAATCAGAATTTCAGTCAAGTCTTGGAATCACTTCACACATAAATCGTGGAAGGGTTTGCACTGCATTTTTAAGATCACAAATGCATTTCAAGTATTCAAACAGCCTAAAAGCTTCAATTATGACAGTTTTTCACTATCTTCCGATGCCACTGGAATTGGATGATATATTCTCACAACGTCTAGCTTGGGAAAGGTTTTCCATTCGTTGTCACAGTAATAATCCTGTGCATGAGGGATTGGGTAATTGTCTGGTGCAGTCTGACTATTTAAAACGACTAAAATCACCAAATGGACACCAGCAGTTATGCTTCTTAGGTACCATATGTAATGGAGCAGCCTGTAAGCCGCTGGGTTGTATGCTGCTTGATTGCATCATGTGATTTTCACTATCCTTAACTAATCTGGAGGTAGCCTAAGCGATTTTGTTGAAATTGGTTGACCCTTGTTAGTTACACAGTGCTCTGTGTGGTGCGATACATGTTAGCTTTGGTAACCGGCTGTAATAATCCCATCGTGCTCATATTGGAAACGGTTGAAAATATTATTTACCGGTTCCACAACGTTGATATCATAAATTTTACTGTTGGCAATGATACGATTCACCTTCAGGCGGGTGTTCCAGTCTATAAATTTCTTTTATTTCAAGTGTACCAGAAATTTATGAACAAAAGGAGGGAGGGTGGTGTATCTGACCAGAATTCATGACGGTGGGACGATAACCTCAATCTACTCATGCCTGCAGGGCATAAAATTTTGTTTGCGTACGGCTCCTTACGATACAGCAGGATGTAACTAATCAGTGATATTGATGTTACTTTTCCTCGTTAACCTCGTTTAAAACTCATGTTCGTTACCTTGCACTAGTTTCACTACCTACCATGAAATCCTATTACAAGCAGATCTAGACAGTTATACTGAAAAAGAGCTCACACATGACTTCTTGAACTACGGAGTTAAGAAGAAAGAAAATAAATAAAATATCACAAAAGCATCAGATCACTGTGACCCATATTCTGTACATCATCATTATTGCTAACAGTTTAGTTCGTCTGAATTTCCTCTATTCATACGATTGATTGCCCATTCGTTATCTCACTAGTGAATTGTCTTCATTAACTAACATAAGTACAGGTGTAAAGTTAGTGTTCTAATTTTAAAAAGTATGTGCTGGGTCACTGTTTGGTTTTAAACATGAATATTTTCTGTTCTGCTCCTCGCCCCGTTCTCTTTATTTCTCTTTTTCAGCACCTTATTCCAATCCTTAAATATTAGTATGGATATTTGCCGAAGACTTGGTTACTTTACCCAGGAGCCAGTAAATTTAACATATGAAGGACATCAAACAGATCTTAACACACTTACCTCCTCAATTCTTGTTATGTGCAGACCTGGCTCTACCTTGTTTTGCAGTCATTAGCAGTTCGTCGTAACGCAGCCGTTGTAACTCGCGCCAATTATTCACATTGCACAGAGTCTGGAAAATTATCTACAATTTTATGTGAAAAATTTTAGCCATCTATATGAAGCCAGTATAGCTTGTGAAATATTTCAGTAACTGAAAAACGTTTTGCAGACAATATGTGAACAATCTTAATATTTTGATCTTGCCTGTAAATTGGCATGCCTCTTTAACATGGCGTTAATTGGGAATAAATTTTTATTATTATTATCAAGGAAGTCAGCCTTATTGATATGTCGTTTTACTTATCCCATTATGGAAAACTCCTAGATTGAGGTCTAAGCCATTAATTGTGCACTTATCCAGCTACTGAAAAAATAGACCTATCCCATAACTATAGACTTGCGACTACCTAAGCTATAAAATCTTACGTGTAAGTCACATGAATAACCTCAATAATTTGTCCGACCGAGACAGTCAGCAGCATGCTTTCTGAGACCTCCAAATAACTCATTAAGGATGGGAATAGAATGAAATATTTAATATGAATGGTGGGAGATAACTTAGGACTTCAAGTACCCAAATACCAATGTTGGTCCTCAGAGTTATCATATTTTTAGCTTCGCAGATTGTAGAATCCTTTTTTGAATGTTTTGTTTTTTGGAAAATCCCTCCATGTTTACATATTTTTGTCATGACATGACGGACTTTTTCTGTTGACATTTTTGGTATTTTATTTGATTCCAATTTGAGATTTTATCATTGTATATTGTTATTATTTCTATATTTTGTACTTATATTGAAGTTTTTGTGTTTGCTTCTGATCTGTATATATGTTGTTTAAAATTGATCTTTAATATGGCTACAGCCATATTTGGATTGATACGGTCGCTGTTGGACTTAACGTCACTTATTGTCGTTGTTTCGGATACTCTACGGAGTAATTGTAACCTGGAAGGTGTATTAATTCCAGGTACTGCTTTGTGTTTCCATGTTTTTATTAATAAAGACGCTTTCTCCTAGAATTTTTGCTTTATCGGGACCTTGGACTGGGAGAAACGAGTTCAGGAGTGCACCTATTGGAACCCATTGGAACAGCCACCGTAGAAATCCATTCACACAGATTAGGGGTTTTCAAAAAAAGCATTACAAAACCAAGTAAAATATAGGCCTACTCCTAGGTCTAGTATTGATGACTGCTCTCTGTAAGTATAAATAGTATGTTCTACTTGATACTGTACGATTAAACACATTGCTTACTTCGACTAACATATCTCGTGAGCACTTAGCATCACGAGCAAGTAACGATGTGTTACCTACAAAAGGTGGGGAAGGTAAGTTTATGTTATTTGGAAAGATTTTGTGACTTCAATGCGGAGGAAGACTACCTAAATTTAACCATACCTAAAGACCATTCAATCCAAGGGAATCCTACATACCCAAAGCAATTCAGGAACTCAGGAACAGAGAAGACCTAACTGAGGCACTTCAAGGTCGTTACAGATAGAAAAACGACCTGTCTAGCCATATTAGGTGCTGCGAAAGCCGACCTAGATCTCTGAGACAACAGCAGAGAGGCCATAATAAACGTACAAAAATGACAGCTGACTTATATCAACAACTTCTGGCACAAGACGCGAAGATTATAGTCTCACCAACTGGACGCACTTCATAGGCGAAAAACCTTCAGAAGGCAATGCCCATAGAACTGGCCAACTTGGTTTGAACAACTTGTCTTAAATTCTGACAACGGCTGTTGCTGCAGAGATGCACCGATTGATGGGACAAACCACCAAGTGCCGCCATAGCAACGTAAGAGGACTAAGCGGTAAGCTGTTGGAGATCACAAATATGTGCTCTCAGATGGATCTGAAGATCATAATTCTAACTGAAACACGGCCATCCCCTGACATTGCAGACGATGAAGTGAGCTTGCAAGGTATGACACTTCCGAAGCGACAGGGTACACCAAAAAAGTAGGTGGAGTGACTATATATATTAGCAGCCACTTAAAAGCCAAGCGGCTATACGACACCGAACTAACTAAGGTGAGAGGATCATATTGGTGTTGTTTCCACACAAATGGCGCGAAATACCTGATCGGAGGGATTTATCGTCCTGCCTCAGGTACTAAGGCCCAGAAAGATAAAATTACTGTGGTAATACTGCAACTGCCACTCCTATGGTTTGACCAAATACTCTTACCTGGAAATTTCAATAACCCATCTCTAAATCACAGCTATCAGGGTACAACTCCCACTGGTTGGTTCCAAAGACTACTTGGTGCAGCCATTAGAAGCTCTAGGCTTACAGGGCATGTACGCAGGGCCACTAGATCTACCAGAGAAGGAAAGTCCTCAGACCTGGATTATCTGTTGACAAATGATCAGCCCCTGGTCGAGGATGTTCACGTCCATGCACCAACAGGGAATAGTGACTGTGGCACAGTCTTGTCCAGCCTGGTCATAAAAAAGCAATTAGGCAGGACGAAAACGAGCCTTGTCCTTGCTGCACTACGGTGAACTACACATGCATGAGATAAAACCTTCTGCATGCCTCATGTCCGCGGGAATGGCTGAGGCTGACAGTAGATGATCATTGGCAAAAAGTGAGAGACATCATCCACAATGCTGTCCTAGACAAAGTACTTTGGTCACACCGCACAGCCGGAAACGGGAGAACATGTGTTACACGCGGCACTGAACGCCTTCTACAGGCGAGAATGAGAGCCCAGCAGAAGCGGAGAGTCTCTTTGAAGGGTTCTGATCAAAGTAAGAACTTCGATCAGAACCCTTCATTCAGAAACAGATGCAGTACCAAAGTTCGAAGTGATGGGAGACGATTTCAGATTGAGCTAGCTGTCAAAATACAGACGGACCCGAAGCATCGGTTTAGGTTCATGACAAAAATAAAACCTACGAACCAGGGTGTGTTCGCCCAGAGGTCTAAATGGCGAAGATATCACTAACCTAGCTATTGGTTGAGATTTTTAACGCCAACTTCGCCGATCACTTGAACCAGGTATCCACATGTTCAGAGTGCTACGCAAACCCAGTGCCAGCTGACGGATTAGGGAATATCCGATTTACTCCTGACTTAGTACTGAGGAAAATAAAATCCTTACACCCATGAACTTCACCAGGTTGTGACAATATTCGCCCCATAGTCTTCGAACAATATGCAGGAGCCCTCTGTTCGCCGATAGGTGACTTGTTCAGGCGTTCACTGGAGTCGCACCAACTCCCAGCTGAATGGAAACAAACTTCTCTCTCCAACCTTCAAAGGAAGAGATATGAAGGATCCAGCCGGTTACAGACCAGTCACATTACTACCAATACTATCAAAGATAGTGGAAGTGCCGGTGAACGAACGAATAAGGGAATGCATGGATAAGAATGAAATACTCCATAAAGCTCAACACGGGTTTCGGAAAGGCAGGTCGTGCGCATCCAATCTCATAGCATGGGACAATTGGACATCCTGCATGGACCGAAGAATACCGGTGCACGTAATATTTCTCCACTTTACAAAAGCCTTCGAGACAGTACCCAACGCACGCCTAATTGGCTCACAAACTACTTTGAGAGCGAAAGGTTTCGTACCAAGGAAAATGGAGTGCTCGCAAGTTGGTCAGTCTGAACATCGAGAGTTTCACTGGGGATCATCTTACGTCCACTTCTCTTCCTGATATTGATTAATGATCTGTTAAACAATGTTGGCTCGGCAGCAGTGATCTACAAAGACGATACAAAAAATTGCAGGTCAATTAGAAGCGAGGAGGATTCGAATGAGCTTCAAGAGGATCTTACATCCAACGAGGAATGGGCAGTGAAAAAGGGTTTGAAACCAAACCATCCGAAATGTCACGTCATGTACATTCTGCCCCACAACACAATTATTCTTAACATCGTTTAAGACATATGTGAGCCTTCAACTTGAGGTTCACAACGTCGTCGCTCAAGAGAGACGTAAATCTTTTCGACTGAATGTAGAGACGAGCAACAAAATTGGTGATAGGTTTGAAGAACAAACCTTACGAAAATAGACTCCAGCGTTCGGGATTGTTCCCCTGAGTTACAGGAGAATCAGAGGTGATCTGATTATGGTGTACAACATATTAAGCACGCCAAACCATCCCAACGTGAGCACCCTACCAAGGCTTCACCACCCACCACTCGATGTAACCCTCGAAAAATTGATCGCCTCAGAGAGAATACTCGAGTTCGTGCACACTTTTTCTCATTCACAGTCGTTGCAAATCGGAATGTTCTTCCAGCTGAGGTGACCACAGCCCCCCCAGTGGACAGCTTTAAGAAGAGACTTGATAATCATGTACTCACATACGGACTATAATCTGTCTCTTCGACAAGCTGTTCATGATGCATATCTTGAGCCCTGCTAGTTGTTATCATTGCCACCTCCTCAGATCACTAAACTAATCTATCTCGCCTATTATCTCTGTTCCCTCTCCCTTGCTTGCACTTCGGTCCACCCTCACAATCTTCACTACCAATTAATAAACTAAATCATCCATATATTACTTAGTTCTGAAATTTTATATTAGCATTAGAATTTTGTCCTTATCATCCTTATTATTCACCACATTGCAACTAACTGACCTCCGGTCTGGTAATGTGATAGCTGCTGGTATCCAGAAACCCCACTGCCCTGAAAAAAATTTTCATTCGAGTCACGGGAGAAACAAACTCACAAGCAACCACCAACTGGCTATAATTAGACTGTGGAGTGGCTGGACCTCCATCCATCGGACACTACTAAACGGATAGAACCGCGCCGGAAGAACAATAATTGAGAGCAAAGAAATTAATTGGTTTATACTGGCTCGTGAAAAAGATATTAGATATTAGAATCCAATTAAGTAATGGCTACTGAATACCTGTCCTTCAAGGTCTTTTGAACGAAAGAGCGGGCTGCTTTGAGAAGTCTTTACGTTTCTACCCTGTCTTTCTTCCGTGACATCCTACCGTTTAGGGTATGTCTTCTGGTTGCTGCTCAGATGAACAGAGTGATGAGGACGAGGATTCCGACTCCTCCACTTACTACGAAGTCCAGTACGATCATAACGAAACGCTGAGCTCAACTAAAAACAAATGGAGTAAGTGCGGAAAGTTGTGAAGGGTTTACTTAAGCACCTCTCCGTGAAGCTTTTACACTCAATAACAAACTCTAACCATCTGACTTTTCTCTCAACTATTTTGATAGCACATGCATAACATCCAGGTGGCGAACAAAATGTCTACTCGTTGTTTCCAATATACGTTTCTAAATAGAAATTATATCAAAATGAGACACTTTTCTAAGAGTTGAATTCTTTGACCATAATCATATCTCGTGTTGTCAGTCAATCGCTGAGAAGATACGTGAAATAGTGTTGTCTAGCATCTTTGGATCAACGATTTTTTGGTTTCACATATATATATATATATATATATATATATATATATATATATATATATATATTCAAGATTGAAATCATAATGCTGAAGCAGAAATTAAATTAAATTTTCGCATAGACGTATACCAAATTCTTTACTCTGTCGTTCAATTTATTCACAATGCTTGGCTTGACAGCCTTTTATTCATATGTTGGGATTTGTTTATTTTCGTTTGTTGTTTAGGAATCAGTTTAACTACTTGATAATCTCATGTTAAACGTTCCTATCTGCAATTTCTCCTCCAGTCTCATTTTATATTCTTAGAAGTCAAGATTGGGAATTATTCCAGCCCAGTGGCTTAGCGCAATCAGTCACTTACAACATAGAACTTCGTACGTACATACATCAATTCATGTTGCCATACGGCATCGGCATATTTGAAGGTAAAGCCACTGAGTCCATAGTCTTCCTGCGAGAAATCATTAATTACACTTTATCGTATTTGAAACATTTGGCAGGGGAGAGTGATTCGATTTTTTTGGTTCTTTTCAGGTCAAAAAACAAATTGTACATGGCAAAAGTTTGTAATGCATAGGATTTCTAGCGTTTACTCTCAGTACTCTGATTTTCACTGTGTCTGTGATCAGGAACCTCTTGTTTGTGACATAGATAAGTTGGGTCCTAACAAATCTGTGGTGTGCTGTTACGGGTATGAGGGCGGTTGTCACTTCCCGGCTGCCCACACCGTGGAAGGTTGTTTCTTGAGGAACCTGAAAAGGAAGGTAGATTAGCGTTGGTCTTAGAGACCTGGCTGCGTGACCGCAGAGCCCAAGGGACAACTGCTTGAGGCCGGTCACGCACGGCCTTTTGATGAAAGGTTTTTTAAGTATTAGCTCCGCTCTTAAAAGCCCTTAGTGGGCACCCTTACCCAAGGAGACGGAAATCCGTGAGGTAGGGTGAGGTGTGACATTTTTAGGGTCGACCTTTTCCAACCCTTCCTTCCTTGTGAAAAGGCAGCATCGCTGCAGATGCTGGTTGTCTGAGGGAAACACCTTACTGCTGTCACACCCCTCTGCAGTCAGCAATACGACTTCGCCCTCAGACCTTGGGTAGCTGCTTTTAGTCTCATCGTTCTCTAATCGACCTTGCTGGCATGGTAGAACCTTCAGGAACACATGTTCCAGCCAATATAGCTCGGTTGGGTCATCACGATAGGCAAGCCCGATCACCACGTCAAGCTAGCTGCTTCGGTCGGGTAAAAAACCACTGTTTTCATTTTCCGTATCCCGCAAAAACAATAGTAATTGTCCTAATTTTCTCTCTGGTAACTTCATTTAGCTTTAACAGTTGTTAACTCAAGCCGTTTATACATTCTATTAATAGACATACAGGTTATAGTGTGAGCCACCATAGGTTGGTGTCAACATGCTTTATCATTACTACTATAGTTTATTTTTACTCTTAAATGAATTATAAATAAATATCAGTAATACAAATCGAATATTTTGTTTGGATCCTACATTATACTCACTTAAAAGTTGTAATTATTCTCAGGCAAAGCTCCTGAAGAAAATAATCAAACTACGGATGTTACTTCATTGGAATACTCATCCAATTCGAATGAATCAAATTTACGGAAGTCAGTGGACAAATCAAATGACTGGATTCATTCCTTCCAAAAATATCGTAAGTTAACATTGTGCTCAATATATTCTCCCTCTTGGAGTATTTTTATGCTCTAATGTAGTCAATTATTAAGAGTTTTATTTGATTCAGTTGTTTTGCTGCGATTAACCATTGTATTTGCAGCCGTAGTATTTTTTTATTAGATATTTTTCAAATTCTCTGTGATAAATTTCAAGGTGCAATTCTTCATTTACTTAATACTTCATAGAATACTGTTGTTGTGTTTCATAGACCCAGTTTATTTCAGTATAGATTAGCCAACAGTTTATTCAATCTTTCAAATCTAATTTTGACTGTTCGGTAACTAATTCACATCTCGCTTCCTCAATTATAGATGTATCCTATTGCCTGGTACGCAAACCCCCCTACTGGTAGAAAAGTTCATAGTCGTTTATCATCAGCTTTGTGTTATAATTCTCTCTTTATTACAACCCAGCTATTCCTACTAATGTTTAGTATTCTTGGACACCGATTCACTCAAGACGATCTCCCAAAATCAGAACGCGGTTGAACAAGAAATAGCTTATATTTCCAACAACAAGGTTAAAAAGAAAGTCAGAAGGTTCAAAGGAAAAAGATGTTAGTATATTTACAGATTTCTTACATGAGAAGGTTCTAGAATGTTCCCTCAGTATCGGCTAGCGCTGATTGGACACAAAAGAGCCAACCAGCGTGCAGCAATGCAACTGTGCTTTAATCCAATCTATGTCTCACTAACACTTTGTAACTTCATATCCATGTTGTGTTTGTAAACAGCTCTATATCATGTACTTATATGAATAACTCTACAACGTGTAACATCTCAGTCCGTACAGGGGTCACCGTTTTTTGCAGTTAGTATATTAATTCGTGAATATATTTGTACCAACTAGTCGTTGTTAGGCAGTTTATTTACTATTCTAATTCGTTGCATTTTATTTCTAAAGTATTGTCAGTTAATATATTTTGGTTACTTATTTAATTTTTCTAGGTGTGTATATTTCATCAGCATTATTATGCTAAGTTATCGTAAAAAAATTTCAATCTCATTTTATCAATTACAAATTAGGTCATTTTCTATGGTTATTATTTAATCAGACCTGATCTTTCCATCTGTAAAAAGCTACTAAATATATATATATATATATATATATATATATATATATATATACGTTTAAGGGTAGAAACATAAATTTTGAACTGTCTGATTATTTTACTTTCCGGTATTAGGAGACATCTACACATTAATATTTGTAGCCTTGAAAAATGTGTCGTGAATTCGAAATAGGTTTAACAAATTATTACTACTGATCCCGAACTGGCTAGATAATCAAGAAATTGTATTTAAAATAGATAGGATCTTTAAGCCAGCTGTCGAAATCTTTGTAAAATGGGTTCTTTTATAAGTTTACCAATATAGTGGATTATCTCTTCACGACTAAAATTCTGGATCATTGTCCTAGGACTATTCGCGAGTATCATTTCTAGTCATTTAAAATATTAATTAATAATATACAGCTTTGATAGAGCATTGATAGACCAGATATTTGGTCAGTATACTATTTGGAGAATTAATGCATAAAGAAATGCGAACGTTCAGTAATTTAATGCCCAAATTCCCATACTGAGTAACTAGAAAAGAAACATTGACACAGCTACCCTTATCTCTATTTAGGTAAAATACTGAATGCATCAATCATCTGTAAGTGATGACTAGTGATTGCACTACATATATGAGTTTTAGATGGACGTTATAAGGAAATTATTTATCTTAGAAATAATTGACTCTATGCTGCCAATATCAACAATAAATGAACTTACCTGTACTGGTAAGTAAGTTATGCATTAAGTGTGAAGTACTACTACTCTATTCTCCTTTTCTACAAACTATTGACTTCTCTACTACTAGCAGTTATCAAATGAACTAAAACTTCGAGTGAGATCGACCTGAAAGTGAAAAATTCCCAATGCCTGTAACTCTATATTTGGCACCTGGTTTTATCATGTGTACGTGGAAATGCTCACGTTTTCATTTTCACTACTTCGTTTGATACTTTTTCAAAAGTACACTAGTCTCATTTTTTTTTCGTTAAACATTTAACGATTTCCTTGGTTTAAACTTAATTTACGCTTAATTATGGCCGAAAAACTAACATTACCAATTAATAGAGATTTGCATGTCCACGGATTTGAGAAACGTTTCCTGCAGGAACATATGTTCCAGCCAGTATAGCTCGGTTGGGTCATCACGATAGGCAAGCCCGACCACCACGTCAAGGTAGCAGCTTCGGTCGGGTGCTGACTAAAGGACGAGTGTACTGCGCAGTGGTTCGCTCTGTCTTACTTTATGGCTGTGAAACATGGCCAGTGAGAGTAGAAGATATTCGTAGGTTAGTGGTTTTCGATCATAGGTGTCTTCGCAGCATTGCTCGTATATCTTGGGACACCCGAGTGAGCAATGCTGTTATTAGGAATAGGGTGTTAGGTAAGAATGGCAGATCAATAGATGAAGTATTGAAACTTCGTCAGTTGAGGTGGTTGGGACATGTGTTGTGTATGGCTAACCACCGACTGCCTCGAAGAGCTTTGTTTTGTAGTGTAGGAATAGGTTGGAAGAAAGTTAGGGGCGGCCAAACCAAAACATGGCAGAAATCCATGCGGTCATTGACAAGTGGACTGAGTCATGTCGGCAGTTGTCGACTACCTGGTTGGGGTCCGCGAGATGATAGTAATCGATGGTTAGAGACCTTGAATGACATGGCTCAAAATCGTTCGCAATTGCGCCGGTGCATTTATTCTTTGTGTTCTCTCAAATCCTAATCTTCCGGATTCTTCAACAACTCTAGTTTTGACTTTCTAAACTTTTCTCATTAAATCATACTTCTTGAATACTATCTTTTAATCCTAATCTCTCTGATTACTTCTAATACCTTTACTACCTCTTGTACTATTGGATTTGAATTGACAATTACATCTCTGTGCTGATGTGGTATGGCGACATTAACTGATGTACTTACGTACGAAGTTCTACGTTGCATCTGACTGACTGAGAAGATGAAAGAGTAATTGTTGTAATTCAAGTCTCGAAATCAAAGCTAGCAGTTTTCATAATTCACTTATTTAACACATTATCAACATTCTTCAATACTGATGACAATATATAACTGATTTTCTAACTCTTCAACTTCTCAATAGTTTCATTCATTTCTTGTACATTTTTTTTTCATTTTATTCTACCCTTGTCAGTTAAAATATCCAACAAAGAAGCTAATTTGTACGATACATTCATAAAATGTATACGTCACGATTCTGATTACGGTGGTTCCTACATACAACCAATGCACAACAGCAGTAGTAGTACTGTAAGTATTTCAATATAAAGCATAACCTTTTTGTCAATGATGTATATTTTATTCCACCAACATTATGTTTATCCGGACTTGAGACCGACAGTAGCCCTTGAAGGGTCTACAGGCTGAGTTATGTTTAGCTTATATGGGTTTTCAGGACCTTAGATCCCCAGAACTCACTTTAGAAAGGTCCTAATTTTGGATTTGACATTTTCAAGCATGGGCCGATCAATTGACCTTGAGATTGCATTTCCTACTCGGAAAATCCTTGACTGTCATTAGTTGATATGTTATTTTATTACGCTATTTTTGTGACTCTCCCAGGGACATTTCTATGATGTATAAACAAACTCGATTTTTACGCTTGTCAACCTCATATTTTCTGAGTGCTTATAGAATACACTTTCTACGTCTTGTCAAGACTTCTTCGTCTACTTAGTGGGACGCTCGGATGAGAGTAGACTATCATGTCACTGGACCATTTTTCTTCACTCTCGTTTACACCGACTAAGGTGAACTCGTAATAGTTTCAAACATCAATCAACGAGCATAATAATGGGACTAGAAGGAAATCGAGATAGAAGGTAGAAAAAAATTCAGTATTCACACATTCATTACAAACTTTTTCTCTGCAATTATTCCGATTTTTCTAAATTGATTAACTAGTTCCGATTGAGGATGATGACAAGCAGCTTTTTAACTAAATATGATTTTAGGAAGTCTCTTAATAATTGTTGAGTATATTACAGCATAAAACAAGATTTATCTTAGGTGTAATTTGTAATGTTTACAAATGTCCGTACTTGTTGTTAGGATATTCATCCAATATCCTAAGAGAATTATTGGTCTATTCCTATTGGTTAATTCCTACTGATCAATTTTATGGTCGTCCTAGATATCAATGTCACGTACTCCAATGTTGTTTCTTATTGGTTGTCCTGACTATCAATGTCACCTTAAATGTTGCTTCCTATTGGTCGTCTTAACTGTCATAGATTTCGATGCTGTTTCCTATTCAACCTAAATGTATAAATACGCATTATGTGTAACGTTTTATGACCAGGACTAGGACCCGGTCCCGGATTCCTAGTCCGGGATCCTGATTCTCTTCTGGATTCGGACCTCGTACTTTCTGGAGGCTTGTAGAATACAGGTTCTACTTCATATCATGTCTTGTCTTCTTTTACTCAATATGTGGGTTGGGATAATCGGATTTGAGTAGCATGTCGTATCGCCGGATCCTCGATCCTCACTCTCGTTTTCCAATTAGGTAAACTCGTAATAGTTCATGCATATCAGAATGATGTGTTTACGTGCAGGCGTAACACTTGTACATGATTGATAGCTGGAAATGTTTCTTTTTTATCGACTAATTTAGAGGTAGAACCAACTGTCTTTCCACGCTAAGGATGGATTTACGAAATTGTGTGAATATATACAAGTTTCTCTAAAGCTGTTTTTTACCAAAGAACGACACTCCTAAAACTTCCCATTAATTGAGTGTTGATGTAAGGTCTATCTATATTCGGCTTTAATTAACTGCTTCGTTTTCTTACTGTTGACTATCTTTAATTATCTGCTAAACTTCGAATCGTAATCTGAAATAGAATTGAGTGTTTAGTACATTTCCATTGTTACCTTTCGTTGATTTTTCAAGTAATACAACATTTCCAGCAATAATCACATACATCTTCACGTTAACCAAATCTTAATCATCAGTAACACCATAAAACACATATTTGTTATACCAATCCACGATAGTAACCGATGGTTAGAGACTTTGAATAACATGGATCACAATCGGTTGCAATGACTCAGATTCATTCATTCTTTGTCTTCTCTCAAATTCTAATCTCTTGCTAATCAAAGGACGAGTTCGCTCTATCCTACTATATGGATGCGAAACATGGCCGGTAAGAGTAGAAAATATTCGTGGGTTGTTAGTATTCGATTATAGATGTCTTGCTCGTATATCCTGGGACAACCAAGTAAGCAATGCTATAGCTTGGAATCGAGTACTAGGTAAGGATGGCAGGTCAATAGATGAAGTGGTGAAACTTCATCAGTTGAGGTGGTTGGGACATGTATTACGTGTTCCCAACCACCGGCTGCCACGTCGAGCCATGTCTTGTGGTGTAGGAGTAAGTTTGAAGAAAGCTAGGGGTGGCCAAACCAAAACATGTCACAAATCCATGAAATCACTGACAAGTGGACTGAGTCATGTTGGTAGATGTTGGCTACCTGGTTGGGGTCCGCGAGACGAAAGTCACGGATGGTTAGAGACCTTGAACGACATGGCTCAAAATCGTTTGTAATGGCGCAGGTGCATCCCCTTTTTGTGTTCTCTCAAATTCTAATCTTCAGAATTCCTCATCGTCTTTATCTTTCTCTTTCTAAAGTTATCTCTATTACCGTTAATAGCTATAGGTTTTGAATTGACAATTACATCTCTCTGTGCTAATATAGTATGGCATCTTGAACTGATTTGTGTACGTACGCAGTTCTAAGTTGTAGCTGACTGACTGATTGTTATAACAATCAATAATTCGGCACTAACTCTTTGTGCCTTACCGTAAATTACAACGTACCCGCTTGTCATTCATTAAATTCAATGTTCCTTTTCTGAATAAAGTAGAATAATACGTTAAAAATCTGAGAAAGATATTTTCATTTAAAAAGGTTGTGTTTTTATCCTTAAAAAAAGGAAGAACCTATTATTTCCATTAAAACGTCATCATGTCACAAATTTACGTGTATAAAGTTTCTCCTACCATGATATATATATACCTACATTTTAACTGCCAATGTAAAGTTTACAAAAATTCTCACGATAAGTGAATTGATCAAGTTAGACATTAACACCGTTAGATACCGGCTCAGTGGTCCGATGGTTAGGCGTTCGCCTACAATACCGAAGGTCCTGGGTTCGAATCCTGCGGGGTGCAGGGGTCGTGGGTGCGCACTGCCACCGATGATGAGTCCCACACCAGGACGAAACGGCCGTCTTTCAGTGCTTCCAGGTTTCTAATGGTGGTCTAACAATGATCGATTCATGGTTTTAAATAAACTTAACAATCTTCACAACCCCCGTAATGCAAATTTTAATAGCAAAATCTTAACAATAATTTATAATCACTATTCATTCAGATGACTTAAGTATCAGTTTTTTTGTTCATTAAAGCTAGGTCTGCGACCTTGACAAATTTATTGATTTTCGAAATGCAATTAATATCTGACTAATAAATCAATCCAAAAAAATAAGAAAACCAATAACTATCCGATACTTACCTCTAAATCACATCTTCTAATAACCATGTACTGATCATTTAAATAAGTGAAGGAAGTTAAGGAGAAATTTAATTGGTTGACAGTTTCCTCCACCCCTTTTTTGTTGGTTAACTTTGTTTATACAATTTCAGCATTTGTAAAATATCACCTGCAAACATACGTGCCTTTTTCTTTGTCTCTTGAATGAGTTCTCGTACTACTATAAGAGGAACACGTTTGTTGTATTTGACAGTGTGGTCCATTATATTTCTCAGAATACTAAGATGCAATATACTCGTATTTAATTCATTTTAACTGTATTACTTCAATTCGGGCTTGCCTATCATGATGACCAAACCGAGCTATATTAACTGGAACATATGTTTCTGTGGGTTCTACCATGCCAGGCAGGTCGACTGGAGAACGATTAGACAAAAAGCAGCAACTCAAGGTTTGAGGGAGAATTCGTACTGTTGACTGTAGAGGGGTGTGACAGCAGTATGGTGTTTCCCTCAGACAACCAGCATTTACAGCGTTGCTGCCTCCTCACAAGGAAGGAAAGGGTTAGAAAAGGTCGACCCTAAAAATGTCACACCTCAGCTTACCTCACGGATTTCCGTCTCCGGTGGTAAGGCATTCTAAACAAGAGCGGAGCTAACACTTCCGAAATATCTCATAAGAAGGCTGTGTGTGACCGGCCTCAAGCAATTGTCCCTTGGGCTCTGCTGTCACACTTCCAGGTCTCTAAGACTAACACTAATCAACCTTCCTTTTCGGGTTCCTCAACAACCACTCTTCCACGGTGTGGGTGGCCGTTAAGTAAAATCTTCCCTCATACTCGTAAAAGCACACTGACTGACTAATATATATATATATATATATATATATATATATATATATATATATGTCGACCATGTGCATTTATGTTGACCACAAAGTATGACTGCCTAAATGATGTTATTTTGCAATTTTTTTCCTACAATCATTTGACATTATTTGCGTTTAATTCTTTAATTTATTATTATTAATTACTGTTTTGTCCTCCTTTTTTTAAATTATTTTTCAGTCAACACATATATCAGCTTTACCATTTGAATTGCTTTTGCGAATAATTCGATGGACTATTGGCAGCCATTTGAATATACGTGTTCTAGGTGTTTTAGCTTGTGTAAGCTTTCGTGATTATCATTACACTCTGTTTTTAAAAAAAAAATGTTTTTGAATCATTGATTTTTTTCCCCAGTTGTTTCAGTTGTGCTCTGTTTTTTTTCATAACAAACTGACGATGTCAGCTAAATTACAGGAGGTGTTGAATAACTGTTTAGCTCTAGTTTTGATGTTTCTTATCATTGAGCTGATACAATTCTGGACACAGGGCAAACACGGTGCAGTCAGTGATACCTGTTTCATGATTGAACTCCTCACGTCATAGCTTCCCAACAAAACTTTTCGAATTCTCCTCGAAGTTACTTACCGATATTGTGTACTATTATTATTGTTTCTAGTAGTAGTATATTCGGATTCTTTGCAGCATACTAAATTCTTTAATCCATATCATGGAATAATCTTAATTAAGCTATCAATATAAACCACGAAGCACTGGACAGCTATGTCGTCAAAGTATGGCACTGCTCAACAGCGAACATCCACGACTCCATCGACAATTGAACCCAATACATTCGAGTCTCTTACCAAGCATTGAACTTCTGAATCACTAATCCGAAGCTTTGTGGTTTTGTATGTCTCCAGTTCTCGGTATTGCACAATTGACACTGGTTATTTTTATACTGAACTCCAGCGATTACGTCTTCTCAGTAGAACTCCAGGGACTACCACTCGGAATTGATTACTACTGAACACGTATTATTGTCATTACGAGTTACTATTAATAGCAGTATAAGCGATTTTGTGCAGATTATCAAGTAGCACTGTTATTTTATCATCGAGGTTCGGTATGCCATCGGCTCCAAGTCCTACGTTGTTTTTAATCGGTTGATCTATTGTTTGTGCCTTTCTGTAACCAGAGCTTTTTTATTCATGGTTATATTATGCGGTCAAATTTTATAATACAAAAAGTTCTCAGTAGTTCATTATTAAAATAAATATGTATGACATATATATCTGGAAACATAGTAGCAATAATAATAATCATAAAGATATCAAAGTGAGGTGTTATATGTACCATTCATATTAATTAACTAGAATTCTTTTCATGGTTTTGATGCTTCTTAATACCTACACTATATTTATGCATATTTTTAAAACCCCAATGTATCATATGCAACTTAACTCAGAAATGTTGTAAGTAGCCAACTATTCATGAATAGAATGTTACCCCAGTGTTAGGATATTCACCAAATATCCTAAGAGTACTATATTTGGAAGTATAATCCTATTGCTAGATTTCTGTTGGTCAAAATTATGGTCGTTTTAACTGTCAAAGTCAAATACTTCAATGTTGTCTCTTATTGGTCATACGGACTGTCAATCTCATTGCAAATGTTACTTCCTATTGGTCGTTCTAAACTGTTAATGTCACAGACTTTGATGCTGTTTCCTATTCGACATAGTCCTACTTGGTGAAGACGCTGACAAAATGCAGAGTCTTCTGACCACCCTAAGCAGCAATCCAAACATGTTCGGGATGTAGTTTTTCCCCTCGAAATGCAAAATGTTGCTTCAAGACTGGGTTGCATCGGCACCTGAACTAGTAATAGGGAGTGAAGTAGTCGAACGTGTAGACCGCTTCACTTATCTTGGGAGTCTCATCATTGCTGATAGCCTGGTGACTGACGAAATCTCAGCACGGATACAGAAAGCTCGATTGGCTTTTGCCAACCTGCGTCACTTATGGTATCCGTTTGCTGACTAAAGGACGAGTCTGTTGTGCAGCAGTTCGCTCTGTCCTACTATACGGATGCGAAACATGGCCGTTAAGAGTAGAGGACATTCGTAGGTTACTAGTCTTCGATCATAGGTGTCTCCGAAGCATTGCTCGTGTATCCTGGGACGACCGAGTTAGCAATGCTATGGTTAGGAAACAAGTACTAGGTAAAGATGCCAGATCAATAGATGAAGTGGTGAAACTTCATCAGTTGAGGTGGTTGGGACATGTGTTACGTATGCCTAACCACCGATTCCCGCGACAAGCTATGTTTTGTGGTATAGGAGTAGGTTGGAAAAAAGTTAGAGGCGGCCAGACCAAAACATGGCAGAAATGCATGAAGTCATTGACAAGTGGACTGAGTCATGTCGGTAGTTGTCGACTACCTGGTTGGGGTCCGCGATATGATAATAATCGATGGTTAGATACCTTGAATGACATGGCTCAAAACCGTTTGCAATGGCGCAGGTGCATCCACTCTTTGTGTTCTCCCTAATTCTAACCTTCTGAATTACTCATAATCTCTTTCTTTCTCTTTCTAAACTTATCTCACTGAATTATACTTTTCGAATCAAATCTTCGCTCCCTAATCTTCTCCATTGCTGCTAATAATTCTACTATCACTATCACTCTTGGATTTGAACTGACAATTACATCTCTGTGCTGATGTGGTATGGCAACCTGAACTGATGTACTTATGTACGAAGTTCTGCGTTGTATCTGTCTGTCTGCATATTTTTAAAACCCCAATGTTTCATATGCAACTTAACCCAGAAATATTGTAAGTAGCCAACTATTCATGAATAGAATGTCATCCGGGTTAATTATTTATAACCCATATTATTATTATTATTATTATTATTATTATTATTATTATTATTATTCAATGAGTCGTTTATACTCCTGATTTCTACTTCATTAAAGTCTCCAACGGAAAATTATTTTGTAGGCAAAACTTGAAAAAATAAAGTGCATACAACTTTCAAATTTTACAAATTTTGTAGATTCAAAGTTCCAATCAAGTTTGTTCCGTTTAAATTGCGAGCGATTAAATGAATTAATTAATTGGTTACGTACATTAAACACCTTGTGTGTGTATATATGTGTGTGCTGGGTTTAATGTACCATGTAGAGAGAGACCTAGTGTTAACTTACCTTCTTAACTTTTTCTCAATGGTTAATTTTTATTGAATTTCTCTTTCTTTATCAACAATAGGTATGTCGTGGTTTCTATCTATTGGCCAATGATAATTCAATATGGAGAGATATTTGTTTAAAATTATGGCCAATATGGTTAACAATGAATAATTATCATATTGGTTATAAGAATAATACTAATAATAATAATCAGCTGGCTTATTTATCTTCCATGAATTACACGTCATGGCGTGAAATGGCTATTTATCGACCACAAGTTTTATTTCATGGTATATATAATAAGTTTTATGCAAGAAGTTCACAAGTGTTTTTTTGGTTGTTTCATAGTTGAATTTGTTTGTGCTCTATATAAACAACACTTAGTTTATGTATATGTATATATATAAGGCTTGTGTGGTGCGCACTACTTACAAGTAGTATATGATGTGAGTGTAAACGTAATTTCTGGCAGCAGAAGATGGGGGAAGATCAACAAGAAAGGAAGAAGAGTGGGAACACAATGGAATTTGTATGAAACGCATGAATAGTGAGTGAAATGTCAGACAATGGATTGAAGATTTGCAAATTAACCGTTTACGATATGGTTTTCCTATTTCACTGAGTAACTCTGTAATTTTCGTTAAATACAATTCGGTTGCCCTCACCGGTGTTCTCCTTCACTACACTTGCACTTATCGATCTGTGGTAACAGCTTGCTTCGCTGTTGAAATTGATATACGTGCATCAAATGGGCATGTTCTTTTTATATAGTATAATAATAGTATACATATAAGTGCTCTGTGTAGTAGTAGTAATAGTAGTAGGTCTCAATATACACAAGGGAAAAAGCAAGATCCTCTGATATACAACAACACACAACACGTATCAATCAAATCAAAATTGATTGGAGAAGCTTTGGAGGGATGTAAAAGCATTAATAACATTATCTAGGCAGCATTATTGATGAACAAGGTGGATCTGATGGAAATGTGAAGGAGCGGATTGGCAATACAAGGGTAATATTTGTACAATTTCAAGAACATTTGGAACTCAAAACAACTGTCTGTCAACTAACATCAAATTCAGAATTTTTCAGCACAAATGTCAAAACAGTTCTGCTGTATGTAGCGGAAACTTGGAGAACTATGGAAGCCATCATCCATACAAGTGTTTATTAACAGCTGTCTACGCATATTACTTCGGATTCGCTGGTCAGACATTGTTAGCAACAACGTAATGTGGGAGAGAACAAACCAGTTCTCAGTGGAGGAGGAAATCAGGAAGAAGTGCTGGAAGTGAATAGAACACATTCAGGAAAGCACTCAACTGAGTCACAAGACAAGCCCTCCCTCGGAACCTTCAAGGCCAAAGGAAAAGAGGAAGGCCAAGGAAGACATTATGCCGAGAAATGGAGACAGGTATGAGAAGAATAAATGGCGATTGGGTGGAACTGGAAAAGAAGACCCAGGACAGGGTAATTTGGAGAGTGTTGGTCGGCGGCCTATGCTCCACTAGGGGTAACTGGCTCAAGTAAGTAAGTA